>JANAVB010033818.1:2135022-2622522 GCA_029216955.1 Iris pallida
TACGATTTCAGAACATCCAGCCGGAGAACCGTTCTGTCGATGAGTATGCGGCAGAGTTTAGTCGCCTGAGCCGTTTCGCTCATAGTCTGGTTGCAGACCCAGAGGAGATGACGCATAGGTTTTGCCATGGTCTAGTTCCAGACATTGGCATTCTTATAGTGGCAAACGGTACGACTGACTACTACCAGAGCCTAGAGTTGGCCCGGAGCATTGAGGAGCGTCTTCTGTCTTGCAAGAGGCCGGCTTTTGTACGTATTAAGGGACCGTCCAAGCGTCCGACTTTCCAGCAGAAAGCACCGACGCCGTACCAGCAGACTAACCGTCCCCCTACACCACATCATCCGACCCCGCCAGTTAGAGCCCCAGGACCCCGGCAGCAGCAGAAGGGAGGTTTGTGTGTATTCTGCAAGAGGGTAGGCCATGACGCTTCCATCTACAGGAAGAGGTTGGGGCAGTGTTTAGCTTGCGGGTCTACCATCCATCAGCTTCGAGAGTGCCCAGCAGCCAGGATACCTAGGGGACCACTCCCGACTCAGCAGCAGAGGTTTGGGCAACATCTGCAATAGCAGAAGGGACCCCAGGGGAAGGTTTATAGTCTAGCCCTTGAGCCGGAGCCGGAGCAGGTGTCGGAGCCAGATTATTTGGCTGACGTCATCACAGGTCATGTTTATTTGCATACTTTTCTAGCTCTATGCTTGTTTGATTCTGGTGCATCTCATAGCTTTCTGTCATTAGGGTTTTTGCATAAACACCATCTAGTAGCTACACCTACCGAGGAGATTAGTAGAGTAATGACGGAAGGAGGACCAGTACCTATTAGAGCTATCTATAGATGCTCTATTACTATAGCCGAAAGAGAGTTCAGGGGACGATTCTTTGTGATGCCACTCCCCGGTTATGATATCATATTGGGGATGGACTGGCTTTTCTATGCCCATACAGCTATAGACTGTCAAGAGGGTAGTATTCTGTTCAGTCCCCCAGGCACAGCACCATTCAGTGTCAGGAGGACAGGGCCGGAGATCAGCCTAGAGCCGAACTGTTGTGCGACAGTTGGGAACGTAGCACCGCCACACCCTATCATTAGGGAGTTTATGGATGTATTCCTAAAGGATCTTTCAAGACTTTCGCCTGACAGAGATGTAGAGTTCACTATAGATTTAGTACCGAATTCATCACCAGTATCCCGGGCTTGCTATAGAGTGAACCCCAAGGAGGCCGTAGAGATGAAGGAGCTGATTGATGACCTGTTGAAAAAGGATTTCATTCGATCTAGTGCTTCTCCATGGGGAGCGCCAGTGCTCTTTGTGCCTAAGAAGGATGGTACAGTTCGGTTGTGTATTGACTACCGGGCCTTGAATGCCATCACCATCAAGAACAAATATCCTCTGCCCAGGATAGATGATTTGTTCGACCTGTTGAGTGGGGAGAAAGTATTTTCCAGGATAGACTTGAGATCCGTGTACCACCAGGTGAAGGTCAGGGAAGCAGACATCCAGAAGACGGCGTTCAACACGAAGTACGGGCAGTACGAGTTTCTGGTGATGCCATTTGGTCTCACAAATGTGCCAGCTGTCTTTATGAATTTGATGAATAAGATATTTTACCAGTATCTGGATAAGTTCATCGTAGTGTTCATCAACGACATCCTGGTATACTCGAAGACGCCGGAGGAGCATGCAGAGCACTTGCGGACAGTTTTGGGGATTCTGAGGCAAGAGAGATTGTTTGCCAAATTGTCGAAGTACGAGTTCTTTTTAGACCGAGTAGAGTTTCTCGGCCATGTAGTTACTGGAGAGGGAATCTCGGTGGATCCCAGGAAGATTGATGCAGTTGAGACATGGAAGGCTCCAACGTCAGTTTCAGAGAACAGGAGCTTTCTGGGTTTATCAGGATATTATAGAAAGTTCGTCTAGAACTTTGCTAGGATAGCTGAACCCATGACGAAGCTGACGCGGAAGGACGCAGAGTACATCTGGTCAGAGGACTGCCAGGCAGTATTTGAGGAGCTGAAGAGGAGGCTGACGACCGCTCCAGTTATGATATTACCTTCAGGTTCTGGAGGTTTCACCATATACAGCGATGCTTCTGGAAAGGGGCTAGGATGTGTCCTACAGCAGCATGGAAAAGTGATTGCTTATGCATCTAGGCAATTGCGGACTCATGAGCGGAACTATCCTACCCATGACCTAGAGTTAGCTGCGGTGATCTTTGCACTCAAGTTGTGGAAACATTACTTATACGAAGAGCGTGTAGAAATCTTTACTGACCACAAGAGCTTAAAGTATGTGTTCACGCAGAAAGAGCTTAACATGAGGCAAAGACGATGGTTGGAGTTGATGAAGGACTTCGACATCGATTTACAGTATCATCCCGGAAAGGCAGATGTGGTGGCGAATGCGCTGAGCAGGCATCCGATAGCATGGTATCTGATGATAGCTCGGCATTTGCGAAAAGATCTGGAGAAGCTCGGTATCGAGATAGTTCGGCCAGGATCAGTGATACAGATGATGGCGCTTGACATTCAGTCAGGTTTGATGGAGTAGATCAGGGAGGCACAGTCTACATATGAGAGCCTTCGCAGACTTCGAGCCCAAGCTTTAGCTGGATTGCTGGATGATTTCACCGTAGCAGAGGATGGATCCTTGAGGCATGGCAGCCAATTGTGCGTGCCGAAGGGAGAGCTGATAGAGGCAGTCTTGCAGGAGGCACACCGATCGAGATATTCTATTCACCCTGGTGCTAACAAGATATATCGTGACTTACAGGAACATCTTTGGTGGCACGGGATGAAGAGAGATGTATCACGTTTTATTTCGAAATGCCTAGTTTGCCAGTAGGTCAAGGCGGAGAGCCAGAGGCCAGCTGGTCTGTTGCAGCCGTTACCCATTCCCGAGTGGAAGTGGAAACATATTACGATGGACTTCGTCTCAGGGCTTCCTCATTCCCAAGGAGGGAAGGATGCCATTTGGGTCATCGTGGACAGGCTGACGAAGTATGCGCACTTCATACCCTTCAAGGTGGGGCTTTCCACCGAGAAGTTGGCAGAGCTATACATGCAGCAGATTGTTCGCTTGCACGGAGTACCGGTGAGTATCGTGTCGGACAGATACAGCAGATTTACGTCCCACTACTGGAGGAGCTTGCAGGAGGAGTTGGGCAGTAGGCTCAAGTTCAGTACGGCATACCACCCGCAGACAGATGGACAGTCCGAGAGGACGATACATACACTGGAGGATATGCTGAGGACCTGCGTACTGGACTTTGGCGAAACATGGGAGAGCCATCTGCACTTGGTAGAATTTTCATACAACAACAGCTACCAAGCCAGCATCGTGTCGGACAGAGACAGCAGATTCACGTCCCACTACTAGAGGAGCTTACAGGAGGAGTTTGGCAGTAGGCTCAAGTTCAGTACGGCGTACCACCCGCAGACAGATGGACAGTCCGAGAGGACGATACATATACTGGAGGATATGCTGAGGACCTGCGTACTGGACTTTGGCAGAACATGGGAGAGCCATCTGTACTTGGTAGAGTTTTCATACAACAACAGCTAGCAAGCCAGCATCGGTATGTTTCCTTTCGAGGCACTATATGGATGACGATGTCGTACACCGCTCTTTTGGGATGATGTTGGGGACAGAGTTATGCTTGGGCCAGAGATGATCACGGATGCAGCAGAGAAGGTCGGGATGATCAGAGACAGGCTCAGAGTAGCTCAGGACAGGCAGAAATACTGGGCTGATGCTAGTCGCAGACCGATAGAGATCGCAGACGGTAATATGGTGTTAGTGAAGATATTACCTACTAGAGGGACGATCCGGTTCGGACGAGGAGGGAAGCTGAGCCCCAGATACATCGGGCATTCGAGATACTTGGCAGGATCGGAGAGGTAGCTTACAGGGTTGCACTTCCATCCAATCTAGCAGGAGTTCACGATGTCTTTTACGTATCTCAGCTGAGGAGATATATTCCGGACCCCAGCCATGTGCTAGATCATTCAGAGTTGGAGATCGGACCGGGCCTTACAGTTTCTGAGCAGCCAGTGGAGATATTATACATGAGGGAGAAGAGGCTGAGGAACAAGGTTATACCCTTAGTACGAGTAGCTTGGAGCTGTCACTCTCCAGATGAATCTACTTGGAAGAGGGGGTCGGACATGAGGGAGAGATACCCTTACTTGTTCGACCCAACCGCTGCGAGAAAATCACCCGTTCCCGCTTGATACCTTAGAGGTTAGTTTCGATCGTAGCTTTAGTCATTTGTTGCATTGCTTGCTATGTTAGAAATTGTAGGATCTTCAATCCTTGTGAATTTCGAGGACAAAATTTTTTAAGAAGGAAAGACTTGTCAACCCCTATTTTTTAATTTTTGTTTAATTAGTGTTAATTTGTTGTTAATGTCATTTTTAGCCTTAAAATAATTTAATATAATATTAGGAATTTTTCTATAATTTTTAAAATGATTTTTAAATGAGTTTTAATAGCTAAAATACAATTTTGCAATTTATTGAAATGTTTTAAGGTAGTTTTACAATTTATTAAAATGTCTTAATAGCTGTTTGTAATATTTTGAATTATTTAGAAGTCAGTTTGTAATTAGTTATTTATTTTAAAGTGCGGGATGCAAATTTTATTTTGCATTTAGACATTGTTAGGGTCTTTTTGCAAATTCCTAAATCCTAGGGGCCTGACTGCTAACCTACCTACCCCCCCCACGATCACCCTCTCTCTCTCCTCCCAACTGCTTCCTGCCCGACGACTACCAGACGACCGACGCCGACCTGCCCCAGCAATTTACGGTCGACCTAGCCCAGCCCGACCGACTCAAACCCCCTATAAGAACCCCCAGACTCAGCCCTAACCCTAGCTAGACCACCCCGACGCCCCCACAGCCCTCTTCTTCCTCCAAACCCATAACCGGAACCCTACCTCCAGCGAGCCCCAACGCCAACTCCCCGACGCCGATCACCCCCATCCACCGCCACCGAACGACGTGCCACGCCGAGCTGGACGCAGCGCCACCCGAACGCCGCTTCCCCCGACGCCCCTAGCCGCCGTCAGCACTTTCAAAACACCCCCCCGAAGTCGGACACGTAAGTAGCAGTGTGGAAACCGTGTCATACGTGTCTCGTACACACTTATGTCGTTCGCCCGGACACGAGGATCCTAACCCAGTGCTCGGACACGCGAGATTAGACTCGTGCGTGTCGTGCTAGCCTAAGACACTTAGACTCTTGTGTCCTTAACTGTCAGGACACAGGATTGTTTTATCGGGTTTATAATATATTAACTAAAACCAAAATAAATATAAACTAAACCCTAACCCTAACACAAAGTGCGGGCTGACCCCCTGGCCAGCCCGACTGAGCCGAGAACCCGATCCCTTCGGGCCGAGTTCGAACCCCCCCTGTGTTTTCTTTTATTTTTTCCTTTTTCTTTTTGTTTTGTTTTATTTTATGATTTATATATATATAAATATTTATATATATATTTATATATGTATTTCTGTATATATATATTTCATTATATATATATATATATATATATATATATATATATATATATATATATATATATATATATATATACTGTTATACACGTATGTGTACAGTATTTATATATGTATAAATATATATTCTATATTTAGCATTTTAATGTATAAGTGTATATAAATATGTATTTATATATTTATATACCCACCGCTCCTCTTCCTTGGGTGGTGGGCGGGTCCGGTCTTCTTCCCCGGCGGGCCGACCGGCAGACTGTGGAGCCCCCCCCTCTTCGGAGCTCCCCCTACCCCTCGTCTCCACCGCGACCCCCGCGTGGCAGCTCCCTCCGCCCTCACCTGGCTGCTCGCCGTCGCTGGCCCGCAGTGCGGCCGTCCTCGCCGAGGGCGTCGTCGTGCTCGACGGCGTCGACCTCCTGTCGCTCCCCCAGGCGTCTCACCGGACCCCTCCATCCTCGGGCCCCCCCCTGCGCGGTCTCCTCCGTCCCCCTGGTCGCCCCCTCCGACCTTTCTCCCTCCGCTCCGGCTCGCACCCCACTCGCCGTCCCCCTCACGGCGCCCTCGCCTCCGCGGTGGCCTAACTCAGCCACGTCTTCCCTCCGCCCCCCGACTGACCTCCACGCCGGCCCTCGGCAGGCGCCTCCCCTCCGCCTGCCTGCCCCAGCGACGGCTCCCCCTCTGGCTCTCCACTGGCCGTCGCTCTCCTCGGCGGTGCCACCCACTCCCCCTTTCCCCTCTTCGGCGTCTGGCAGCCGTGCGACGCCCTTCGGCTGCTCCTCGCCGTCGCCGCCCCCCCTACGCCTCTCGCGTCCCTGGCTGGATGGCCCGACGGTGCCTCCTCCCTCCCTCCTCCCTCCAACGCCGGCAACGCGGGAGCTCCTCCCCCTCCTCCTGCCACGGCCCCCCCTTGGCGCTCCCTGGCACACGCGCCCCCCTCTCTGCGGCGGCGCCCACCCCTTGTGAATCCCCCTCGCTGGCCGTTGCGGCTGCGAAGCCGTCGGCCAGGTTCTGTTCCCCCCCCCCCCGCGGCTTTAGCGGCTCCGCCCAGCCCCCCCACCCCCGCTGGAGGTCCCAGGCGCTCTCTCCGGCTTCTGCCGGAGGACCCCCACCGCCGGCGTTAGGTCCTCCCTCCGCTCGCCGGACGGGCCTCTCCACTTCCTCTCGGCGACCGTCATCCCCTCCATTTTCCCTCCCCCGCCCTTCGTCTCTCACGGCGCACCTCGGCACCCTCCGGCGCCTCTCGCCGGAGCCGGAGCCCCGTCCTCCATCCGCCTACCGGCCGCCCTCCCCCCGTGCCCTCCCTTGCCTCCCCCCCTCGTCGGACTGGCCCTCGCCGGCGCATCGGTCTCATCGCCGGAGCCCTCGGGGGCAGTATACCGGGGTGGAGTACGAGGCTCCTTGAGCCGCACGCTCACCCCTCGGGCAGAGCGCTAGCCCACACCCCCCCCACGTGCTGTGTTTTCCCCCCTCGGGTTTCGAGCCCTCGCACCCCCCGCTCGTATTCCCTGCAGTGTTGTTTCGAATTTTGGAAACGTCGTTTGGATTACGAAATTTTTCGAATGTCGGTTTCAGATTTTTCGGTTAAAAAAAAATGTATTTTCAATCTGGTTTAGGATGCTTCGCGTCAGGATATCTGTTAAGGGTTACACCCTCACCTTGTAGGAACTTGGGCTATCTCCCGGTTCTAATCTATTTTCTTCTATTTTCAATGAAGGCACTAGCCATTGTTTAAATATATATATATATATATATATATATATATATATATATATATATATATATATATATATATATATATATATATATATATATATATATATATATATATATTATATATATTATATTTTACTATTATCATATATATATATTTACTGTTATATATATATATATATATATATATATATATATATATATATATATTATATTTATTTCTTTATATATATATATATATGTATTTCCTTATATATATATATATATATGTTTTATATGTATGTGTGTACATACATAACTGTTTAGCCTATGTATTTTACGTAATATTGTACATATGCTATACTTTAATATATGTAAATACTCTTGTCATATTTATATGACTACTATGTATAAATTTACCTTATTAAAATATTAATATTTATTTTGTACTTTTATCACTTTGTATTTTTGTGTATTTTAATTACTGCAACCATTTGGTGTCCAAGCCTAGCATGGGTATTTGGGCTTAAATGTGTTTTCACACATTCAAGACCTGTACAAGTCATATTGGACTTGATTCATGGTCTTGGCTTCTGCATTTGAACTCTGGTTCAAATTATGTACATGAACAAAATACGCAGATAATTAATTATTTAATTTCAGATTGTGTACCATGCTATTTTTGAATTTCTAAAAATACTTTAATTGCTGTTAAAATTCTAGAAAAATAGTATTTAGATACTATGTTAATTTAGCTAATTTATCATAATTTTTACAGTATTTAATTTATATTTTTGCCACTGTTTTGGCATATGGAACCAGAACTCACTTTCTGTGTACTTATGAAAACTGATTTTTATAAAATACATGTACTGGTTAATAAATTCCAAAAAAATTATAATAAATTCCTATAATTAACAAGGGTCATTTTTGTACTTTATTTTATGTAAAATTTGGCTTTTGTCTTTCTCAAAAATTGTAGGAACATAATGTACAGTTGATTTATTTATTGAATAATTACGACTTGCAACTTTTTGTGTTGTTTTGTGTTTTAGTCATATTGGACCTCACCCCGCACTAGTGTAAAGACCCTAGAAAGTTAGTTTGAGTATTGTGTCACCCCACATTGGTCTTCTATGCTAAAATCATCATTTTGGCTAGGTGCCCAGTCACAAGTCGTGTGCACCACTTAGTGTCTTAGTGTTTAACTTAGTGTAAAAACTAAGTTATGTATTTATTTCTACAGTGACGAGTTACCAGGCATCTATAGCATTCTTATCGCTGCTTTGCTTTGCTAGAGGCAAGTACTTTCTACGAACTTTACATACTGATATAACAATAAACTGCGATTCACCAACCATGTTAAATGCTGATCCTTGGGGTAGCAAGTTAAAATTTTGCATGTTGTATTACTTTCAGTCTCTGCCATGTTTAGGATAATTTTTATATCTCTCACATGTTTAAACAACGGGTTAAGAGGAAACTGCTAGTAGTGTACGTGATCATGACCCCCTTCTTCGTATGTATTTACCGAGCACCGTTACATTCTATATGTATCTGTGTCATATGTCTGGTCCCGCGTTTGTGTATGGATGTACACCGATGCCGTTAAGTGTGCATATGTACACTTCAGAAATTTGATATGTACCTCTGTACATCCTGATTACCTATTGACTGATCACTCACCTACTATAGTTTTAAACTTTAAAAATAATAAATTATTGCCATGATAAAATGTAGCTAAAACCTGATAAACATGATATGTCATTTCTTTTCATCACATGATCAGTATTATATGTTTGTTAGATTCAGTACTTGCTCTCGGCCTGACAGGATAACGTTGTAGGTATACTTACTGAGGAGGAGTTACTCTGCGACTCATATTATGGAGATACTGCCGAGGACCAGGCTTTGCCTTACGAGGATGTACCTGCGGAGAAACTCGTATAGTTTGCATAGTCACTTGGAATATTTAGTGTAGTCATGTATTAGACTACGTATTTTATAACTGGACATGTATCCAGTTTTACATTTCAGACTTGTACTTGGACTTATTTCTATATGAGACGACTTTTGTGTTTGGAGCATTTATGACTCTTCTTCACTTATAGAACTGTTAGCACATTTAGTCTTATCTTGTTGTCTTTAGAACAGCTTACTACGCTTTATCTCAAGCGTAAGCTGGAGATGACTCGGCCCGGCCCAACAATTTGGGTAGCGGGTCGTGACAAGATACCCTCACTCCGTGTAGCGATCACAAATCAACTAACAGAAGAAGACAATCAACGTCGCCGTCTGCGAGAATTGGAGGCACTTGACGAAAAACGTCTCCTAACTCAACAGCGCATTGAACTCTATCAAGCCCGTATATCACAGGCTTTCAACAAGAAGGTCAAGCAAAGGACTTTCCAAGTAGGCGACCTGGTTCTGGCAGTCAGGTGGTCGATGGTGTTGACTCACAAAATACAAGGAAAGTTCGAGCCCAAATGGGAGGGACCTTTCATCATAGAGACGGTATACTCAAACGGTGCTTACCGCCTCGCCCGATCGAACGGGAACTTGTTCATGATGCCCATCAACGACAAGTTCCTAAAGAAGTACTACTCTTGACATCTTTCAGATATGTACTTCCACCTCTACCTAGCAAGGGAGTCAGTGGACCTGATCTTCAGAGCTCACATACACCTTCCTTTCACAAAAATCCTATCCTTTCGGAACCCAGTTGTTCCATTGCATTCTATCTCCAGTAGAAGGACAACCACGTCCATATTGCCTCTGAGTTGCTCTTTTATGCCCTATAAAGCAGAATCTTATGCTCCGTAAGACTACGCAACCCATCATGTTTACCACGTCCACATTACCTCTGAGTAAACATCCCGTACAGACAACCCATGTGTTATCGTACATCGATCGCAGAACTTCCATGTCTACATTACCTCTGAGTAGTTCCGCGTATCTCCCCAGAGTCACTCCTACCACGTCTATAACATCTCTGAGTAGGAAGATTCTGACATTTGAACCCCATATTTGCCACGTCCATATTACCTCTGAGCAAACATGTCGGTTCTCTCAAACTTATTATCTGTACCTAACAACCAAAGTACGAAAAAAGATAATAAGTCCACACAAATCACAGGTTCATGACAACAAAAGATGAACACACCATAAAATTCTTTATTTTTCATCTAAAAAGTAAAGGATTACATCCCCAGCATATAAAAAAAGAGAGAAGACTACAAATCCCTAGGCATCATTGGGATTGGCGGACAGCTCTTCGATCCGACACCACAAGTTTGCAGCCCGGGTCTCTACAGTCACCAGGACCCGACGTTCAGCTTCCTGTCGCATCATCTCCACATCCTCGGAAGCAGTATCGTTCTCATGCTTGGCGTCCAACTCCTGCCGTTGGTGAGTCAGAGAAAGAATATGGCGAGTAACAACCGCCTCTTCCTCCTTAGACGAGATGTGCTCAGCCTGGACCCACTCAAGATCTAACATAATTTGGGCCCTCTGGTCTTCTAAGAGGCGGATCCTGACAGTAACCTCCGCTATACTTGCCTCCAATGAGGCCCGCAGCTCCACCTGCTCCTGTGTGGATTGAGATAGTCTCTCTACTGCAGCCTCAACAGCGGCCACCTTGCCTTTCCAGATGGCCACCATGGCCTGATAAGACGACTCAACCTCAGCTAACAACTTCTTCTGTTCTGCTTCTATCAGAGTGGAAAAGTCATTCCGCTGGATACTCTGCAGTTCAGAAAGACGCTGGTCGAGCTTAACCACTGACTCCTCCAGAATTACAACCATGTGATCGTGGCCACGGTGCAAATGTATCAAACCAATGGAAGAGAGCGCCATGGCTTTCGCCATCGTAAAACTCCTATTTGCATTCAGCACCATTGATACGCCCTTCTGCAGCATCTTGTACACTGCTTCAACAACAAACTAAACGTACTCATCTGCATCAGCCAGCACTTGAGGCATCATGGTAGGAGTTGCAGGAGGTACTGTGATAGACGGCGGGCCTGAAGAAGACCCACCGACTTCAATCTGCGAGGCTGAAACCTCGGCATCAACGGACTCTCCCTCAACAGGGGCTTGAACTTCGCCACTGGCCCGAGGAGCCAAGAGAGCGAAAGGAGCCGAGAGGGGCATCGATATCGTACCCCAAGTAGAAGGAACAATAGGGGGTTCCAGCAAACCCTTACCCTTCTCAAGCTCGGAGGGACCACCGACGTCAGGGGCTATCTCCTCCATCTCCAACACACTATCAACAGGCCGTACGGGACCTTTCTCCTCTGGCAAAGCAGCGAGATCAACACTTGTTTCTTGACTCGGCTCCTCTGGAGTCAGGCTCAGCGGACGAGTCTCATCTTCCTCACCGAATCCCTCCGCGGGGATAGAATCTGTCGCTACCTCCCGGTCGAAAGCCACCTCAGCCTCCACTGCTGAGTCTGGGGTAGGGCTCGGCAATGCTGCAGTCGACCTCCCCTCATCATGACAAGGAGGGGAATCAGCCCTCTCCTTTGTTTCAACTATGTCTGTTACTCCTGCAACATGCTCACTCATCTCTGGAGGAACGTCATATGAAGAGTACGAACTCCACTCCACTTCCTCATCTAGAAGCTCCGTATCTGCTGGGTCCTCAATGCCAGAGGCCCCCACGGCTGCTTGTACCCTCCCGAGAACTGTTGCATGCTCAGCTTCCTTTCCAACATAATCTGGAGATACTAAAATCTCTACAGGAACGACATCGTCCGGATTCTCCTACACGGAAGACATCACAATCGGCAAAATGCGCTCTTCAGATGAGCCCGCCACCTCCTTTGGTCTGCTAGCACCCGATTTTTGATTTCGGGGTCTCCTTTTCAGCGGCTCCTACAAAAAGAAAGCATATGTCACTAAAATGGTGGAACTAACCAGACTATGTGGGACATCCTTACCTCCATAGAAGCTGAGTCTGTTGATATTGCCGGTGACATCGGCTTCCTCTGTCTCTTCGGTGCAGAAGAGCCAGCCTCTGTATCAGTACGTCTCTTCGGCTGATCGGCCGAGGGCTCTGCCTGACCCCTTGTGGATACAGCAGGGGTATCTCGATAACCCGTCTCTGGCGGGCGATACGACCGAGCCTTCGCCAACAGCAAGAAAGCAAAATTTGGCGGCCGAGAAAAGAATCGATGGCCGCGTATTCTGAACTGGCAGTGTATCTCGGGAGGCTGATCCAGCATAATAGCAGCTTGGGTAGGATTTATCACCTCCTCGCTATAATCTACTCCCATCTGACAGAGGACAGAGTCCAGAAGCACTTCTTTCAAGAACGGGACGGTCATCGACACTGGTGGTCAGCAAAAGAGGGCAAAGACTCAGATATGTTATAAACAGTAAAAAAATCTGAGCTACGTTCTCATCAGAAGCGCATACCATAAACCAAGGCTCAGGCGAATCTGAAAAGAAGTTTCGGCGTATCATCAGGGTCTAAACCCATGTGCGTTAGCATTGAAGCCTCGACGCATAATCAGGGCCTAAACCCATGCGCGTCGGCGGAAAAACTTTAGCACATCATCAGGAAAGGAATGATGAATCCCACCAATCACCGCCGGCCGAACGTCGACGGGCGTCCGGAGGACATCATCCACAGCAGCCTCCACAGGCTCTTTTCCTTTGCCTCGTCCTCGGCCAGCACCACCGCGAGGAGTTTTGGGGGCCATCTCGTGAAAGAAAAAGAAGTTAGGGTTTTTTGAAAGAAGAACTCTAAAGAAAAAGAAAGCAAAAGAGAAGAAGAACTCTCTCTCTCTCTCCATCAAACGCCTATTTATAGGCTTGGGCATACGCGAAAACCGATGAGGAGTGACGTCAGGCACCGCTTGGGGTTCTGTGAAATGTTAACTACAAATAATCCAAAAAGATCATCATTAATCTATTTTTGATTACTTCGAAGCGTTATAATTTGCATTAACTGAGAGGAGCATGCGCCCCATCACTGATGCGCGGAGTAATCATGCGCCCGAACAGTCATGTGTCATGTTGAAGACACCACCATGCTTCTTATTCAAAGTATTCCAAAAACTTGACAAAAAGTTTTGAAAACTTTGAAGGGGATCTTGTAGAAGCATGGAATTTCAGGGCGCATCTATGTGCCAGAATTTCTATGTGCTCGAATACTACTCAGAACATGCGCCAGGGAACTCAAACAAAGTACTTGGCACAGCAAGAAAGCAAAAGTATAGACAGCAAAAAAAGATTTTTATTTTCACATAAAAGTCTATTACATGTCTAAAGAAAGGCTTTACGAAGGAGAACTTCTACAAAAAGAAAGATCCTAAGACTACAGCCAGGCACAGCAAACTGCCATGCGCCTCCCACCAGGCGCATCATCAGTCAGGCGCATCACTTCAGCATCTCAGTCAGGCGTATCTCTTCAGCGTCTCAGTCAGGCACAGCCTTCAGCGTTTCAGTCAGGCGTATCTCTTCAGCGTCTCAGTTATGCGCATCATGAAGTCTCAGCATATGTGCCTTACTTCGACCCGATCAAATGCTTCGACTAATGAAGCATTTATTGAACAGAACATGAGTGGGCGATCAACCCCACCCTAGCTGGAGGAAGAGCTCTCTAAAGCCCAAGGAAGAGGAGAGTATCACAATTCTGAGGCTAAAGGAGCAGCTTTCAACACAACCAGAATGGGCAACACCCCACTTTTGTAGGAGAAAGAGCTCTCCAAAGCCCAAGGAAGATGGGAGCACCACAATTCTGATCTGTGGCTCTTCCAGCATAACGGAGACAGGGCTTGAACATCCTGATCTTTGGATGCAACAGGCACCTTTCGCCTGCCTCAGAAGCCCTCGACTCCGACTTTTGGATGTAACAGTCACCTTCACGAGCATGAACGAAGACAAGTCATCGCATCTTCACCCTAGGGAGCATCTTGTCAACAGAATGTGCTCGAGCAAATAAGTTCATTCAGAAAGACGTGAGAGAACGAGAAGCAAACTCTCTCCTTGCCACTATTTATAGGCCGGGCAAATCAAATCCATGCGCCAAGTGGCGGGCTCTCCGAATCCCGTGCAATGAATTTGTATTTATGGTGATAAACCTGACGCTTCGAATTCGGCCAAGTCAAAA
Source organism: Iris pallida (assembly GCA_029216955.1). Taxonomy (NCBI): domain Eukaryota; kingdom Viridiplantae; phylum Streptophyta; class Magnoliopsida; order Asparagales; family Iridaceae; genus Iris; species Iris pallida. The sequence continues at coordinate 2,149,340 of JANAVB010033818.1, forward strand.
CGGCTATTTAAAGCACTTAAAGAACACAAACTTTGGACCAATAAAGGCACGTCATGCAAACGGATGTGCCGGTCAGACACTACGCATCGTACAGACGCGCCCGTCACCCATCAAGCAATTAATGCTCAAGTGACAGAGTTGGCAGCACGTCCCCCGAGGACTGGACAGTTAGCAGCTTTTTCAGAATATGAAGCGTCGCTGACATCAGCATCATCATTACTTTCCTTCGACGGTTACGACCCATGTGTCCGACCAACCACTCGCATGCGCCTCAGAGGCCATGCGCCTGAAGACTCGCATGCGCCTCAAAAGCCGTACGCCAGACTGGTTCGTGACTCCAGAAGGTTGTGAGCCAAAGTCTTCTCATGCGCCCAATCACAGGCGCATCCTATCAGATCACTCTCCACCAAATTCAAGATCTTTGAGCAACGGACATGCGCTACGTGTTTTTTTGACTCAATTCAGCCTATGAAGGGGTGTTAATCACCCAAGATCTCAGCAACAGAAAAATCCTCTCCCCTGCTACGTGTCTGTCACGACCTGCACCCACTGTTAGGGTACGAGAACGTAACAACGCCCAGCCTACGCCGCAGTGTCGGCGGTAGAACGCTGTCCTAGGTCAATCATCTATCAATATCAAGTACCTGTACAGTTTATACTCTCCGAACGGAGGTGACATAACAATATACATCTCAATCACATCTAGGGTAGAAGAACGAAAGACAGACAGATAGATAGATAGATAGTAACTCAAGAGAACAGTATCATAGATGAATAAGTCTAAGTGTCTAGTACAACACAATATCCAGAACTGACAACTCATAATACAAAAAGTCTAAGAGTCTATACATCTCCACATCTCAAAATACAACACAGAAAGTGAGACAAAAGATGTAAATATAGAAAGACTGCCTAGACTAAACTGGTCTAGACTACTGGAACAACATCCTCAGCTGCAGGTGGATCCTGCTGAGGGTCCACAACATAAGTATCATCTAGTCCTGCTCCATAATAGGTAGTCACCAGGGCCTCATCCTCATCCTCTGTAATATTTTCAACAGGTCCAATCAGGACGGGAACGAGCACAAAACATCTCACACAGTGCATATCATGTTAGGAAATACGATACAGGCAATAGAGTAAGATACAGGAACTGCTGAAAGGAAATATACGCTGTAAAAGAGATAGCTGTAATGAAATATCTACTGTATATAGAGAACTGTAAGTGACTAGTGATGTAGAGCATAAGATAGGCATGTGAATGGCTAGAATTTGCACATGATTACACTACTGAGTTTGCACATGATTACACTACTTTGGAATTATTCACATGACCACTTCTACTCCCCCGTACCCCAATCAATACACAAGGATCTATACAGGTTACGTTATTGTACATGATATCACATGGGGCCCATGAAAGGGTGCACATGATAGTATACATGAGAGCTCAGTAAACATGAGAGTACATGATCACATGAGTGCACATGAATAATGGAAGCATAGGAGTACATGATGATAGTGAAACACACATAACATGAAGTACCCGATGCTCCCGAGGGGGATAACATCTCATGTAAAGATCCATATAGTACCAATCCGTGTTACCAACGTGACAGCAACAAGTAAAGTAATCTAGAGCGAGAAGTAAAGCCTGAACAAGTATGAAACGGTCAGAGAATGTACTCGCCTGATAACTGAATGTCTGAAGAGGATGTACTGCCTGAGGAGAGGTGTAGGGCTCCTAATCAGAGCAATACAAGTCACAATGTATCCACAATGGTAAAAATAAAGTATACAATGCACACTACATGATTCTAGGTCAATCTGGTCAAAAGTCAACTCTTGGTCAACTCTAATAGTCAAACTAGGTCACAGGAAGTCACACTAAGTCAAATGAGGTTAAACAAGATCAAACAAGGTCAAACAAGTTTAATCTAGGTTGAAGTCAACTCCTGGTCAACACTCTAATCAAATTAGTCAAATACTAGTCAACATGATCAATCTAGGTCAAATTTAGACTAACTAGGGTTTTGGGTCAAACAAAGACTAGTCAGCAAGGTGATTAAGTCAATGGTCAACTATCTAAGTCAATACCACAAGGTTAAGGTATAACCAATACCTATACAAGTATACCACACATATATATACATATATATAATACCAACCTTAATCCTATATTCAAGCTAATCCCACATTCCAATCTCAAGTCATGACTCAACTCTAAGTATCTAACTTAACCCCATACATATCTTAATCTACATAGGTCTTCCACAAAACCCAAGTCACAATAATATACTTATATATAGGTCAACCCTAAACCAACTAGTTAATAGCCTAGGGTTTAGTCAAATCTTAGTCAATAAGTCCTTCTATGTTCATCCAAGCTATTTCTAGGTCAATTTGGTCATGGTTGACCTATAGTTGACTTTGGTCAACAATGGTCAATTATCTTAGTCAAACTAGGTCTACTAGTCAAGTTAGGTCAACCAATGTCAAACTAGTCATTTTAGGTTTAATTCAAGTTCAATCTAGGTCAAGTTTGACCCTAGGTTGACTTTGGTCAACTCTTAGTAATCAAGGGTCAACAAGTTGGGTTTTGGGCCATTAGGGCTAGCCCCAAGCCATAGGCTAGAAATCCTAGGCCATAGGCTAATGATGGGGTTTTCATATAAACCTATAACTAGGAGTCATATATATATATATATATATATATATATATATATATATATATATATATATATATATATATATATATATATCTATATATAGATATACACTATCTAACCACCACCCAATATCCATATACCCAATATATGAATAACATATATAATACAACCACATACATATATATATATATATATATATATATATATATATATATATATATATATATATATATATATATATATATATATATATATATTGACCTAAGTAAACTAGTACAATATATACATATATCTCATATATGTATATACATATATATATATAAACTTATATATATATATACCTATATATATAGAGACATAGAGAGAGAGACAAAGGGAAAGAGAGAGAGACAAAGGGAAAGAGAGAGAGTCTGAATGAGAGAGAGAGAGAGTGAGACAGTGAGAGAGAGGGGAAGTGAACACAGGACAGTAGGGGGGAGAAGGGTTCCAGTTTTCTGGAACCAACCTGGCCCAAACACACACACACACAGGATACATATATACATACATATGTATATATATACAACTACACACACACACCACCATTTCTCCCCAAATTTGACCCACACTCACACATACATATATACTATACATATACATACTAAAATACATTAATACAATGTATTAATTATAATAAAAATCGATTCAAAAATCGATTTTGCAAAAACTGAAAAATCCTAAAACCTGGAAATAATAGGCTGTGCACAGGAAACAGGGTAACTCGATTTCACACACGAAACCAAGCCAAGACTCGACTCCAATGGTTGGTAACTGACACCCCGTAGATACCCTAGTGTCCTAGGTGCCTGACACGACACTATGACACAGTTTCACGTGTCCAATCTCACAAAAACCACACTCGGGTAAATTCCTGATACACCCACGCGTGCACAGCGTCGTACACGCGTGCAGTTCACTCTAGGACACGACACACGTGTCCATGTGTCTCGTGCTCGTGGGGGAAAGTTCGCCTAGGGGTCTACTAGGTGTCCACTAACCTGATTCGTGTCCAAGTGTGTTCGTGTCCGAGATACGAGCACGTATCAGTAGCTCTGATACGTGTGTGCGCAGTATAGTGTAGGGTCATTACGAGTGTGATTTCTCACTCGACACGACACCAACGTGTCTGAAACTTTGGGAGGGGTGTGTCAGACACTGCCCCAACCCTCAGGCCAAGTTTCGTGTGTCCACGTCGCGTGTCGTGTCCGCACGAGAAGTCTGGTAGCAGGGGAGGCTGCACAGTCTCGTGCGCGCGTGTCGAGGGTCGTGTGCTCCACACGGGGCACGTGGGGCCACGTGCTCGTGTCAGGGGGTCGGCCTAGGGTCTAGGTTTGTGTCCTCGTGTCTGTATTGTGTCCACGACACGTGTGGACACAATACAAAGTGTCAAACACCCACGTGTTTACAGTGTACACAGTGTTTCCAGTGTGTTAGTGTAGTGTTTTGACAGTGGGTTCGTGTCCAGTTTTGGACACGAACAGTGTCCAAAGTGTGCTCAGTCAGTGGGGGATGTGACCTAGGGATCTAGGGCTACCCAAAAGTCAAATTTGTTTTACAAAAACACAACATTAAACCCTAAGTGACATTTCACCAAACACAGTTTTAAACACACAGATACGTGTTCGATACGGACACCAAACCACATAAAAATCCTACCAAACTTGACCTACATGACCATGGTATCCTAATGCATGCAACCATGAAGAAAAATCACTATTTTGATAGGGTTTAGAACACTTTACCTATATGTGCAAAATTATGAAAATCAACCTTCTAGAGGGGGTTTCCTCTTCACTTTGGGGTGTCCAAATCCTTGTGCAACCTTGCTACTAAGCCTCCTTTAGCATCCTCAAGTGTAGGGGGTTCCAACGCAACAAACGGGGCTCAATTTGGTGAAGGAATGAAGAAGTTATGGCTTTGTGAAGTTGAGGGAAAAATGGGTTTTCAATACATTGAAAGAGGCTCTTTGTGAAGATGGGGGTGTTCATATAGGGGGGGGGCATGCTTGGCCGGCCATGGGGGTTGGTTTAGGGTTAGGATCAATGGTTGTGGGCTCTCCAACAAGTTTCAAAGCTATCCTATGGCTAGGATTCATTCTACATAACTTTATGTAAAATATCTAAATAAAATATCTAATGTAAATATCTAACATGAAATATCTAGATATTTAGCTCTAACATTACTTTAGTTAAACCCATCTAACTTAGTCTCTAGGTCATGACTAACATCTAGATTAGGGCTAAACTAGGTTAGTAACTAACATGACACTAATCAATTAATTAAATAATAATAATTCACATAAATCCAAATAATTCTAAATAAATCCTAGAAAATTACCAAAATACCCTTTAGGCTAAAAATCACTAATTTGGTGTTCTAAGCCTATGGCTAAGCTCTCATGGGCATGGCAACTTCTAGGTTAGAGAAAACTAGGGTTTACACTAAGGTTTACTAACAAAGTCACAAAGTCATGAGTCATGACTTAGCATGACTTTAGAAATGGTTTAACTTAACTGAAATCACCAGAAAATCATACCATGACTAAAATACCACTAATAAATAATAAAAATAATAAATTTTTCAAAAATCACCAATTCCAGAAAACAGGGTGTTACAAGTCTACCCACCTTAAAATAATTTCGTCCTCGAAATTTAGATGGTCGTACTCCTTATAGGTCAAACCTCTAACAATCAAGGACGAAGCCACTACCTAGGCAACATACAATGTCAACAAGCAAAATATGGGTAGTAAACCTATACTGGGTTATGTCCAAAAATTAGCTGGCAGTTTCAGGTCATAAGGTGTCCTTAATTCAAATCGAAATCAAGTAACTCCATGGGGTAAATCAGGATGGAGCCTCGGGTCAAGAAGATCGTACTAAGCAAATGAAGCACACAATGGTATGCCTGAGTGGGACACTAAGGTCATGGGTGTAGTATGTCATGTCTAGGTCATGTATGTGAAGTCAGTTTTGAGAAAACAACTAGTCTTGTGCTCCAAATTTAAAAGTCACGGTAATGTGTCTACGGTGATCATAATTTAGAGTGGGAAGGTCTACGGCCTAAATAGAGCCAGAAATCATGATGAAATAGTGGTACCAGGGGGCAAGTTAAATGGAACAGTCTGTGGTCTCATCTAGGTACACTAGTCATTCTAGATCAATACTGTCCTATGGTATCAAAATGTACAAGCAATCTAAGGTAATTGGGAAGGTAAGGAAAACAACAATCATCAAGGCTGTAGGGCCGTCTACCATCCTATATGAAAATTGGTTATTTAACAAGTAACTAAGAAATCATTAAAGTTACCCTTCCATAAAAAGAAAATTGAAAATTTAGGTACAACAATCACAAATAGATTTTAGTCTTGACACGATCTAAGTTGATCAATTTCAAGATAAACTGGGATTTAGGCAAGATAAAAAATCAATGAAATCAAGTACGAACATCCAATGATGAAAATCCAGGTCATGATAAATTTTAATTCAACTGGATATGAATACGAGGTTCATAGACGATAAAAATAATTTCAAGGAGAATTGTCAAGGCTGTTGCGGATAAGATTTTAGGGCAAGTTAAATTATATCTCCATCCACATAGATTAATATACGAAAAGCGAACCAAAACGCAATAGGTTGATCAGACCATCATGCGTCGGTTCTGATTAGACAATATGTTAGTGGGTGTACACCCAATAAAATATATCATGATCAAGCTCGAAAGGATAAGCTTGTAAAACTTAAGGATAAATTTATAGCATAAGATATAAGTAAGGGTGGAAATGATAAAAGAAGATACATAGTCCAAGATCCTTAACCAATCGGGTCAAGCAATCAAGATACGGTACGAGGTTAAGTATTTAAGGATTCAAGCAGAACACCATCACATGCCAGATCGAAAGAATTGAGCCAAGGTGGATCTCTAATTGAAATAAGAATTAATTTAGTATCATGGCAGAGGTTATAGTTTAGCCATTTGACCAGAAAATTATATCAAGCAAAAATAGAGTACAGGGAGACGGATTTTAGTGGGTCATGGAATACTTACATGAAGATAGGCTAGTCTAGGTCTTACATGTGAAGTTTGTTGGGAGGTAACAGCTAGTATTATACTCTGAATATCTAAGTCACGGTAAGGGACGTCCAATGATCTAGAATAGAAAGTGGGAGTTCAAGACGTGACAAATTGATGCAAAAATTGAAGAAGATCAAATTAACTCATGAAATAAAATTAATCAGGAATCTAGTAAATAATTTAGGAACACAGTCCTAGGGATAGATAGGCTACCAGATGAATATAGTTAGGGTTCGATCAATCAAGGGTCAAGGTTAGAAGGACTCAATAAAGTCTTGATTTGAGGAATGTCGAGTAAGTCAGGGTTGGGATACAGTCACATAGTTGGGTAGAAAAAGTTTAAGCAAGATGCAGAATAGAGGGGACAGTTCATTTCAAGGGTAAGCAATTAGCAAGAGGATTAGATGGCAAGAAACAGATAAGAGTTTTCTCATAATTGTGATTGAGTACCCTAAAAAAAATAAGAGATATTAATCTAACACTAAGAAATTAAAATCAACAACTACAAAAATTTCAAAATCATCAACTAATACCAGGATTCAAAGTTCTACGGTGAATCCTCCAAAACCAAATTCAATCAAGGGAAAAGGAGTTTAAATCGTAATTTCAAATGAGATTCTCAAGGGTCATCCCAGGAATCTCTCAAAGTATCCTAGCAGTGATTGAGTATCCATTCTCTCTAAGCCTATTCCTCTAATCCTATCACAGGCTGTAGTGATACTCTAGTTCGAATACCACTACATAAACTCGACCTGCATGGGCCACCACTAAAAACGTGTCACGACCCGCACCCACTGTTAGGGTACGAGAACGTAACAACGCCCAGCCTACGCCGCAGTGTCGGCGGTAGAACGCTGTCCTAGGTCAATCATCTATCAATATCAAGTACCTGTACAGTTTATACTCTCCGAACGGAGGTGACATAACAATATACATCTCAATCACATCTAGGGTAGAAGAACGAAAGACAGACAGATAGATAGATAGATAGATAGATAGTAACTCAAGAGAACAGTATCATAGATGAATAAGTCTAAGTGTCTAGTACAACACAATATCCAGAACTGACAACTCATAATACAAAAAGTCTAAGAGTCTATACATCTCCACATCTCAAAATACAACACAGAAAGTGAGACAAAAGATGTAAATATAGAAAGACTGCCTAGACTAAACTGGTCTAGACTACTGGAACAACATCCTCAGCTGCAGGTGGATCCTGCTGAGGGTCCACAACATAAGTATCATCTAGTCCTGCTCCATAATAGGTAGTCACCAGGGCCTCATCCTCATCCTCTGTAATATTTTCAACAGGTCCAATCAGGACGGGAACGAGCACAAAACATCTCACACAGTGCATATCATGTTAGGAAATACGATACAGGCAATAGAGTAAGATACATGAACTGCTGAAAGGAAATATATGCTGTAAAAGAGATAGCTGTAATGAAATATCTACTGTATATAGAGAACTGTAAGTGACTAGTGATGTAGAGCATAAGATAGGCATGTGAATGGCTAGAATTTGCACATGATTACACTACTGAGTTTGCACATGATTACACTACTTTGGAATTATTCACATGACCACTTCTACTCCCCCGTACCCCAATCAATACACAAGGATCTATACAGGTTACGTTATTGTACATGATATCACATGGGACCCATGAAAGGGTGCACATGATAGTATACATGAGAGCTCAGTAAACATGAGAGTACATGATCACATGAGTGCACATGAATAATGGAAGCATAGGAGTACATGATGATAGTGAAACACACATAACATGAAGTACCCGATGCTCCCGAGGGGGATAACATCTCATGTAAAGATCTATATAGTACCAATCCGTGTTACCAACGTGACAGCAACAAGTAAAGTAATCTAGAGCGAGAAGTAAAGCCTGAACAAGTATGAAACGGTCAGAGAATGTACTCGCCTGATAACTGAATGTCTGAAGAGGATGTACTGCCTGAGGAGAGGTGTAGGGCTCCTAATCAGAGCAATACAAGTCACAATGTATCCACCATGGTAAAAATAAAGTATACAATGCACACTACATGATTCTAGGTCAATCTGGTCAAAAGTCAACTCTTGGTCAACTCTAATAGTCAAACTAGGTCACAGGAAGTCACACTAAGTCAAATGAGGTTAAACAAGATCAAACAAGGTCAAACAAGTTTAATCTAGGTTGAAGTCAACTCCTGGTCAACACTCTAATCAAATTAGTCAAATACTAGTCAACATGATCAATCTAGGTCAAATTTAGACTAACTAGGGTTTTGGGTCAAACAAAGACTAGTCAGCAAGGTGATTAAGTCAATGGTCAACTATCTAAGTCAATACCACAAGGTTAAGGTATAACCAATACCTATACAAGTATACCACACATATATATACATATATATAATACCAACCTTAATCCTATATTCAAGCTAATCCCACATTCCAATCTCAAGTCATGACTCAACTCTAAGTATCTAACTTAACCCCATACATATCTTAATCTACATAGGTCTTCCACAAAACCCAAGTCACAATAATATACTTATATATAGGTCAACCCTAAACCAACTAGTTAATAGCCTAGGGTTTAGTCAAATCTTAGTCAATAAGTCCTTCTATGTTCATCCAAGCTATTTCTAGGTCAATTTGGTCATGGTTGACCTATAGTTGACTTTGGTCAACAATGGTCAATTATCTTAGTCAAACTAGGTCTACTAGTCAAGTTAGGTCAACCAATGTCAAACTAGTCATTCTAGGTTTAATTCAAGTTCAATCTAGGTCAAGTTTGACCCTAGGTTGACTTTGGTCAACTCTTAGTAATCAAGGGTCAACAAGTTGGGTTTTGGGCCATTAGGGCTAGCCCCAAGCCATAGGCTAGAAATCCTAGGCCATAGGCTAATGATGGGGTTTTCATATAAACCTATAACTAGGAGTCATATATATATATATATATATATATATATCTATATATATAGATATACACTATCTAACCACCATCCAATATCCATATACCCAATATATGAATAACATATATAATACAACCACATACATATATATATATATATATATTGACCTAAGTAAACTAGTACAATATATACATATATCTCATATATGTATATACATATATATATATATAAACTTATATATATATATACCTATATATATAGAGACATAGAGAGAGAGACAAAGGGAAAGAGAGAGAGACAAAGGGAAAGAGAGAGAGTCTGAATGAGAGAGAGAGAGAGTGAGACAGTGAGAGAGAGGGGAAGTGAACACAGGACAGTAGGGGGGAGAAGGGTTCCAGTTTTCTGGAACCAACCTGGCCCAAACACACACACACACAGGATACATATATACATACATATGTATATATATACAACTACACACACACACCACCATTTCTCCCCAAATTTGACCCACACTCACACATACATATATACTATACATATACATACTAAAATACATTAATACAATGTATTAATTATAATAAAAATCGATTCAAAAATCGATTTTGCAAAAACTGAAAAATCCTAAAACCTGGAAATAATAGGCTGTGCACAGGAAACAGGGTAACTCGATTTCACACACGAAACCAAGCCAAGACTCGACTCCAATGGTTGGTAACTGACACCCCGTAGATACCCTAGTGTCCTAGGTGCCTGACACGACACTATGACACAGTTTCACGTGTCCAATCTCACAAAAACCACACTCGGGTAAATTCCTGATACACCCATGCGTGCACAGCGTCGTGCACGCGTGCAGTTCACTCTAGGACACGACACACGTGTCCATGTGTCTCGTGCTCGTGGGGGAAAGTTCGCCTAGGGGTCTACTAGGTGTCCACTAACCTGATTCGTGTCCAAGTGTGTCCGTGTCCGAGATACGAGCACGTATCAGTAGCTCTGATACGTGTGTGCGCAGTATAGTGTAGGGTCATTGCGAGTGTGATTTCTCACTCGACACGACACCAACGTGTCTGAAACTTTGGGAGGGGTGTGTCAGACAGTGCCCCAACCCTCAGGCCAAGTTTCGTGTGTCCACGTCGCGTGTCGTGTCCGTACGAGAAGTCTGGTAGCAGGGGAGGCTGCACAGTCTCGTACGCGCGTGTCGAGGGTCGTGTGCTCCACACGGGGCACGTGGGGCCACGTGCTCGTGTCAGGGGGTCGGCCTAGGGTCTAGGTTTGTGTCCTCGTGTCTGTATTGTGTCCACGACATGTGTGGACACAATATAAAGTGTCAAACACCCACGTGTTTACAGTATGCACAGTGTTTCCAGTGTGTTAGTGTAGTGTTTTGACAGTGGGTTCGTGTCCAGTTTTGGACACGAACAGTGTCCAAAGTGTGCTCAGTCAGTGGGGGATGTGACCTAGGGATCTAGGGCTACCCAAAAGTCAAATTTGTTTTACAAAAACACAACATTAAACCCTAAGTGACATTTCACCAAACACAGTTTTAAACACACAGATACGTGTCCGATACGGACACCAAACCACATAAAAATCCTACCAAACTTGACCTACATGACCATGGTATCCTAATGCATGCAACCATGAAGAAAAATCACTATTTTGATAGGGTTTAGAACACTTTACCTATATGTGCAAAATCATGAAAATCAACCTTCTAGGGGGGGTTTCCTCTTCACTTTGGGGTGTCCAAATCCTTGTGCAACCTTGCTACTAAGCCTCCTTTAGCATCCTCAAGTGTAGGGGGTTCCAACGCAACAAACGGGGCTCAATTTGGTAAAGGAATGAAGAAGTTATGGCTTTGTGAAGTTGAGGGAAAAATGGGTTTTCAATACATTGAAAGAGGCTCTTTGTGAAGATGGGGGTGTTCATATAGGGGGGGGGCATGCTTGGCCGGCCATGGGGGTTGGTTTAGGGTTAGGATCAATGGTTGTGGGCTCTCCAACAAGTTTCAAAGCTATCCTATGGCTAGGATTCATTCTACATAACTTTATGTAAAATATCTAAATAAAATATCTAATGTAAATATCTAACATGAAATATCTAGATATTTAGCTCTAACATTACTTTAGTTAAACCCATCTAACTTAGTCTCTAGGTCATGACTAACATCTAGATTAGGGCTAAACTAGGTTAGTAACTAACATGACACTAATCAATTAATTAAATAATAATAATTCACATAAATCCAAATAATTCCAAATAAATCCTCGAAAATTACCAAAATACCCTTTAGGCTAAAAATCACTAATTTGGTGTTCTAAGCCTATGGCTAAGCTCTCATGGGCATGGCAACTTCTAGGTTAGAGAAAACTAGGGTTTACACTAAGGTTTACTAACAAAGTCACAAAGTCATGAGTCATGACTTAGCATGACTTTAGAAATGGTTTAACTTAACTGAAATCACCAGAAAATTATACCATGACTAAAATACCACTAATAAATAATAAAAATAATAAATTTTTCAAAAATCCCCAATTCCAGAAAATAGGGTGTTACAGTGTCAGCCCATAAAAGCAGCATGAAGGATTCAACCCACAAATGATGGTGCATCATCCATGCGTCTCCCGCAGCTCCAACCACATGGCGTCCCTACGTATAGGCGTATCCTACATATGCGCGCATGAGCAGCTAGCCTACAAACTATAAATAGAGAGATCATTTCCTTCTTACGGACCACGTAATATACATACGTACACTGACAGAAAAAGGCATCATAGTTATCATCCACCAAGATCGGAAGAGACACTCAACGTTTTCTTCCCATCTGCAAACTCTAGCACCCAGAGCAACTCAGACCTTCAGAGAAGCGAGAACCGTCGTCAGATCGTTAACGGAGTCAACGCATTACCACTCGCTCCATCGACACAGGGACCCAGATAAACAAAAGTGTTCTCCTAGGACTACATCTAAGTCGTACATTGTAACACTATTCTGTTTGTAATTGAAATTGCAATAAAAAGATTTTAATGGCAAACAACGCATAGGAGGGGGAAGAGCTTTGTGGATGACAAGGCGAAGGACACCTACATAAGTTTTACTTACCGCTAGTTAATTACTATTAATTTTGAGTTACGTAGAGAAATCAATATATTTATAAAAAATATTAAAAACAACCTAAGATTTAATAAGTACTACACACACATACACCTTACCGATATAGATATTTTTTCTAGGCCGAGTTTTTGAGGCTTCGTGAGGCCGGCACGCAGTCAGAGGGATGTGCTGGTACTTCCCAGCAACCCTCGGTCTGCGCAGCTCAGTCGGATGACGAGCTGTGGAAAAAGGCCATTGGTGGTATACAGACGGATAAGTACTATGGTACGGACTTCTACGGTGCCTACGTTATGACACAGGCCTCTAGGACCCCCTCTAGTGTGCACGATGCCCCACAGACTCGAGAGTCACTACGAGCCGAGGAGACCATCGATGTACAGCTCGCAGCTCTGCGTGACGAGATGTTACAGAGGATGACGTCACAATCGCAGCCACAGACGGATGATGCTGCGCTCATGACACATTTTGATCAGCTTGAGCGTAGCATAGAGTCGCAACAGAGGTTGGGCGAGGCCATGGAGCAGCAGTAGAGGGCCACAGAGCGGTAGCAGAGGACATTCGTTCAGGTGATGGAGAGTTACGATGCGCCGCTCCGCGAGCTGGTGGAGCGTCGTGAGCCTACTAGTACGCCGGGAGCATCATCTACATCGGGCGGTGCACGGGAGGATATGGTCACCGTGTCATAAGAGGAGTATGAAGCCCTCCTTCAGTTGCGGCGATAGGCTTCTGGCGGCGCTCCTCCTCATGGCGATCAGTAGTTTTTCTTATTTTCTGGATTGTACTGTCCATTTATGGCCGTTTGTATATTTATTGGTACACTTTGAGTGGTGTTCGGGGATATTTGATGGTACTTGAAGGTTATGACAATTGTATATTTGAGTTTAGTTTATGGATTTTATTATTTTGTTCTCATTACTACTTTCTGCATTAATTATTATTGTGTTTCATCTGCATACTGATGTTGAGTGTTCCACCGAAGGGGTCGGCGAACCCAGGGGTATGCTATGTTTGTACTGTGAATGTGTTTGTAATGTGAAAGGGTTTGTGTTTGTACTGTGACAGGGATAATTAATTCTGGAAAAAAAATCAAAATTTTTGCAGTTTAGTGACATATTTAGCGACGCTAAGAAACGTCGCTAACAACGTCGCTAAACGTCACAAAATGGCTGATCTGGCATTATGAATGATGTCAGCATCGGCGTTGCTAAACGTCGCTCATTACCGACGACATCTTTACGTCGGTAATTCGTCGCTAAATAGCGACGTACTTATTGTCGCAAAATTATGTCGCTGTAGCGACGTTTAGCGACGGATTTTTGATTAGCGACTATGGTTTTTTTGACCTCGAGAAAATGTCGCCAAAAAAGTTTAGCGACATTTTTTTTTGTTTTTAGCGACGTTTGGAAACGTCGCTAAACTAACAGATTTTTGTAGTGATGCCTAAGTAAAATATATCGTTGTATGCTGAGTTAACCTATCGAGAACACGGGCATGGCTCGATCGAGAGATGAACAGAGTGCGTGTCGAACACTAGATAGAACAATTGAAATGAAACGTACATCAAATGTACGAGTCGCTATGTAACATTGAATATTGCAAAGACGAGCTCCTCGGTGCGCAAACGATAAGAACATGGGATAATTGTATCGACAAGTGCCTCAGCACACGAGTTATTTCGTGCCCCCGCACACGATGTTAGTATGCTAGAACATTGAAAGACTATATCGGTACGAGTGCCTCAGTGCACGAGCTATAGAACATTGAATTTCCTATCGAGGCGTGCCTCAATTGCACGAGTCGGAGGGAAGGACCATAAGTCTAACGCATTGAACATTAAGGCGTAGAACATGGAGATACTAAATCGATGTGTGCATCAAATGCACAACGCAAGGAATGTCGAATAACTATATCAAAATGTGCGTACGTGTACGAGTCTTACAGAAAGATGGCTTCGTTGCGAAGAAAAGAACAGTTGTGGCATGAATGTGACAGAAATGTCGAATGTGGCATAGTGCCTTCGAAATGTTTATGGCCTTCGGGGCATTCATTGATGAACACTGAGTTGGGGCATTGTACCAATGGAAATAGAGATAGGCAAATTGCTTGGTTGTATGAAAATAAGACGTGCGTTGCATGGTCGAATGGACTTGAGATATTGCCTGTGCACGGATGGGTTATGAATTCCCACGAACGAATTAAATGCTGGCGCACCGGGACCGTTCGGCCTAGGAGGATGTAATCATTGTTGGTCCACATCTTTTGGGTATGACTTGCAATCTGCTACTGATATGATAAGGCACAATTGATGGTAAGTTCAGCATCTTTCGGATACTGGACCAGCAAACCCATACAGGGAGGATGTTGGATTATCCAATTTGAGAAAAAAAAAGAGAGAAATAAGTTAGTCCATTCCGGCGCGGATACACCAATGATCTTCATATAGTTAAGGAACGGTGGGTCGAAAGTACAGGAACACAGAGCTCCTGTACAGAGCACTTATAACATGACAGGAAAGGAATGAGGCGTATTCATCTTGCGTCGGTGCAAGGGCGAGTGCGTTAGTGTTAGTAAAAAGTCACGAAACAACATAAGATTTGCTATTGGTTGCCTGCTTGCTTATACAAATCGAAATAACAAACTTGCCATGATAACATGTTTTACTACTTTCGAATATGCCATGAAATCGATCCTAAAGAGAACATAGAAAGATAACTAAATTGTATGCTGTATGAATCAATACATTACTAAATGTCGGTTTAGTTAAATGGGTCTTGATCAGTACAGCGAGGACGAAGGTACTAATCCCCCACTAGTTTGCCAGCAGGTTCAGGAAATGGTCTGCTCGCGGTGGAGCTTCGCTTCAACGCGCTGAGACATAGAATGTCATAGCGTATAGAGACGTGCGATCGCATTGACGCTCGGACTTGCAACAGGATTGATGCGGTCGAGATATAGAAGACATGATGTATGGAATACTTTGTGGACGAGAGAGAACTTGAGTGTTGTAGCCAATCTGGCAAATTTAGTTGGGCTATTGAAAGCCTTTGTAATCTCAGTTCATTCATCAATAAAGAGAATTGTTTCGTATACTCTGTTTTCTTCCGTTGCTAATATCAAATCAAAGATAACCATTTGAGAACTTGTCATCTTGTCTTGTACGAGTGCAACTCCAGACTCGTATGACATCACGCCCCAGTAAGGACGAACGATTGGGATAAATCGATGCGAGGACGAGCGATTTTTTGGGTCGGGACATGACAAGGCATGCGGCTCGAGTGGTCAGGAGTTCGAATTCCAGTAGGAGCGATTTCGAAAAGTAATTACCATTTCATATATATATATATATATATATATATATATATATATATATATACTTTTCGAAATCATATATATATATAAATATATATGTATATATATATATATAGGGAGAGAGAGAGAAAGAGAGAGAGAGAGAGAGAGAGAGAGAGAGAGGGAGAGAGAGAGAGAGACGTATGGTTGTCTTCTAAATCTCTTTCACTTAAAAAATAAAAATAAATCTCTCCTTTAAAAACTAAACCTATCTCTATCTTAAAGATAAGTCTATTTTTTTTAAATAGAGATGAATTTAAAAAAAATCTATCTTTAAAAATAAATATACCTTTAAAAATTATATTTAAAAACATTATTTTTTATGTTAAACTTGATATTACAGTTAATTTTAATTTTATTTCTGATGTTATTTTTTCGGTGTTAATGTTATTGTTGATATTAATTTAATTTTAACAGTCATGTTAATTTTAACATTAGCATTAGCATTAATATTAACATTAAAAATCTAATATTAAAATTAAAATTAAGATTAAAATTAAGAATAAAATTAACTAAAATTGATATTAAAAATTAAAATTAAAATTAAAATTAAAATTAAAATTAAAATTAAAATTAAAATTAAAATTAAAATTAAAATTAAAATTAAAATTAAAATTAAAATTAAAATTAAAATTAAAATTAGAACAGAAATTAAAATTAAAATTAAAATTAAAATTAAAATTAAAATTAAAATTAAAATTAAATTTTTTTAATAACATTAACATTAACACTAAGATTAACTTTAACACTAAAATTAAAGTTAAAATTTAAATTAAAAATTAAAATTAATATCAACATTAATATTAAGATTGACATTAAAATTAATATTTAAAATATAATTTATAAAAGTATATTTATTTCTAAAGATAGATTATTTTTAAAAAAAAAATTTTAAGGCACTAGAAAAATTGTACTATACTAACCATTTGAGCTAACACATAACGTGTCTATTGTTGGAGTGGGTGGGTTCCCAACCTATGTGGAGAATATCCCGGAGAGTGACAAGAGCCATCCGTGTGTCGGAGAAGCTCGGAGAGTGCATGGATCCTATTTTGGAACATATATGGTAAGAAAATATATGATTGGATTTCCATATTTACTTTGATCACATATTTATGATTGGACCCTTCATATAGTAGCTTTCCATATAATTGGGCTTCCAATTATGGCAAGCCAATTATGATTGGATTGCCATTAAATATATGATTGATACATATTAGAAGTTTTCATATATATTGGCCTTTCATGTATGGCTTACCAAGGGCTTATAAAAGGGTGATGCATGCTAGTTGGAAAATTATCTTAAAACAAGAGTACTTTACAATCTTTGAGAGAAAGAGAGAGGATTAAGGACTATTGTGAAGGAGAGATTGCTTCGAAATTTTTTTCGGCATCTCTTGTTCTTCGGAGTCCGCAATCAAAAATTTTCTTCTTTCAAGTGAGTTGTGGTGATCCGTGTTGGATCGGGAGGAGCTTGTAGAGGGTGTATTCTCTTTATTCCATTAGTGGAGGTTCTTCAGGGTTGGACTCCGATCGTCCCGTAGTTTTTCCCGTAAGGGTTTTCCACGTCAAAAATTTTTGTGTCTGCGATTGTGTTTGGTATTTTTTGGTTTGTGTGCTTTTGCTCGGTTCTCTCACGGGACTTTCTGGTTTGGGGGAACGATTTTCGTGCTTCGTTCCCAACAGAGTGGTATCAGAGCTTTGGGTTCAAAGAAGTGTCAGGAGTTGACAGTCAAACCAGGAAGCAGATATGGACGCGAAGCTGGTGCGCATGGTGAACATGAACGGTACCAACTACCATTATTGGCGGAGCAAGATAAAGGATTTATTGTTCGTCAAGAAGCTGTATCTTCCATTATTTGCATCCGAGAAGCCCAGTGACAAATCCGACGAGGATTAGAACTTTGAGCATATACAGGTGTGTGGGTACATGCGGCAGTTCGTTGACGAGAACTTGTACAACCAGGTTGCCAATATTGAGCATGCGAAGACGTTGAAGCTGGAATCTTTTTACGCAAAAAAGACCGGGGTAAATAAACGGTTCCTGATCCGGATGATGATGGGTCTGCGGTACAAAGATGGTGCATCAATTGCGGATCACTTGAGTGAGTTCCAGGACGTGGTGGACCAGCTATCCTCGATGGGAGTCAAGTTCGACGATGAGGTTCAAGGACTATGGCTGCTGTGTACATTGCCAGACTCGTGGGAGACCGTACGAGTATCTATGATCGCTTCTGCTCCAGAAGGTGTGGTCAGTCTGGAGTTTTCCAAGAGTGGGGTGCTGAATGAAGAGATGTGGAGACGTTCTCAGGGAACTTCATCCACATCCCACCACTCAGAGGTACTAGTTTCAGAGAGCCGCGAAAGGGGCAAAAGCAGGGGTCCAGGAGGTGGCAGAGACAAGAGCAGGGAAAAGTCCAAGGGTCGGTACGAAGACTCGGAGTGTTACCACTATGGCAAGAAGGGCCACATCAAGCGGAACTGTTTTGCTTGGAAGAAAGAGAAGAAGGACGATAAGGGGAAGCAAGATACGAACACTACAACGATGGTCTCGATACATAGAGGCGATGTGATCGTCGTAGATGATGAGGTTATCACAAACCTCGCCTGCGATGACAATTCTTAGCTGGTGGACTCAGGGACTTCAGCGCATGTATCTCACAACTGGGCACTATTTGCCACTTACACGACAGGCGACTGTGGAGTGTTGAAGATGGGCAATAGAGATGTGTCAAAGGCGGTTGCCGTTGGTGATGTACATTTGAGAACGAAGACAGGTGTAGTTCTTGTTCTCAAAGATGTTCGTTATGTCCCTGACATCCGTTTCAACCTGGTGTCGGTTGGAAGGTTGGATGACGAAAGATTCTTCAGTCTCTTCGGGAATAGTCAGTGGAAGCTTTCCAAAGGTTCGATGGTGATTGCCAGAGGAAGCAAGAAGTCCAGTCTCTACTTATGGAGGGGAGTACACAGGGAGCACAGGAGGTGAATGCCGTCAGTGATGCGTCTACCGAGTTGTGGCACAGGCGGCTCGGCCATATTAGCGAGAAGGGGATGAGCTACTTGGTGAACAGGAAGGTGATTCCAGGGCTCAAGTCTACAAAGTTGGAGAAGTGCACGCACTGCTTAGCTGGGAAGCAAAATAGGGTGTCTTTCCAAAGTCACCCAAGTTCAAGGAAGCCGGCGTTGCTCGAGTTGATTCACACGGATGTCTGCGGTCCTATGAAGGTAAAATCTATTGGTGGTGCTTTGTACTTTGTAACTTTTATTAATGACTGTTCCAGGAAGGTTTGGGTCTATGCCTTAAAGACCAAAGATCAGGTGCTGCCTACTTTCAAAGAGTTTCAGGCCTCTGTTGAAAGAGAGACGGACAAGAAGTTATTGTGTGTTTGGTCCGACAACAGCGACGAATACATTGGTCCCTTTGATTCTTATTGTAGAGAGCAAGGGATACGACACCAGAAGACTCCACCCAAGGCACCTCAGCTCAATGGTGTAGCAGAGCGCATGAACAGGACACTGATGGAGAGGGTGCGGTATTTGCTGTCAGAAGCAAACTTGTCGGGCAGTTATTGGGGCGAGGCTCTTCTCACAGCTGCTTATGTTTTTAATTTACCTCCTAGTACTCCTTTGTAGGGTGATGTGCCGGACAAAGTATGGTACGACAAAGAACCATCATACAATCACCTGCGAGTGTTTGGTTGTAAGGCCTTCGTACATGTACCGAAGGATGAGAGGTCCAAACTTGAGCCGAAGACGAGGCGATGCATCTTTGTCGGCTACGATCGGGATGAGTTTGGCTATAGACTCTACGACCCAGTGGGAAGAAAGCTCTACAGAAGCAGGGACGTGGTATTCGTCAAGGATCAGACCATGACCAACACTCAGGATTCCGAGACGCCTTCTGAGGCTGAGGAATTGTCTGAGTTAGAGTCATTTCGCTTCGAGCAATTTCCAGAGGACATTGCAGATGATCCAATTGTGGGAGAGCCAGTACATGGAGTTGCTTCCAACCTTGATCATCAGCCTGCTGATGGTGGTCAGGGTGTCCCTCAGGAGGATGAGCATGCCGGGGAGGCGGTTCCTGAAGAGGAAGAGGCTGTTGGTATACAGCCAGCACCAGTGGCTCCATTGAGAAGGAGCGAGAGAGATCGTCGACCATCTACGAGATACTCACCGGGTGAGTATGTGCTACTGACTGACGGGGGAGAGCCCGAAAGCTTGCAGAGGCTATGGAAGACGAACACAGGCAGGAGTAAATGTAGGCTATGCAGGAGAAAATAAGTTCCTTACACGCCAATTCCACTTATGAGCTGGTACGATTGCCAAAGGGCAAGAAAGCTTTGAAGAATCGTTGGGTGTTTAGAGTGAAGCAGACGGATGATGCTACTCGCCCTCGATACAAAGCGAGACTGGTAGTTAAAGGCTACGGTCAGCAGAAAGGCGTAGATTATGATGAGATCTTTTCGTCTGTCGTCAAGCCTTCGTCTATTCGGGTGGTGCTAGCATTGGCAGCCAGTCTCGACTTGGAGGTCGAACAGATGGACGTGAAGACGGCATTCCTCCACGGTAACCTTGAGGAGGAGTTATACATAGAGCAGCCAGAGGGATTCTGTGAGAAGGACAAGTCACATTTGGTCTGCCGGTTGAGGAAGAGCTTGTATGGTTTGAAGCAGGCTCCGAGGCAGTGGTACAGGAAGTTTGAGTCATTTATGGGGGAGCATGGCTATGCACAAACGACGTCGGATCACTGTGTATTTGTGAGATATTTTTCCGATGATGATTTTATTGTTTTATTGCTCTATGTAGATGACATGCTATTAGTGGGTCGGAATGCCACTAGGATAGCGGAGTTGAAGCGCCAACTGGGCACGCCTTCTCTATGAAGGATTTGGGTGCAGAAAGACTATTCTTGGGATGGAGATCAGCCGAGAGAGAGGGTCCAAGTTGCTACACTTGTCCCAAAAGAAGTACATTTACCGGGTACTTCAGTATTTCGGTATGGACGGGTCGAAGAATGTGAGTTGCCCCCTTGCGGCCCATTTTAAGTTCACTGAGGAGCAGTGTCCATCTACCGAGGACGAAAAAGAAGATATGGAGCGGGTTTCATATACTTCAGCTGTGGAAAGCCTTATGTATGCTATGGTGTGTACGAGACCAGACATCGCTCATGCAGTTGGCACTGTTAGCAGGTATCTTTCAAATCCTGGAAGGGTACATTGGAGTGCGGTCAAGTGGATTCTATGATACCTTCAGGGCACTGCCGATTGGAGACTTTCTTTTGGTGGTGATGAGCTGAAGCTGGTTGGACGCTGATATGGCTGGAGATGTAGACACGAGGCAATCGACTTCGGGCTATGTGATGATGTTTACTGGAGGAGCGGTATCGTGGCAGTCGCGGTTGCAGAAGTGTGTTGTCTTGTCGACGACAGAGGCAGAGTACATTGCGGCGACAGAGGCTTGCAAGGAGTTACTATGGATGAAAAAACTGTTACAGAAAATGGGGCTGAAGCAAGAGCGGTATACTTTGCTTTGCGACAATCAGAGTGCTATTCACCTTGTGAATAACCAGACATTTCATAGTCGGTCCAAGCATATTGAGACTCGGTATCATTTGATACGAGATGTGGTTGAGAAGAAGGACGCGATGCTTGAGAAGGTCCATACTGATGACAATGGAGTGGACATGCTCACGAAGGTTCTACCAAGGGAGAAGTTTGAGTACTGCAAGCGGATCGTCGGGATGACGAGTTCCTCCACCTAGTTGTGAAGGAGGAGATTTGTTGGAGTGGGTGGGGTTCCCAACCTATGTGGAAAATACCCCGGAGAGCGACGAGAGCCATCCGTGTGTCGGAGAAGCTCGGGGAGTGCATGGATCCTATTTTGGAACATATTTGGTAAGAAAATATATGATTGAATTTTCATATTTACTTTGATCATATATTTATGATTGGACCCTTCATATAGTAGCTTTCCATATAATTGGGCTTCCAATTATGGCAAGCCATTTATGATTGGATTTCCATTAAATATATGATTGATGCATATTGGAAGTTTCCATATATATTGGCCTTTCATGTATGGATTACTAAGGGCGCCTTATAAAAGGGTGATACATGCTAGTTGGAAAATCATCTCAAAACAATAGTGTTTTACAATCTTTGAGAGAGAGAGAGAGAGAGGATTAAGGACTATTGTGAAGGAAAGATTGCTTCGAAATTTTTTTCGGCATCTCTTATTCTTCGGAGTCCGCAATCAAAAATTTTCTTCTTTCAAGTGAGTTGTGGTGATCCGTGTTGGATCGGGAGGAGCTTGTAGATGGTGTATTCTCTTTATTCCATTAGTGGAGGTTCTTCAGGGTTGGATTCCGATCGTCCCGTGGTTTTTTTCGCAAGGATTTTTCACGTCAAAAATCTTTGTCTGCGATTGTGTTTGGTATTTTTTGGTTTGTGTGCTTTTGCTCGGTTCTCTCGCAGGACTTTCTGGTTTTGGAAAACGGTTTCCGCTCTTCGTTCCCAACATCTATAAATGTAATGTTCAAATAAGAAATACACACATGAAGATTGTCCCAAAATGAAATATTAGTGGGACCAGGTAATCCATGTACCAACCCAACAATATTCTCGGAGCTATGTAGTCTCGTGGTATTAGAGCGGACACCCGGAGGGCCGGCAAGATTCGAGCTCACTAATTGTGTGTGTGATTCCCAAAAAAAAAAAAAAAAAAAAAAAAAACCAAAACAATATTTGGTTCCTTTTGTTGATCTCTAACAAAGCAAAAGCAGATACCCAAACCACATATATAATTTGATAATTAAAGTTAGATCAGGTCGAGTTAGTTATGCATCATGAAGATCAATGGCCAATCGTAGAATCAAGTGGATGTGTTTAACATCACTTCCTTATCGTGATCTAAAAGATATCAAGTTTGCGCCCGCTATATATATATATATATATGTCACTGTCTGGATCCAATCGTTTCTCGATCGTTCTCCCCAATATCTTTGATCGATCCTTTCTCGTGCCCATCTCTTTCGACCTCTATTTCTCCCACCACCAACCCAAGCACCCATCTATTTTGGTTCTTGTGTGCATTCACCTGCTATAGCTAGGCCCAATCGTCGTCAGCCAATTAATTAAGAGACGACTGAGTGAAGCATTCCACTAATGATTTTTTTAGACCTTGGTGAAACAAATATCAGCGATGCATGTTTAATTTCACTGATCAGATTGGGTGGCCATTGGCCGAGACACGATCGATCAAATGATCATGTATATATAAATTGGTTGTTAGTAGAACAAATAACAGATACCCGCAACTACATATTATCATTTTATATATATGAGCAGTCAGCCGCATCCGTAAACATATTTGGTTTCTTCACTTCCTTTGGTTTCTTATTAAGAAGGATGTTGTTACGTTGCCTGCGAATTGTGACTATAGGCATGATTGCAGGTCACGTGACGGCCTTCTAGTGACCCTTGGTTCGGATTTTAAAGAGGTGGAATCTGGTGATAGCAGGAGGATCAATAATTGACTTGCCACGTGGACCTGCGACCACGTCCGTAGTCATAAAATACAGACGAAATATTTTTTCCTATTAAGATTTTATTAAGTTATATGAAAGTTTAGTCATGTATATAGTAGTAGAAAGAAGTGGAGAGTAGGATTGATGATGCATGAATTTGGACCAAAACACGGATTAACATGTCAGGTGCCCCCCCAACATATACACATACATGTGATGTGATCAGTCTCCCTGTAGGCTCTCCTGGACCTCCTCCTTGTCTCAATAGCAATATATTAATTAATCAAAGCCCTTATTGATAATATATGATGAGTTGCATCAAGCAGCCTAGTGCCTATGTTCTCGAAAGAATATCAGTCTCCATTTGCTTTAACTTTGTACCAGACTATGCTTTATGCATCAACGGTGGAGCATTCTAAAGTGACCAACAAAGGAGCAAGCCATGAAACTTGTTGCTGATGCACCGAAGCACCCACTTCAAAAACTATAAACCAATTAATATGATATATATATGTATATATGTTTGCTTGCATGTAGGACATCTATGTACGATCTAAATGATGCTTGCATAGTGGCATGTTTGGAATGTGGGCTCAGTTGGTTTTCATGCATGCACGTGTCCAGTTATGTATTTATATGGACAGTTTGGGTCATCATCAAACTATAAATTATATATTATCCACAAGTCGCAAGGAGTACGTTTGTGCAATGCATCTTATGCTTCTTTTGTGTTTCACTGTTGCATTGGCGTAAGGCTCACGAGCTGGCGCTTTCAGATGTGCAACTTGGCACTGAAGCTAGCTGCATGCAGCCAACCTGATCACGAGTGGCTTATTTTCAGTGTACCACACACGCCCACAGGATTTTCTATTACCGACCTGACGCATAGCTGCCTACCTTTAGTGATACTTATGGTTATCAATAAGAGATATAAGATCTGACTAGATAACATAAGATTAGTGGATTGGACCATGCATGGAGGCATATTATTTATTTTATTTATAAAAATAGTAGTAGTTGGAGACGGTGGGTCAAAAAGATATATAATACAACGTGTACAAAATTTCGTAGAAAATGTGATGTCGGATATTTTTAAAAAAAGACTTAATTGTAATTTGATACGCTCAACTATTCCAGTTTTTCAACTTGATACTATAAACTTTTTTACTCGACAACTTGATACAATCAACTATTTAATATTTTTAATTTGATACCAAAATTAAAAAAAAAAATGACAAAATTAACCAACCAACCAACAGTACCCCCACCCCACTCACACAAAATAAATAAAATAAATAAAAAATTGAACGAACGGTACATACACACACACACACAAACCCCCTCCGGCTCACCACTCCCCTCGAGGATGAGAACAAGAGTCCTCACAATCATAGTGGGGCCCCTTTCCGCCCACGTATGCGCCTTTATTTAGATTCACAATATGAGAATCCGGTCTAAAAAATCCATCTGGCAAAACTCAATTCGTCGAGTTAACCTCATCATGCCTTTGCATAAGAAAAAAATAATTAAATAGAAGAATTATGTACGAGATGAACCAATAACTTCTAACAGAAACTGATTTGGCCAAAGTCGTTTTTTTCCTATGATGACGCTCTGGTGGTGGAGCTTTACACCTAGCAAATGCTCCTGCAACGGATGAACGGATACTGGTAGATCCATAACGAAAGGTCGGTCGATAATTTCTATAATAAATCTGCATATCATAGAATGAGAATAAATTGCCAACCCAATCATATAATGATGCATCAGAATGATAATCCAAAGTATGGACTACAGTTTCGACCACGACCAGCTATCAAAGGGTGGGTGATCAAGCTCTGACATATTTTGTAGCCGAGTGTATATCTCTTATACAAAACACAAAGGTTTTTGAATCCTAGGGTTGACTGTGCCAAGATAAAGAGTAGTTGGGATTTAATCTTGGTGAATCAACGGTTGTGGAATTTTATGGAGAAAAGCATTATTAGGAGTGGGGTTTTATGGGGAATCCAAAGATGGGGATTTAATATTTTGATGGTTGGGATTTAATATTTTGATGGGGGCCTCATAATGGTTGTGGATGAGCATTATTGAGAGTGAGATGTTATGGGGAATCCAAATAAAATTCACATCCAGCAGTGGTTGGGATTTAATATTTTGATGGGGGCCTCAAAATTATTATTGTTCGTTTAAAATTGGGGGTCCAAGATTTTGAGGGGGAATACCTTAAATGAACCATGCCCTATGGGCACGGGTTATGACTAGTCTATTATACAAAACACAAAAGTTTTTGAATCCTAGGGCTGACTGTGCCAAGATAAAGAGTGGTTGGGATTTAATCTTGGTGAATCAACGGTTGTGGAATTTTATGGGGAATCCAAATAGTGGGATTTGCACTCATAATGGTTGTGGATGAGCATTATTGAGAGTGGAGTTTTATGGGAAATGAGCATTATTGAGAGTGGGGGTTTTATGGGGAATCCAAAGAGTGGGATTTGCACTCATAATGGTTGTGGATGAGCATTATTGAGAGTGGAATTTTATGGAGAATCCAAAGAAAATTCACATCCAGCAGTGATTGTGATTTAATATTTTGATGGGGGCCTCATAATTATTATTGTTCGTTTAAACTTGGGGGTCCAAAATTTTGAGGAGAAATACCTTAAATGAACCATGCCCTATGGACACGGATTATGACTATATATATATATATATATATATATATATATATATATATATATATATATATAATCCCATAAATGATCCCAAGGCCAAAAATAATTCTTCAATGTTGGATTGTATCTCTATCATACTCATGAGCCAACTTCTATATTCAGATCACACCGTATCTCCAGTACTGCCTACTTTCTCACGGTCAAAGTTGAAGATATATAGGTGCCCCAAAATATATACATGTTCTTTCAACTCAAGTCGGTCTAAAGTCCCTTTCCCTTTCCCTTTCCCTTTCATTCTACTCCCCAATCCATTCTGCATGCAAGTTACTACTCCTACTTGCAGATCAGCTTTAAAGCCAAATTGATAGCGCGTATATAAAACAATCCAATTGGAACCTCCTTCGTGTCAGTATATTAGTAGATTCAGAAGTATACTCCTCACATATATCTAGGTAATGAAAGAAACGCCATGCACCCATTCCCCAGTTAGTTAAACCTATATATCTCTTATACAAAACACAAAAGTTTTTGAATCCTAGGGCTGACTGTGCCAAGATAAAGAGTGGTTGGAATTTAATCTTGGTGAATCAACGGTTTTGGGGTTTATGGGGAAGAGCATTATTGGGAGTGGGGTTTTATGGGGAATCCAAAGATGGGGATTTAATATATTGATGGTTGGGATTTAATATTTTGATGGGGGCCTCATAATGGTTGTGGATGAGCATTATTGAGAGTGGAATTTTATGGGAAATCCAAAGAAAATTCACATCCAGCAGTGGTTGGAATTTAATATTTTGATGGGGGCCACAAAATTATTATTCTTCGTTTAAAATTGGGGGTCCAAGATTTTGAGGGGGAATACCTTAAATGAACCATGCCCTATGGGCACGGGTTATGACTAGTATATATATATATATATATATATATATATATATATATATATATATATATAAAGATGCTTCCGCAGGAGAACGCTCCCGCTAGGGTTAGCGCTCGCTTGACCTCCCCGCCCCCCCGACCCCCCGACCCGCTCGCGGGGAGGGGGCTGCGCCGGCTGGGTGGCGGAGGAGGTGGCGGCCGGGGCAAAGGCGCCTCCGGAGGCGGCGGCGGCGGATGCCCCCCAGGCGGGGGGGGGGGGGGATCGGACGACGGGTGCAGACGGGTGGGCGGCCTGGGCGGGGCTCCTCCCGGCGGGGGAGGGCAAGGGCGCGGCGGCGGGACCCCCCCAGGCGGGGGGGGTCGGGCGACAGCAGCAGCCGCACCCCCCCAGGCGGGGGGGAGGGATCGGGCGGCGTGGGCAAGGCCCCCAACGGCGGGGAGGGACAGGTGCGTGACGGCGGCACTCCCCAAGGCGGCGGTGACTCCTTCGGAGAGGCCCCCATCTTCGAGTTCGGCTCTGGAGGAGACAAATCTGGAGATGCTGGCTGGCAAACCGTGACGAGACGTCGGACAGTTGGACGAAGAGGGGCCCAATCCCAATTTGCGGGAAGGGCGGGGACAGGCAACCATGGGACTCGACCCCTGAACGGCGCTCTGGATCCCCGACGACGCGGGGGAGGTATGGTGCGAACGGTTCCGGGGTGGAGGCCAAAGGCGACGGCGGCGGAGAAGGGGAAGGGTGTGGTTGTCGATACTGGTCGGCAAGGCCCGGACGCTGCGATCCATCCAACCAGGAACCCATCTGGGGAGCAGCGGCCTCGGTCATGGAAGGAGGTATGCACCCCAGTGGTGACGAAAAGCCCGATGTCTATGGAATATGTTCCCCCGATGGAGGTTGGTGGAAGACTCCGGGCTTACTTCCCCGCAGAAGAATTAGCAAAGGTCGCGGAATCTTGGAAGAACACATTAGTGCTCTATGTGTTAGGAAATAAGCCGTTCTTCGGTCAAATCAGGGGTTATGCGGAGAGGGTTTGGAGGCCAAAGGGTAGCATGGAATTCTTCTCTCGGGAGAATGGTTTTTACTATGTCAAATTTGGGCTGGCGGAAGATGTGACCAGAATCGTGCAGGAAGGGCCATGGTCGTTTGATGGGAGACTTATTATTTTGAAAGAATGGACTCCGGAGCTGCGGTGTGAGAAGGAGGTGTTGAATGCTATCCCCGTCTGGATCCGGTTCCCAGAACTCCCCGTCCAATATTGGAGCATCCCCCTCCTCATGAGACTAGCTAGCCTCGTGGGGAAGCCGATAAAGGCTGATGAGGCCACCACTTTTCGATCCAGAATAATGTTCGCCAGAGTCTTTGTGGAGATCACGGCAGGCTCGGAGCTTCCGAGCTTGCTTGAGTTTCAGGTCCCGTCTGGAGAGGTCCTGACGCAGGTAGTGGAGTATGATTGGGTCCCACCCATGTGTTCTCATTGTGCGTGCTTTGGGCACACCACGAGTGCATGCAAATATAAGGGGAAGGAGGCGGCCAGATCACGGGCGGGACAGACAGGTACTTCCAGACCGGAGGAGGGTCAGACAGAGGCACCCGAGGAGGTGGCGGCTCACAGCCACCAGCCTGAGGAGACGGCACCAGAGGGACATGCGGAGGCAGACACAGTTATGGAGATTGATAGGAGACCGGATACAGGGAGACAGGAGAGCATGCAGGGTGCACTTGTTACATTCAGGCCACAGAGGACTATGACGACCAGGGGTATGAGAGCGCCGGATAGTGTTCAGAGGGAGGCGGAGGCTTCCAAGACACTTATGGTCTACAGCAGCAGGAAGAGACATGCTCCGGCCACACTGGAAGATCTTCCTCAGATGAGGGAGATGGATGACCAGACCGACCCGAATCCGGATTGGACGCTTACTCTGAGCAGGATTCAGGCTCATCTTGCCCCTTCCTCCATGGCAGATGCTGTGCTTGAGCAGACGGATGAGACACTTCCCTCGAGTGTCGATCCAGAGGAGTTTCAGAGGGGCCCCACATCTTTTATTTAGATGTCGGTCCTAGCATGGAACATTAGGGAGGGGTGTTCCATTGGCCGATGGAGGGAGATTAGAGGGGTGCTGAGGAGAGAGGCATGTGACATTGCTATTCTGTTGGAGACGAAGATTCGAGGGGCCGCTATGCTCTCGCGACGGACGCCAGCAGACTGGGACCACTTACATAACTTAGATCTTTGCGGGGTGGCGCGGATCTGGGTTAGGTGGAATACAAGTAGCTGGGTGGGGGTTCAGACTCATATGTCTGAACAACTCATTGGTATCACTTTTGAGAATAAAGGGGGGTTCAGATTCATCCTGGGTGCTGTATATGGGCACAACGACCGGAGACTCCGGGAGGCTCTGTGGGAGGATATTGTGCTTATGGGCAGTATGGCGGACAACATGCGTCTTCCCCTACTCATCATGGGGGACTTCAATGCTATGTTGCTTCGCCACGAGAAGGTTGGGGGCAGGCCTGTTCCGGACTCGATTCTTTACGACTTCCAGAGTTGTCTTCTTCGATCAGGTATGCGGGGGCTGGAGCGTGCTGGACATATTTGGACCTGGCACAACAAGGCTACTCAGAATCGCATTGCTTGTCAGTTGGATAGGACTTTGGGCAATAGCGAGTGGTTCAGATGGTTCCCGAACTCGGTGGCAGAAGGTCTGGCTGCGGGTACTAGCGATCACTCTCCTATCAGGGTGGGCTTGTGTGAGAGACCGACTTTCAGGGCGAGGCCGTTCCGGTACAACAACAGCTGGTACCTTTCTCCCGGGTATGAGGAGGTGGTTCTTCGTGAGATGCAGCACTTCCGGGATGGCACGGCCCAATTTCGTATGGTTCACAAGCTCAAGCAGATCAAGCGGGCTATCAGGGGGTGGGTGAAACAGCTTCCGCGCAATTCTCTGGCGAAAAAGGAGGAGGAGCTTCGGGATACTCAGGTGGCCCTTCAATCTGACATTATGAATGGGGTTCTGGCAGCCAAGGAGAGGTCCCTGATTGAGGAGGTTAGCACCATGAGAATGCAGGAGGAGATCAGTGCGGCTCAGAGGGCCAAGTGCACCTGGCTCAAGGATGGGGACCGCTGCACCAAATTCTTTTACGATATGATCCGCACCAGGCAGCACCGGAACAGCATCCCAAGGCTTCTGAATGCTGAGGGTCGTCTGGTAGGAGATCCGGTGGCGATTCAGGAGGAGGCCGTCAGATTCTACACAGATCTCTATCAGCAGACAGACTATGCTAGCATGTTTCCGGCCCTGGTCACGAAGAGACTGGTGTCTCGGCATGGGAACAGTCTTCTCTTGGCGCCGGTGAGGATGGAGGAGGTGGAGGATATAGTGATGAAGGCTAACCCAAACAAAGCTCCAGGTCCCGATGGCTTCTCTTCTGGGTTCTTCAAACGTCACTGGGGTGTGCTCAAGGCTCCTATTCTGGCAGCGGTTCAGGAGTTCTTTGTGGAGGGCCGGCTTCTGAAGGAGATGAATCATACTTTCTTGACGTTGGTTCCTAAGAAGGAAAGAGCGACCTCTCTTGCGGACTTTAGACCCATTGCCTGCTGTAATTTCCTTTACAAGATTATTACTCACCTTATGTGCAGGCGTATGGAGGGGATTATGCAGGGTTTAGTGTCCCGGAACCAAGCTGCGTTCATCAAGGGCCGATCGATAGCGGAGCACAGCCTGTTAGCTCACGAGATGGTGCGAGAGTTCAGCAAACCGGGGGGATAAAGGCTTGTGTGAAGCTTGACCTTCGGAAAGCATATGACACGGTCAACCGGGACTTCCTTTGTCACTTGATGCTTGCCATGGGGTTTGACGGGAGGTGGGTGGCGAGGGTGAGGGAGTGTATCTGCTTCCCTACCTTCTCTGTCCTCATCCAGGGCACGCCGTATGGTTACTTCAGTAGCAACAGGGGGCTGAGGCAGGGCGACCCCCTCTCCCCGTATCTCTTTACATTGGTGATGGAGTACTTTACCTGTATGATGGATATAGCTGTTCACAGTGGGAGGATTGTTCCCCTCTTCCGGCTGGTGAGTCCTGCTGTATCTCATTTGATTTATGCTGATGATTTACTGGTCCTCCTTCAGCCTACCATGAGGGGTATGAGAGCGCTGTCGGACATTATGGAGGAGTTCGGGCGGCTATCTGGGCTACAGCTTAACCGGGAGAAGAGCAGAGTCTACTTCAGCTCCCGGTGTACTCTTCAGGAGGAGAGAGCCTTCGCTCTGGGGGTGGACAGAGGCGAGCTTCCAGTGAAATACCTGGGAGTCCCGCTGACGGTTAACTATGCCAGGGAGCAGGACTGCCACAGCTTGGTGGACTTTGCCCAGAGGAGAGTGGAGGGCTGGCAAGCGGCGGGGCTTTCATTTGGGGGTCGGATTGAGTTGGTGCGGTCGATTATTGCAGGCATAGCTATGTTCTGGCTTCAGTCTATCCAGATCCCCTCGGCTACTATACGGAAGGTGGAGGCTATCTGCTCCAACTTCATATGGAGGGGTGGGATTCATGCGATTTCCTGGGACCAGTTGTGCCGGCCTCGGGAGGAAGGAGGAGTTGGGTTGAGGCCTCTCCAGGAGGTTAGGAAGGCTGCTTGTATGAAGATGGCTTGGAAATTCATCAAGGAGGGGTCGCTCTGGGCGGACTGGATGACTAGCAGATACTTACGGAGGACCAACTTCTGGGCTTGCAGAATTGACAACAATTTCTCGGTCACATTTAAGGCTATCCTGAGATGTAGACCGGTGCTCCAGACTGCTATCCGCAGGCGCATGATGGATGGGTCGACTACTGACCTTTGGCGAGATCCTTGGTTGGGTTCCAGATCACTCCTCGAGATTCTGGGAGAGCAGATGGACAGGGAAGCAGGAAGGGGGCTCACTTGCAGCCGGATCCTTAGAGACGGAGTTTGGAGACCTGAGGACTACCCATATACTGCCCCGCTTGCAGCCGAGATACAGCTTATTATCATTGATACTAGCCTGACGGAGGATACATGGAGTTGGGCCGGCCCGGGTACGGGGGGCGGGACAGGTCAATTCTGCTTTCGCAGCTGTTATGATTTGGTCCGGATCCACCATGCACAGGATGAGGAGGTGGCTTTCATTTGGGGCAAGGGTGTTGCACGAAAAATGCAACTTTGTGCTTATCGTCTTCTGCGGGGGAGATTGATGACGAGAGATAGACTCCTCCGGTTTGGGATGCAGATCCCGGATGCAAAATGTGTGCTATGTAATGTAGAGAATGAATCCATAGGGCATCTCTTCTTTGTGTGCCCGGTGACATGGCACATTTGGACTGAGCAGTGTGCTCAGCTGCGAGGAGGAGTTGGGGGGATCTGCGACATCCGGAGCATTCTCAGCTGGATTCGAGACCGTGGAGGCCGTGAGCCGGGGTGGGCTAGAAGAGCCAGAGTTCGTCTTGCTGCGTCTGTTTGGCACATCTGGAAGGAGAGGAACAGACGTATCTTTGAGGGCTTAACTACCCCCCCGATTGGAATTCTTCATAATATAGAATTCGATGTATCTGTAATGGCCCCATAACCATTTAGGGGCATGGAGAGTTGTGATGTTGTACTTTAATACCTTTTCCGCTATATGCGAGGAATAAATTCACCCTTATTCCAAAAAAATATATATATATAGAGGAAAATGTACCTAAGGTCGACCTCATTTTCATCACTTTACAACATTTTTTTCTTGAATTTTTTTTTATGGGATTCATCTACACCTTATTGATTGGCAACATACCAAATTTCAAGAAAAAATAATATTGTTTAGCCCCCTATCTATCCCTTGCAAAATCGACGGTGTAGCAGCAAAGTTTTAGACCGTCGATTTTGCAAGGGATAGATAGGGGGCTAAATTATTATTTTTTCTTGAAATTTGGTATGTTGCCAATCAATAAGGTGTAGATGAATCCCATAAAAAAAAATTCAAGAAAAAAATGTTGTAAAGTGAGGAAAATGAGGTCGACCTTAGGTAACTTACCTAAGGTCGACCTTAGGTACATTTTTCTCATATATATATTTTTAATATATATATATATATATATATATATATATATATATATATATATATATATATATATATATATATATATATATATCAAATGACCTCTAGCCTAATGGTTAAGAGACATGCATACGGCCCAAGTGATCAGAAATTCGAGCCCCAATGGAAACGAGTTCGCTAAAATTACTCATTGCTTCAATATATATATATATATATATATATATATATATATATATATATACCACAAGGGCATTGCTATGCCTACAACCAAGTGTGTACAATTCCCTTACAACCGCTACTTCTACAACCAAGTGTGTACAACCCCCTTGCAACCGCCACGTGTCGGACTTCGGTTGGCTCGGGTCGATCCCATGTAGCACCATGCTCCATGAAAGAAGGCTATGCTCTATGCATATTTTTTAAAGACTTGATTGTAATTTGATACCCTAAACTATTTCACGACAACTTGGTACCCTAAAAAAATTGACAAAAATATCTCTGATCTAAACTTAAACTATATCTCACCTCGCAACCCCCCTCCGGCCACCGGTCTGACCCCGGGCCCCCTCTGGTCACACGCCCGCCCACTCCCGTCCCCCCTCCTTCCCCTCCAGCCATCGCCCGCCCTGCAGCCCCTCCTCCGTCCACTCGTCCGACCCCCGTCCCCCTTACGGCCACTCGCCCACCCCCTCCCGTCCCTCCCTCCTATACTACTGCGCGCGCCCGGAGAGAGGGGGCTGTGGAGCAGCCATGGTGGGGGGAGCGGGGACGGCGATGGGGCAGCGTTGGAGGGGGTGTAGGGACGAGGGTGGCTGGAGGGGGCAAGGGTGGGGTGGAGGCAGCATAGGGCCGGGGTGGGGTATATTTCACCTTTGAAGCTCATGTAGTATCGAGTCACAACAATGTTAATTTGCATTGTAATCTGAAGCAAATTTTAATTATCAGGCGGAAGTGATATGAAACTGCCACAACAGGATGCCTGTGATGATATTCTTATTGGTTCGGATAATACCCGACATCCCGTTAAAATAATTGTTAACGGATACGGAAACCAAATCTTTTATCCGATCGGATATCGGATGGTCATTGGATGTATCCAATAGCCATGGTTCGGATGTGGTAATGCCAACATCCGATCGATAAGCTACCATTGATAGGTCTAATCCCACATGGAGAAAGGGAATCACTCAATTGAAAACTGTTACCTAAGCGACTATAAGTAGGTTGTAAATTAAATGATTGTAATCCTAGCATTACTCATTTAGTTACGGGGTTCTTATATATATATGACCATCTAGGTACAGGTTGAATGCATACCAGCTGCCCTGCGCGATCGTGGGCATGCATACTCCTGCAATGTTATAGGGAAGAGATGACAAGTACTACACAATCTAGATCACAATTAATATCTCCATTCTCCTATAGAAATCCTAGGTTTGCATGGGGGCTAGCAGAAGGATTTGAGAAGCTAGGGACTTACATATAGGGTTGGCGATTTTGCCCTGGTGCCCTCTACCCGAGCCGGGTACCCTGCACCCTCAGGTGCCCACGGGTACCCTATACCCTAGGAGGGCAAGCCCTACCCTTACCCTCTTGGAATTAGGGTAGGGTAAGGGTTTTATCTTGTTACCCTAGTGCACTTACCCGGGTACCCGCCCTACCTTACCCTGAATCACTACCCTACCCACTACCCTTAACCCTCTAAAACCCTCGACCCTACCCATCTTCCAAACCTGATTGCCCACACTCCCACTGCCATAGTATTACTACTACATACTTGTATTTTTTTGTAATTAGTTAGTACTTAGGATTAGGAGAACTACATGGTGCTTGATCCTAAGGAGTCAGGTCTAGCCCCCTTCTTGGGTATGTAAACAGCTCAGGTTCCACTATATAACTGGGTTCAGCGCCTTTAGTAAAAAAAAATATCCCCCATGTTATTTCTTATTAAGTTGTTATGATTTTTGAATGTTGTAAAAATCTTAAATATCAAGGTGTTTACTAGCAAAAAATGATTTTCAAAGTTAAAAAAACTGAAATGGAAAGGGTAATACCCTTACCCTTCCTACCCTGACCCTCAGCTACCCTGTGAGGGTAAAGGGCAAGGACGGGTAATGGGTATTGGTTTTTTGGAAGAGGGCTACCCTACCCTACCCTCATGACTCCCCTAGGATATCAAAAAAATGTCAATACCCTACCCTGCCCTGCCCTCTTCCTGCCCTTACCCTACCCTACCCTACCCTACCCATCGCCACCCCTACTTACATATATGAATAATGCTATTTGTCACTCTACACTATCTTTTCTTACGTGATAGTTGATGTGACATGTTGATGTGGTAACTAACATGACAGATTTTAAAATTAAAATTAAAACTAGGGACGGTCCTGGCTCAGGGCAGGCCGGACGGCAGTCCAGGACCCCCTGACGAAAGGGGACACTAACATGAAACTGTCTATAATAGAACTAATATGTATCATGTGCCTTTGTTTTAACCAAAAATATTGTGGTGTAGCGATTATAATGCTAGACTTGTATTAAGAGGTTCTTGGTTCAAATCTAGACTACAACAAAATTTTGTTTTATTTATACTGTTTTCATTATGTATTGGGGCCCTTTTTGGAAGTTTCGTCATGGGCCCCCAACAGCTCTGGGGCGGCCCTGATTAAAACTAAAATTAAAATTAATGTTAACGTTAATATTAACATTAAAATTAATACTAACATTAAAATTAATATTAACATTAATATTAATATTAGCATGAATTTATTTTTGGTAATTAATATTTTGGGTTAAAATTTGCCATGTCAGCTGTAATGTTAGATGACACATCAGGGCCGGCCTTGGCTCAGGACGGCCCGGACGACCGTCCAGGACCCACGGATCATGAGAGGCCCAAAAAAAACATAGTTAAAAAATAAATATGTTAATGATTTTGTATCTCAAAATAAAACTAGCATATACCATGGACCCTTTTAAACATAAAGTTATTGTGGTGTATTGGATAGTATTTTAGACTCTTATACTAAAGGTCTAAGTTCAATTCTTCATTGTAGGTATTTTTTTTAAAAGTTTTTTTTTTTTACATTATATATCCTTATTTTGAAAGTTCGTCTTGGACTCCCATGAGCGCAGGACCGGCCATTGACACGTAATATTATTTAACATGTTACGTCAGTTTTCACTAAAGAAAGATAGTTTGGAGGGATAATTTAGATGTACGAATAACATTATTCTTCGTTTATAGGCGCCATCTGTTGTGCTAGAAGATGGAGCGGGCCGGACCTCGTGTTTGGCCCGGTCCCACAGTTCTCATGCTTGTTATATCGTGCCATTGAAGAACCTCCACTAGTATAAAGTGATGTACTAGTTTGGAGAGATGTCTAGACATAGCTACAACTTCAACTGTGACATGATATGGTTTCGACAAGAAAAACAATATATATGCACAAAGCAAAAAATGATTCTAACTTCCACGGATCCTCCTCCTCCTCCTTTAGCTGAGGATGCGCAACATGCAAGGCCACAAATATAGTGCAATACCAAATATTTTTCAGAAAGGAAAGATCGCGACCCGCCAACCTGCTACTTACTATTTTCTTTGATTTGGAATTAAATTCCAAACAGTGACCGGGCCGTTTTCCAGCAGGCCCAACCCATGGGCCTGAACCCGACTCTCTTAGTAACGGATCTGCGATCCGCTTGGACCAGTTTAATTTTCATTCCAAGTAAAAAAAAAAAACGTTTTATTTCAAATGGTAAAAAATATAAAATGATGTTCTCGCAGACAATTGCCATTTACGTTTTGTTTTTTTCTTCGTTCCTCCAATTTTGATCGATGGAAATGATAAATAGTAAAACCAAACATGTTTGAGCTTGCCATTTTGGTTGACAGACGATAACCATGCATCTCTGACATCCCTAATCAATCTCAGCCGTCCATCATAGGTCACCCATCTCCTCCCACCATATAAAAACCCACTCTCCAAACACTAATGGAGGTTGGCTCCATGGGAATTCCAAACCCAGTGTTTCTTGGTGAGCCAAACCCATTGAATCAACCCTTACCTAAGCAATATGAGAGCAAATCCAATGCCAATTCCCCAATTCGAGCAGAGAGTTAATGGCAACCAAGCATCAAGAGCCTCTCAAGGGTTTAGTGCAAACCCTCCTGCATATCAAAACCCTGCTACACGTTCTTCCACGTCAGCACAGGGGCACATTGGGAACCAATTTGTATTCCCACAGGCAACCCAACCTAGTGGTTATTGAGAGTAAATCACTATTTGAATTACTGTGGAGTCACATGTTGGGACAGAATCAAGATGTGTTCTGTGCAATTACAAGGGACAATAGCATTCTGGTTTGACAGGTTGTTGAAAGTTAAGGGAGGTTATATTGGCTGGGATGAGTTTTTCCAAGCCATCAAGATGGAATTTGGTCCTTCCCAATTCACAGATCATGTGATTGATCTCACTCTTGAAGCAGGAAACCACTGTAGAGGATTACATTAAGTTTCCAAAAACCATACAACAAGGTTTTGGGCTTTTCTGAAAAATGTCTCACCAGTCGGTACATTGGAGGCTTGGAAGAGGAAGTGAGATATGAGGTTCAAGTTGTTAACCCTTTTAGCTTACCTATAGCTATGCAAATTGCTAAGCTATATGAAGCTAAACTGTTGCCAGCAAAGAAATCTTACAAACCTACTACAATATTGTTTTTAAATATCAGAACCAACCTCCTGCGGTTCACTCCATCCCAACAGAAGGACATAAAGAATACAATAGTGCTTTGTTAGGGGGAGGAGCTCAGCAGGGACAAAAATCAGCACTCAAAAAATTTCTCCCTCTGAAATTATGAGGAGAAAGGAGCTAGGCCTGTGTTTTTCAATAGTAGCTGATGAAGAGGCAGATTACACCAACAATAAAACTTCAATAACAGAAGAACGAGAAGTCGACATTGCTAACAATCACCAAGAATGTTTGGAGATCTCCTTCAAGCATTATCAGGAAGGTCCCCCCAATCTATAATGAAATTGAAGGGGATTGTTAAAAATAACCAGTAGTGGTCTTAATGGACTCAGGTTCCACACATAATTTCTTTGACACTCAACTGAGTGAAAGATTGGGGTTAACATTGGCTGGCTGCATACCTCTTGAGGTGTTGGCAGCTAGCTAATAGAGAAAAACTGATGAGCAAAGGCCTTTGTCCCAGAGTCATTATAGAATGCCATGGTAAAATAATTCAAGTAGATCTACCGCAGTTACCTAGCAGAGGTTGTCACATAGTACTAGGAGCTAATTGGCTCAGTACTTTAAGTGATATAACCTGGAATTTTCAGGAATTGACTATGAGATATAAAGACATGGAAGAAATCATCCAATTCACAGGAATGCAGCCAGATGTCAACAAGTTGAGTGAACCAGGGTCTAAGAAAATGAGGCAAAAGCCACAAATTTTCATCATCCAATTTTGTGCAACATACAATATCAGCGGGGATGCAGGAACATGAGAAAACAGAATCAATGCTCTGTTACAAGAGTATATACACTCTCTTTGATGAACGAAAGGACCTTCCTCCAAAAAGAAGCTTTGATCACAAGATTCCATTACTTTTAGGGGCGGCTCCTGTCTGTAGCCGGGTGTACAGGCACCCATGCATCCAACAAAATGAAAAGAGAAACAAGTACAAGAGATGCTAATTAAACTCAGGTATCGTAAGACCAAGCATGATGGGACTTGGAGAATGTGTATAGATTACATGATTTTAAAACTATACACAAGAAAGGATAAATTTCCTATTCCCCTTATTGAGGAATTGTTTGATGAGTTAAGTGGAGCTTAGGTTTTCTCCGAGCTAGAACTCAGGTCAGGCTACCACCAAGTGAGAACGGCAGATGAGGATATTCATAAAACTGCCTTTAGAACACATCAAGGTCGTTTTGAATTTCTAGTAATGCCTTTTGGGCTCACTAATGCACCATCTATACATTACTAGATTTGATGAATGCAGTTTTCAAAGACTGATCTTAGAAAATTTATGTTGGTTTTCATTGATGACATGCTCATATACAGTGCTAACCTGCCAGCTCATTATGAACACTTAGATATATTTTTCAAGCTACTAAGTGAACATCAGTTGAAGGTAAAAAGGAGTAAATGCTATTTTGTGCAAGATCAAGTTGGTTATTGAGGCCACATTATCTATGGCAAGAGACTAGAAATGGACCAAGAGAAAGTTATCGCTGTCACTGAATGGCCCACTCCAAAAACTCTGAAGCAACTGAGAGGCTTCCTTGGACTCACATGCTGCTATAGAAGATTTATCAAGGATTATAGTTCTATAACTGAACCACTTACCAAGCTACTAAGAAAAATGCATTTCAGTGGGGAGATGATGCACACAAGGCCTTTGGAGAACTGAAAAATAACACTCAACCTCCAGTCTTGGCAATCCCATATTTCAATGGAACATTCATTCTTGAATGCGATGCCTCTGAAGGAGGTATTAGTGCAGAGGAACAGGCCCATTGCCTATCTAAGTCAGCAACTTAAAGGAAAATGTTAGTCATCCTCTTCGTTGTTAAGAAGTAGGGACAATATTTGTGGTAGAAGACAATTTATCATCTGGACTGACCATCAATCCTTGAAACATATCTTGGAGCAAAAAATCTACGCATATGCACAATATAAGTGGGTTACGAAGTCGCATGGGTACAATTACAAAGTGGAATACAAGAGAGGCAAGGAAAATAGAGCTGCTAACAGCCTCTCCAGGATAGAAAGTCCAATATTAACTGCTTTATCAATACTTAGTGCATGATGGATTCAACAGTTCAGGGACTAAAAGAATGATTCTCCAAACTACCAGGAATGTCTGAATAAATGGCAGCAAGGACATCTTGACACAGGAAAATATAACCAAGTAGCTATGGGTTGATATTGTTAGTGCCGGTGCACAATTTTTCGATGGAAAACTGAAAAAATAAAACAATTATAAGAACAATGTTCCAACGCAACACTTCTAGGAAGGTTACGTAAGTATAACGAAGATCTAAGAAGATCTCGTTATGATATTACGAGAATCTAAAAAGATTTCGTAATTCATAGCAGCGAAGAAAATGACAAGCGAAAGATGGAAGATGGCCTGCTGGGGTGAATGATCACTGTTACTCAAAGCTATATTCGCCCCACACGAAAAGCTTTCAGGAACCAGCAAGTTCGTCGGAGAACTTTGGAACACTTCTGCTCTTCTGACTCCTCGGATCGTATACGGACTCCCGTGCAAAAGCAACGCGGGTGCAAAGCTTTTCTTCTCTCCGACAGGCTCTGTTTACTTGTGTTAAGAAACACCTGTAAACTTTCGTAACTCTCTGAATATGTTCTGTATCTTTGCCTGTGAGAGAGAAGAGACCTTATATAGGCCCGAGTAGCAACTGTCCGGTTAGCACAACATTCGGGACGTGGTAATAACTACTCTGAACGTGCAGTAACCGCTCAGATCATGCACAAACATGATCTGAAGCAAGTTGCGCCACTCGCGCACCCCGCACGCCTTGTACACTGCGCGCAGCACGCGCACTGAGCCACTTGCGCCACCTGCACGCCCGGCGCCAGCCGCGCAACTGGACGCGCATCTGGTTGTGCCACTGGGCGCGCACCTGGTCGCGCAACCTGGGCCGCGCAACCTAAGCCGCGTAACCTGGCAGCGCAACCTGGTCGCGCAACCTGACAGCGCTCCTGGCTGTCACGCCCCGCTCCCGTAGGAGCGATCGTCCTCGCTAAGGCGTGATGCCGCACGAGCCTAGATTGAGCTCGTGCAAGGCGGGTTCCATAACGGCCGATTTCAGCGCCTGCGACGGGATCGTCGCACAGAAGTCCCAAGTAGAGACATTGAATGATAGCAGCGGAATTTGAAGCAAAACACAAGTCATTGTAAAACACTCTTTTATTGATATTGAAACAAAAGGTTACAATGGGACGCAAGGCCAAGATTACAAGTCTCTCAAGCTCACTCAAGCTCACTTATCTCACATTACAAGTCACTCATCTCTCTCTCTTCTCTCAATACATGTCTTGAGCCCGCAGATGCTTCGGAAGGCGACGTTCATACATTATGTCCCGTATAAGCCTTGACTCCATGCGGCCGCACGCTTCGAATCGCCAAGGAACTCCGTGCCTCGACGCATCCAAGCGAGCTCCGCGCCACGAGCTTCTACCTGTGTCTGCACATAAAAACTATGTGGGTGTCAGTACTCAACTGCACTGGTGGAATGAGCTCCTCGCCCACCCATACAAAACCAACACGTTTGATTTACTTTGTGCAACATAGTCCCTTCTTATTAATTGTCTTTCTACTCTTGCCTTAGGATCAGTTTTAGGATAGACGCATTGGCCTATTCTGTGTCGCTAGACCATCCCGTGCTTGCGTCAACAATGTTAAATCATGATTTGCCTCTAGACCCTCCTCGTGCCAACAACGCTAAACTATCAAGTCGTGCTTGTCTTACGGCCCAAAATCAGAGACGCAACTACACGATAGACTCTATTTCCGTGTGACCCTGCTACAAGTCCGTACGGAGGTCGTGCCTCGCCACTCAATCTGACTTAACCATGTCGCCGTCTCGCGGCCATTGCTATTTTTATCACCAACTGACCCAATCAAGACTTCTGAACTTGTGTCGACCGACTTTGCCTTGCGGCAGTTCCTGACTTAAACTCCAGACAACTCAGATCCAACAAATGCACTTATATGCCAAGACTTACGACTCGACGCCACACCCCTGTGCCAAGCATCCCACATCTTAGGCCCCAGCATCATGTTCTAACTTGTATACACCTTCGACTCGACTAAAATCCAAAGGCATACGCGCAGATAGCCGCCATTTTGTCGACATCTATATGAACACAGGTCACTGGCAGAACAAGTCATCCTGGACTCATAGCTGGCGTATAGGATGGTCCGCTCAAAGCAAGTAGCGAGCCCCAATGATCGTCCACCGAATACCTGTTGCCTCTACCTGGCACAGCTATACCTGTTTCCTCCTAGGCCGGATCGGTCATGTGGCCCCAGGTTGTCGATCCGAGGAAACCCTTCCTTTTTACCTTGTACAAGTTGTCCATGACCATGCAAGACTCGACTCAAACTGACGTCTCACACAGTCATTCCTCTTCCAATGTTACCATCTCTTTCAAAACCAAGTTCAAGACTTCTATCCTTGAGACCCCTCGACGACCCACGGTCGCGAGCATTCTTTCCTTATTACCCTATTATTTTGTTCAACTCATGAACGCCTATTTGATAGTCCTTTCTCAAAACTCACTTTGAATCAATTGTGGTCCTTGCCTTAAACACTAAGTCCGTGCACCGTGTCTTACGCCAATCGTGCTCTACGCAACACTCCTTCCCAAGTCGACGGGCCTTGAGATCGTGGGGCTACTTAACTTTGACAAATCGTGAAAGAGATGGACGGTACTTGTAATGTCTTTGGTCGACCGACATAACTTTGCCTAACTTAACTTCGCAATAACTTAACGAGCAAAGACTGCGTCAAGCTTGCCTTAATGGATCGTGCCGTGCACGCATTCGACTTGAACGACCAAGTCACTCGGGTGCCTAGACTTAGGTCACAAGCCGCTCAACGCACTTAACTCATGGGCAAACCAAGGCTATGCCAAGCCTTGGATGATGTGACCGTGTATGCTTTATGAAGCATTCATGCGGGCGACGCCTATGACTTAGGCTACGATCATAACTTCGCCTACTCAACCAACTTTCCTTCTCCCAAGCCACGGGACGAAGGACCGAGTGTCATTTTCAAAGCACGTCATGCACCAACTCTAAGCCGACCGTTGGACCTTTCCATATTCTAACTCAATTTGATCCGTCGAGATTATTTTCTTTAGCTATGTGAATTCGTCTCTTTTATTATCAAGCCTACTTGTGCAAGTTGAAAACATACGATTTATTATGTGAAGGCTAAGATGAGGCAAGTTCACCGAAACTACCCCA
Organism: Iris pallida; assembly: GCA_029216955.1. NCBI lineage: Eukaryota > Viridiplantae > Streptophyta > Magnoliopsida > Asparagales > Iridaceae > Iris > Iris pallida. The sequence continues at coordinate 2,192,647 of JANAVB010033818.1, forward strand.
CCTGAACGATGTCTTTGAGTCGCCGTTGTAAGGCCAAGTCCGAACGCCGTTGGCGTTTCGATTCCTCCGATTGACTGAGCGGGATGGGGCACTACACTGGCCGCGCAACCTGGCCTGCACAACTGGTCGCACAACCTGGCAGCGCGCCTGGCCGTGCAAGTGGCTCACGCAACGAGCGCAACTTAAGCGCCAACCTGGCAGCGCTCCTGGCCGCGTAACCTGGCCTGCACAACTGGCCGCGCAACCTGGCAGCGCGCTTGGCCGCGCAACTGGCTCGCGCAACTTAAGCGCACTATGCGCCTAGCGACGATGCTGACGTGCTAAGTGCAAAGTGCACCAACAAAATGCCACATTACGCCTTATGAGCCCATGAGCACGAGTCCGAGTCGTTAAGCCCCTACGGGGCTTAGCTCCCATGGAAATAAATTTCCCAAGAACAAAAAGCATTAATGCTTTTAATAGTTGATTTAGCCTTTTTTCCATTAGAAAAATAACCCCACATGGTACATCCATGTGCACCTCCACACCACATGTGCATTTCTAAACTAGCATAGCTAATATATAGAGATACAACTTCTTTGGCCTATCCGATGTTGGACTAAAGTTTCTAAAGAAAAGGCAAAAAACTCCAACAATTCCCACATATCTCTATATATGGGTATAAGCATTTCCCACAGTAACTGTCCATCATGCATTAAGAGAGATGTCGCTGACGACTTGAATCTTTTCGCATGGGTCAAACAACAAACTATAATACAAGAATGGACTAAGTCTTGAATTCTGCATCATAGCCGAAATTCTTTCCACTCATATAATGTAGTTACATGTGCTTCTGGATACACATTAAAGGTCCTGTGCCAGCCTGGTTTCAGTGTATAATTTTGGGCGTCTACAAGTTTACCCTCAAGAGACGGCCTGATATCTCTTTGTCCATACACTATAGGTGAGTTCATTATAAAGAGACATGACATGAAGTGCTTTGTGCTTCCCTTGTGGTGCTACGCCGCTATGACATGGCTTAAAGCCGAGGCCTTATCCCGTACCGGAAACCTCATCGTAGTGTCATACTACTATAGCATGAGGCAACCGCCTCTTTGTAGTGCCAAACTATCCAGCATGAAGTCGTAGGCTCCCTTGCGGTGTTACGCCGCAGCGACATGACTTGCAAGGCCGAGGCTTTATCCCTAATCGGGTACCTCATTGTGGTGTCGTGCCACTGTAACATGAGGAACTCCTCCTCTTTGTGGTGCTGACTACACCCCTTTTTATTTTAACATACAACATTAGGCTAACTGCCTATTTGCGGTGCTACGCTGCTGTGACTTGGCTAGCAAAGCCAACTCCATGCCTGGGAACCTCATGGTGGAGTCACCCTACAGTAGCATGGAGTTTCACTCATTGTAGTGTTGTTCTACCGTGCTTCCTGTAAAGCACACCAGGCATTCACTCTGCCTGAGAACTCATTAAGGCATTTAAGCCAACCTTCCCACAGGATCTGTTTTTTGCAGAAAATAATAGTAGACAACAGTGGTTGTTGGTCCGTAACCTCTCCATGCCCAATAGAACATGTACCCACCGTTCCTGATATTCTTCCGATTAGTGGTCCTCCCTTGAACCAAAAGCTAGATGCCTAATAGATTTTTTTTTGAACTATTAGCATAAAACTTTATGGTAGGAATACAATAATACAATATCAGAATGCCTTCAAGCCCATTTTACAAGCTGTGTCATCGACCAGCTGGCGCTTGAGGCCCTTGGTGAACGGATCCGCCAGGTTCTTCTGACTTCGAACATCAATCACTGCAATAACATCTCTCTTGATAAGATCGTGTACTGCCCTGTGCCTCAACCGCACAGTCCTCTTCTTCCCGTTGAAGAGGTTATTTGATGCCACCACCGCAGTCGCTTGGTTGTCGCAGTATATCGGTATCGCCGGTATTTGCGCCCCAACCACTGGAAGATCATACATGAGCTCCCGAAGCCATTCTGCTTCCTCAGCTACGGTATCAAGTACAAAGAACTCAGATTCTATGGATGACCGCGTAAGCATAGTCTGCTTCTTCGACTTCCACGATATAGCAGCTCCACCCATTGTGAAAATGAATCCACCTGTGGACCTCTCGCTCTCCACCTCTGAGCACCAGCTGGCATCACTGAAGCCTTCCACTACCGACGGATTTCCGCTGTAGTACAGTGCATATGTCTGAGTCTTCTTGAGATATCTCATAACCCGTTTCACAGCTTTCCAGTGTTTAACACCTGGGTTGCTCGTAAAAGGACTCAGCATTCCTACGGCAAAAGCTATGTCAGGCCTTGTGGCAGTAGTAGCATACATCAAACTCCTGATTACGCTTGCATACTCCACCTGCCTGACGCTTTCCCCTGAATTAGGCTTCAGCTTCAGATCACACTGTCACGACCCGCACCCACTGTGAGGGTACGAGTGCGTAACAACGCGCAGCCTACGCCGCAGTATCGGCGGTAGAACGCTGTTCTAGGTCACTATATAACCAGCAACTCACGCTATTATATAATGTACTTGTCAAAATCTCAACTCCGAACGAAGGACAAGTATAGATATAATGGAATCTCAATCACAGTCTAAGCACGATATGATAATACAGAAGATTATAACTAAGACTGAATATACAATAAAACTAACTACTGAAATAATATAATCTCAAACAAACTCAAAACAACATATCTCAACTTAATTACAATTCAAGTTCTAAAACATGAAATCTAACCCAAGTCACTAGCTAATCTCCCGATCACTCCTGAGTGTCGGGACCAAAGATAGCTAAGCCGTCTCCTGGTCCATAGTAAGTAGGACAAGTGTCCTCAGGGCAATCATCTGTAAAATTTCAACAGGTCCAGTCAGGACAGGAACGAGCACAATCTCATCTAGAAAATCCGAGTAAATGACAGAGAACTATAAAGCAGTTATAGACAGTTATATTGATGAAGCATGGCAGTTTTATATTCAGGTGATGGTTTAGAGAGAGGTAAAGTACAAGAAAAGTAAGTAACTAAACAAGAGAAGAATCATGGCAAATAAGACTGTAAAAATAGAACTAGCTGAACTAGAGTAACATGATATAAGTCCAGACAGTAAATGTAAACAAGTGTAAGACCAACGTAAGTCCAGACAACATGAATCTGATACCAGGTGATTCCAGTACAAGATGAGTCCTGTATGAGATGATTCCAGTCAGTGATCAAAGATTCCAGGGTGAGTCCAAACTATACTCTAACAGTGTATTTTAAAATACCGAGATCGACATGTAAACGGCTATAGGTAATCCGGTACATCACACACTCGGCCGGGTGTGAGATGGCTATCATTCCAGTAGATTCCAGCATGTGGGGTGATTCTAGAATTGGGGTATGTCTACATGTCTTACTCAAGTATTTCCCCTCCCAGCAAGTACAAGTGAATCCAGAATACGATACGAGAATCGAGATGAGTCCAGCCAAACGTGATGATACCAGCAAGTGATTCCAGGGTGATTCCAGTAGGTGATTCCAGTAATAGAAGCCAGAAATGATGATACCAGTAATAGAGGCCAGACCATATGGTATGTGTGTCGCATACATGAATCCAGGAAATATCAATACGTGTGGTAACAGAGAATCACATACAACTAACTAAAACTGAAGTACAGTAATTGACAAATAAATGAGAGATCTATCAGAGAATGTACTTACATGATACTCTGAAAAGAGTAGTATAATATCAGATGCCTGCACCGGAGTCACAATGTCCTAAACAGAGTAATACAAGTTATAATATGTTTAAAATAAGGTAAATGAAGTCTATGATGCAATCTACATGATTTCTAGGCCAATCTAGGTCAAAGTCATCTCTAAGTCAAATCTGGTCAACTGTCTAGGTCAAACTAGGTTAACTAGGCTCTTTCTAAGTCATACCAGATCAACATCCCATATATCAACCTATACCTTAACACAATGTAAGCCAATACCTTAACACTCAATACCCTGTCACATGTTACATAGGTAATCCCATTACCTATACTTAAGACTACCCACATTTCCTACACATGCTACATGTCAAAGCCAATCTAACTTACCTACATCCATGACCTTAACCTATTATCCAATACCTATACCACATATCCTTGAGGTGTATGCATTAACCCTCAATTCTAACACTCACCCAAGGACACTCAACATATATCTATACTAAAGTATCAATAACCTATATATATATACATATGTGTATAGGATACACCAATCTATCCTAGGTAATATACTATTCTAGTTGTCACGCCCCAGAACCAGAATACTGGAGAGCGGGGGAATGACTCAGCCAGCTACGTATTATGGGTAGATGAATACCGTATAATACGTTCAATGCTGTCTACAAGACGAGGGGGTACATACTACATGAAAGTCTCACTATGGTCACTTCACATCTATTGTCTCAATCATTCAAACAAGAAACAAAAATAGAGAACATATAAGATAAAGCAGTAAGGCGTCCCAAACGCTTAGTCAAAATGTTCTTTGATATCTGGCTTTACAAAACATAACCAGATGATGTAGCAAGGCATACACAATTGTTATCAGCTGCAGCCTGACTTAGTTACAATTATGTAAAAGTAAGTACAAGACGATCCGACTAACATGTCGGTGCCAAACGGCAAGGTATAAAGTAGATAACAAAACGAGCGGGGAAGTAAGAAACCCACTCGAGTCCTCCTGCGATCATCCCTCTAGTGTTGACCATCTTGGAGGTAGAAGTAAGCTGAGCCCTCGGGAACCGGCTCTAAATCTGGCCATGCAAAACCAGAGAGGTTAGACCTCTAATAGCAAGTACCACAAGGAAGCACGACATGAGAACTAAAACCAGTAATGAGAAATATGATAAATAGATCTCTGCTTGCCCCTAGGATTCTCATAACATCACGACACTTCGAACCAACCTCCCAACCAAACAAGGACAGAAGTTGGCCCGTCATGTCCTGACATTCTGATCATCTTGGTTAGGCAACAGAGTAGGTACAGTACACAAACAAATCAATTTAAACGGCCATTCAACTACTACGGCTTGCTACTGTATGTCCCGAGTTACCTTGGTTTTATGCAATAAAGATTCCTCAGTTCCGACTATGAGCAAGCAAGGCTAGTTTACCCAGTCAATCAATTGCGCCAATCATGAATTAGACGAGTCCCAGCGGGAAGCCCGTCATTAATATACAATATTCAATAGATAATATAACCAGATACCGCTCCCTGCCCGTGTGGCAGATTTGTAGTATCTGTGGGAACCAACCGGCCTGTCGGGCACTACTAGTCCCAAGAGGGCTGTCATGTAAGAACTCGGGAATCCGTTCTCTCCATGCAATTATTATTTTATTTAACTTAATAATCTCTATGTTGAGTGAAATCCCATGCCGTGGATCATGGTTATTCAAATGAGTACGTTCGTACGGGGTACGATATGCGCAACTCTACAACGATACCCGTGCGGCTAGGTTGTAGGTCTTACATAGCGTAATGCAACAATCAAATCTAACCACGAGATAATCATGCCTTGACCATAAAGTACACGTGCTGCTTTTGCAGAAAAATAAATAAATAAATAATTAATTAGATTGAAGCATGCATGTGTCTGTATGCCGAGGTTCGGGATTAGCCAGTCGATTACAATAGTTCATAGTTAATATGAACGTGTCTCATTCATTCAATTCAATAAGACGACTAGCCAGTCTCTTAGTTCCAACTAGGAGCGCATAATCAATTATTAGTCAAGGTCACAATCATTATCAATGGTGACAAGGCATGAAAGTCAACTAGTATTCAGGGGGGTCGAGTCTACAACTCTCAGGGTTTAATTCCAGTCAATCGGGGTATCTATAACTCAATTCACGACACATAGTACATCCCATGTAACCATCTATATTTAACAGAAATATCAACATATCATGATTATATCAAGTTTATGCAAAAAGGCGTAAGGATATAAAATGGACGTTAAATATCTAATAAGATATCCATATACAGGGCTATAGAAGATCCAGGGTAAGCAGGCTACGCTCATGTCAGCCTACGCTCAAGTCAGGCTACGCTCAAGTCAGGCTACGCTCAAGTCAAGCTACGCTCAAGTCAGGCTACGCTCAAGTCAGCGTACGCTCAGGTCAGGCTACGCTCAAGTCAGCGTACGCTCAGGTCAGGCTACGCTCAAGTCAGCGTACGCTCAAGTCAGGCTACGCTCAAGTCAGCGTACGCTCAAGTCAAGCTACGCTCAAGTCAGGCTACGCTCAAGTCAGCGTACGCTCAGGTCAAGCTACGCTCAAGTCAGCGTACGCTCAGGTCAGGATACGCTCAAGTCAGCGTACGCTCAGGTCAGGCTACGCTCAAGTCAGCGTACGCTCAGGTCAGGCTACGCTCAAGTCAGCGTACGCTCAGGTCAGGCTACGCTCAAGTCAGCGTACGCTCAGGTCAGGCTACGCTCAAGTCAGCGTACGCTCATGTCAGGCTACGCTCAAGTCAACGTACGCTCAGGTCAAGCTACGCTCAAGTCAGCGTACGCTCAGGTCAGGCTACGCTCAAGTCAGCGTACGCTCAAGTCAGGCTACGCTTAAGTCAGCGTACGCTCAAGTCAAGCTACGCTCAAGTCAGGCTACGCTCAAGTCAGCGTATGCTCAGGTCAAGCTACGCTCAAGTCAGCGTACGCTCAGGTCAGGCTACGCTCAAGTCAGCGTACGCTCAGGTCAGGCTACGCTCAAGTCAGCGTACGCTCAGGTCAGGCTACACTCAAGTCAGCGTATACAAGACCATACGCCGTCAAAAGGCAGCGTATGAGGCAGACTGCGCTGCGCTAAAGAGCACGCGCAGCTCAGTGGCACAAGCTAAAAAGCTCGCGTACACTGCTCACTGTCTTCTCCAATCAGCAAGAACTCCATGGTTGCACCCAAGGCTTCAAAAGTCCATAACTGGATCAAAACAAGTCCAAATCCAACTTTTCAATGGTCAAAATTGGATAGAATAAAATTCTCTACAACATGGGACCATCAAAACTTGCAAACAAAGAAGTTTGATAGATCAAAACCACCAAAATCCGAAAATAACTCATTTCTAGATCTACAAAAATTAAAGCTTCGAAATGAAAAATGTCAAGTTCTAAACTCTCTTAGGATCACGAGGGAAAGAGAATGGAACCATAAAAATGGGTCCTCATGAAGAAGCAAGATGTACTTGCCTATGGGTTTGGTAGGTGGAGAGAGTAATGAGAAAGAAGAAGAAGAGTAATGGTGAAGGAGAGTAATGAAGAGAGAGAAAGAGTTTGGGGGCTTTAAATGGAAGGGGTGGTGGTAGGTGGGTTCGGTTCATGATGAACCACCATAACCCGAAAATAAACCAACCTAGGCCAAACCTAAAGTAAGCTAAAGCAGAGAATAAAAGCAGAAAGTAAAATACAAAAAATTAATTACAGAAAATTAATTAACATAAATTTAAATACAAAACAATACATGATAAATATTTAAATAAATATATTAAAGCAGTACATGTATTAAAAATACGTATTCTGGGAACGGGAAGTGACATCTCTACCCTCCTTAGAAAAATTTCGTCCTCGAAATTTCAAATCCAAGCAGGATTGGAATATCAAGGCCAAACTAGTACAAGCAATTTAAGCAAGCAATCATTTTACAATGTCCATAGCAAGTAACATATCTATATTTAACAATCTACGATATCAAGTAATTTCTACTCATATGGTGACTAGCATGCGGAGTTAAGACAATCAAGGTACACGGGAAGAAATATACCTTGTGAGTCAAACAGATGTGGATACCGTGATCGGATATCATCCTTACGTTCCCACGTTGACTCTCCTAATGAGTGATGACCCCAAGCAACCCGGACAAGGTTAATTGTTCGGTTCTTGAGTATCTTCTCTCTTCGGTCCAAGATGGACACAGGCTGCTCCTCGTAAGATAAGTTGGTACCAACAACCAACTCAGAATGATCAAGGATATGGCTTGGGTCTGATACATACCTTCGTAACTGAGATACATGAAACACGTCATGCACCTCTCGTAACGAAGGTGGAAGGGATAAACGATAAGCAACATCGCCCACCCTATCAAGGATAATGAATGGTCCTACGTATCGCGGACTCAACTTTCCGCGAACGCCAAATCTAATGACCCCACGGGTAGGTGAGATCCGTAAGAATACGTGGTCTCCAATAGAAAACTCTAGCGGCCTACGATGCTGGTCCGTCCAATGACGATGTCGATCCTGCGCAACTCGAAGTCGCTCTCTAATTCCTTTAACCAATTCAACTGTCTGAACAATCATTTCCGGGCCTAACATCTTTCTGTCCCCGATATCATCCCATGCTAGTGGCGACCTACACTTCTTACCATATAGTGCCTCAAATGGCGCCATCTGGATACTGGCTTGATAACTGTTGTTGTATAAAAACTCAACTAAGTGCAGGTGGCTTTCCCAAGATTCTCCAAAATCCAGAGTGCAAGCTCGCAACATATCTTCCAAAGTCTGAATTGTCCTTTCTGATTGCCCGTCCGTCTGCGGATGGTAAGCCGTGCTAAATCTTAACTTGGTACCCAGACTATGATGCAAGCTCTTCCAGAAATGTGATGTAAAGCGGGTATCTCGGTCTGACACAATACTGACAGGGACTCCATGCTGCCTGACTATCTGTTGCATATACAACTCTGTCAACTTTTCTGTAGATTGCCCTACTCTGAAAGGAAGAAAATGTGCTACCTTTGTAAGCCGATCTACTATCACCCAAATAGCATCTTTACCACTTGGTGATCTCGGTAAACCGGTCACAAAGTCCATTGTGATGTGTTCCCACTTCCATTCCGGGATAGGAAGCGGTTGTAATAATCCAGCTGGCCTCTGCTGTTCTGCCTTTACTTGCTGACATATCAAGCAACGGGAAACAAACCTAGCTATCTCCCTCTTCATCCCGTTCCACCAGAAGTGCTGCTTGATATCTTGGTACATCTTGGTCCCTCCAGGATGTATAGAATACTGGGAACTGTGAACTTTTGCCATAACTTCATGTCTGATATCTCCACTAGGCACACATAGACGTGATCCAAACCTAAGTGTACCGTCTTCGTGGATTTTCAACTCCTTCCTGAGCCCTGACTCACATTCTGCCCTAAGCTTCTGAATCCTTGGGTCCTGTGTCTGAGCTGCCTTGATCCTATCTACCAAGTCAGATTAAACTTGTAGACTCGCCAGAATTCCTATATCATTAGGAAGTATAACTTCGATGCCCATCTCCTGAAGGTCTTCTAAGATGTGCTTCTGTGTTGTCAACATAAATGCGCCGCCTCTTCTGCTTAGAGCGTCTGCTACCACATTAGCCTTGCCTGGATGATACTGAAGCTCCACGTCATAATCCTTGATCAGCTCTAACCATCTTCTCTGCCTCATGTTCAGCTCCTTCTGAGTAAAGATGTACTTCAGACTTTTGTGGTCTGTGTACATGTCTACTCGGTCACCATATAAGTAATGCCTCCATAGCTTCAAAGCAAATACTACTGCCGCCAACTCTAAATCATGAGTTGGATAATTTTTCTCGTGGTCTCGAAGTTGCCTAGATGCATACGCTATCACCTTCGCATGTTGCATAAGGACACATCCAAGTCCTTTACCTGACGCATCACAATATACGGTAAAACCTCCGGGTCCAACTGGCAATGTAAGAATAGGCGCTGATATCAACTTCTGCTTTAATTTCTCAAACGATGACTGGCATTCTGCCGACCAGACAAATGGCACATCCTTCCTTGTCAAGCGGGTCATGGGTGCTGAAAGTCTTGCAAAATCTGACACAAATCTTCTGTAATATCCTGCCAATCCCAAGAAACTCCGTACATCAGCTACGGTCTTGGGTACTGGCCAACTCCCTACTGCTTCCACCTTCTTGGGATCCACTGCTACTCCAGCTTCTGATACGATATGACCCAAAAATGAAATGTGATCCGCCCAGAACTCACACTTGCTGAGCTTGGCATACAACTGGTTCTCTCTCAGAACCTGCAACACTTTCCTGAGGTGGTCTTTATGCTCCTCTTCACTAGCAGAGTACACGAGAATGTCGTCGAGAAATACTACGACAAAATGATCTAAATACGGCATAAAGATACGGTTCATCAAATCTATGAATATAGCTGGAGCATTGGTCAAACCAAATGGTATTACTAAGAATTCATAATGCCCATACTTCGACCTGAATGCTGTCTTGGGAATGTCTTCCTTTTGAACCCTCACTTGATGGTACCCTGAACGAAGATCTATCTTGGAGAAAACTCTAGCTGTGCTCAACTGGTCAAACAAGTCGTCGATCCTTGGTAGTGGATACTTGTTCTTTACTGTTGTCGCGTTAAGCTTCCTGTAATCGATGCATAATCTGGATGATCCATCCTTCTTTCCTACAAGTACCACTGGTGCTGCCCATGGTGATATGCTAGCTTGGATAAACTTCTTCTCCTTCAATTCCTCTATGTGCTGATACACCTTGGCCTGCTCCGAATTCGCCATTCTGTAAACCCGATCTGATATTGGTTAAGTTCCAGGTGCCAATTCTATGCTGAACTCAATATCTCTAACCGGTGGTAGACCTGGAAGTTCTTCGGGAAACACGTCTAGAAATTCTTCAACTACCTTCGGAACTTGAACTTCTTCCATTGCCGTTATTACTCCCTGCTCTTGCTGAGTTGCCTCTGATCTGACTAAGGTGAACCTCTTCATGCCTGGAATATCAAAAGATACACTCCCACTACGACAATCTATTGTCGCATGACTGTCTTTCAGCCAGTCCATGCCTAAGATAACGTCGAAATTTCCAACAGGAAATTCTATCAACCGGGCGGGTAAGGAATGCCCGCAAACTACAACACTACACGCTAGAATAACTCTACTAACTCCTACGAGCCCATTGCCAGCGAGTATATTCAACCTTCCTGGCAATGCCTCGAACTCCATTCCTAGCCGTGTCGCAAATTGTGCAGATATAAATGAGTGTGATGCTCCTGAATCAAACAATACTACTGCGGGATATGAGCCTACGAGAATGTTACCTGCCACAACATCTCCTGATGCCAATGCCTCCTCCAAGGACAGAGTGAATGCCTGCCCTCGACCTCCTTGCTGGTTTCCATGCGGTGGCCTAGGCTGGTGCTGCTGCTGGTCCCTGCCTTGATGATGCTGGGGTGGTCTATGCGGGTGCTGCTGCATCGGCGGTCCCTGCTGCCGAAACATCTGAGCCTGTAGCATTAACGGACGTTGGGCCAATGGTCTCACTGCTACCGCTGGTCCTCGATACTGCCCTGCCCCTGGTGCTGGCAGAGCAGGAAACTGTTGCCCTGGTCCTCCTGACCTCAAATTCATGGGACATGCGGTAACCCGATGATCTGGATTTCCACATATCAAACACAGTCCGTTTAATGCCCGACACACATCTCTAGTGTGCCCCATCTTCCCACAATAAGTATAGCCCGCTGGGGGTTGCTGGTTCTTCTTCTGTTGCTGCTGCTGCCTGGGTGGTGGTGCTGGCCCTCGCATTGCCACATCGTGAATGCGAATGCCAAGGGATGGTGCTGTTGTTCGGGGCGCTGCTCCCCCTCCTCCTTCAATCTGACTGTGAGATCTCTTCTGACCTCCAGTCCTTACTGTGATCCTCTGAATGGTGATCTCATGCCTTCGGGTTGCCGTCAATATCTCATCAAAAGTCTGGTAATTGTGCCCCTCTATCAATTGCAAGAGCTCAAGATGAAACCCTTGCTGAAACCTCATAGCCCTCTGGCGCTCCGTCGCTACCATCTCTGGGGCAAACCTACTCAATCTGCAGAACTCCGCTGCATAAGCATCTACCGTCTTGCCGGCCTGCTTGAGGTTGATAAACTTCTGTTGTAGCTCAAACTGCGCCACAACTGCATAGTACTTTGTCTTGAATCTTGCTGTAAAATCGTCCCAAGCCACAGGACGTCTGATGCCTACCTCCTCTGATTCCCACCAATCACGTGCGAGATCCTGAAGTAACAACTTCACCTGATCCACACGTTCTTCTGCCGGCACCTTAGCGGCTGTCAAAATAGCCTCAATATCCTTAAGTCATGCATCTGCTGAGATGGCATCCTCCGTTCCTTCAAAACGACGAGGGTTGAACTTGCAAAATCTGGTCGATGCTCCAGAATCCGGCCTTGTCCCTCTTTCCAAAGCTGTCTGCAATCCTTGGTTGAGTAGTACATTCTGTTCCTGCAACTGAGCGTGCATGCGCTGCTGGGCTAACATCTGATGTTGCTGAGTAGCCATCATTCCTCTCATGATTTCCAGAAGGGCTGGTGTGTCCAATTCTACAGGGGTAGGTGGAACTATTGGTGGTGTTAGAACCTCCGGATACTGCGGTCCAACCGCTGGTTCTACTATCACCTCTTCTTGAATAGTCTCATGAAGTGGTTCTGACCCTTGTTGCTGACCAACCTGGTCAGGTTGTCTATGCTGCCCTTGTTGTTGTTGCCCAATCCTGACAGATGCGGACGAGGTGCCCCTAAGAAAAGGGACAAGAAAACCATCAAACGACCGGACAGGAAAGATCAATGAAGTCAAGGGATACTGGAATGTCAAGATAGAATTGAGAACAACGAATCATGAGATCAAGGGTGAACGTGTGTGATTGAGACATCCTACAAATCAAAACACCCCACAAGTCTGAAATCAGACCTGCATGGGCCACCACTAAAACCTTGTCACGCCCTAGAACTAGAATACTGGAGAGCGGGGGAATGACTCAGCCAGCTACGTATTACGGGTAGATGAATACCGTATAATACGATCAATGCTGTCTACAAGACGAGGGGGTGCATACTACATGAAAGTCTCACTATGGTCACTTCACATCTATTGTCTCAATCATTCAAACAAGAAACAAAAATAGAGAACATATAAGATAAAGCAGTAAGGCGTCCTAAACGCTTAGTCAAAATGTTCTTTGATATCTGGCATTACAAAACATAACCAGATGATGTAGCAAGGCATACACAATTGTTATCAGCTGCAGCCTGACTTAGTTACAATTATGTAAAAGTAAGTACAAGACGATCCGACTAACATGTCGGTGCCAAACGGCAAGGTATAAAGTAGATAACAAAACGAGCGGGGAAGTAAGAAATATACTCGAGTCCTCCTGCGATCATCCCTCTAGTGTTGACCATCTTGGAGGTAGAAGTAAGCTGAGCCCTCGGGAACCGGCTCTAAATCTGGCCATACAAAACCAGAGAGGTTAGACCTCTAATAGCAAGTACCACAAGGAAGCACGACATGAGAAAAAAAACCAGTAATGAGAAATATGATAAATAGATCTCTGCTTGCCACTAGGATTCTCATAACATCACGACACTTCGAACCAATCTCCCAACCAAACAAGGACAGAAGTTGGCCCGTCATGTCCTGACATTCTGATCATCTTGGTTAGGCAACAGAGTAGGTACAGTACACAAACAAATCAATTTAAACGGCCATTCAACTACTACGGCTTGCTAATGTAAGTCCCAAGTTACCTTGGTTTTATGCAGTGAGGATTCCTCAGTTCCGACTATGAGCAAGCAAGGCTAGTTTATCCAGTCAATCAATTGCGCCAATCATGAATTAAACGAGTCCCAGCGGGACGCCCGTCATTAATATACAATATTCAATAGATAATATAACCAGATACCGCTCCCTGCCCGTGTGGCAGATTTGCAGTATCTGTGGGGACCAACCGGCCTGTCGGGCACTACTAGTCCCAAGAGGGCTGCCATGTAAGAACTCGGGAATCCGTTCTCTCTATGCAATTATTATTTTATTTAACTTAATAATCTCTATGTTGAGTGAAATCCCATGCCGTGGATCATGGTTATTCAAATGAGTACGTTCGTACGGGGTACGATATGCGCAACTCTACAACGATACCCGTACGGCTAGGTTGTAGGTCTTACATAGCGTAATACAACAATCAAATCTAACCACGAGATAATCATGCCTTGACCATAAAGTACACGTGCTGCTTTTACAGAAAAATAAATAAATAAATAATTAATTAGATTGAAGCATGCATGTGTCTGTATGCCGAGGTTCGGGATTAGCCAGTCGATTACAATAGTTCATAGTTAATATGAACGTGTCTCATTCATTCAATTCAATAAGACGACTAGCCAGTCTCTTAGTTCCAACTAGGAGCGCATGATCAATTATTAGTCAAGGTCACAATCATTATCAATGGTGACAAGGCATGAAAGTCAACTAGTATTTAGTGGGGTCGAGTCTACAACTCTCAGGGTTTAATTCCAGTCAATCGGGATATCTATAACTCAATTCACGACACATGGTACATCCCACGTAACCATCTATATTTAACAGAAATATCAACATATCATGATTATATCAAGTTTATGCAAAAAGGCGTAAGGATATAAAATGGACGTTAAATATCAAATAAGATATCCATATACAGGGCTATAGAAGATCCAGGGTAAGCAGGCTACGCTCATGTCAGCCTACGCTCAAGTCAGGCTACGCTCAAGTCAGGCTACGCTCAAGTCAAGCTACGCTCAAGTCAGGCTACGCTCAAGTCAGCGTACGCTCAGGTCAGGCTACGCTCAAGTCAGCGTACGCTCAGGTCAGGCTACGCTCAAGTCAGCGTACGCTCAAGTCAGGCTACGCTCAAGTCAGCGTGCGCTCAGGTCAAGCTACGCTCAAGTCAGGCTACGCTCAAGTCAGCGTACGCTCAGGTCAAGCTACGCTCAAGTCAGCGTACGCTCAGGTCAGGCTACGCTCAAGTCAGCGTACGCTCAGGTCAGGCTACGCTCAAGTCAGCGTACGCTCAGGTCAGGCTACGCTCAAGTCAGCGTACGCTCAGGTTAAGCTACGCTCAAGTCAGCGTACGCTCAGGTCAGGCTACGCTCAAGTCAGCGTACGCTCAAGTCAGGCTACGCTCAAGTCAGCGTACGCGCAAGTCAAGCTACGCTCAAGTCAGGCTACGCTCAAGTCAGCGTACGCTCAGGTCAAGCTACGCTCAAGTCAGCGTACGCTCAGGTCAGGCTACGCTCAAGTCAGCGTACGCTCAGGTCTGGCTACGCTCAAGTCAGCATATATAAGACCATACGCCGCCAAAAGGCAACGTATGAGGCAGACTGCGCTGTGCTAAAGAGCGCGTGCAGCTCAGTGGCGCAAGCTAAAAAGCTCGCATACACTGCTCACTGTCTTCTCCAATCAGCAAGAACTCCATGGTTGCACCCAAGGCTTCAAAAGTCCATAACTGGATCAAAACAAGTCCAAATCCAACTTTTCAAAGGTCAAAATTGGGTAGAATAAAATTCTCTACAACATAGGACCATCAAAACTTGCAAACAAAGAAGTTTGATAGATCAAAACCATCAAAATCTGAAAATAACTTATTTCTAGATCTACAAAAATTAAAGCTTCGAAATGAAAAATGCCAAGTTCTAAACTCTCTTAGGATCACGAGGGAAAGAGAATGGAACCATAAAAATGGGTCCTCATGAAGAAGCAAGATGTACTTGCCTATGGGTTTGGTAGGTGGAGAGAGTAATAAGAAAGAAGAAGAAGAGTAATGGTGAAGGAGAGTAATGAAGAGAGAGAAAGAGTTTGGGGGCTTTAAATGGAAGGGGTGGTGGTAGGTGGGTTCGGTTCATGATGAACCACCATAACCCAAAAATAAACCAACCTAGGCCAAACCTAAAGTAAGCTAAAGCAGAGAATAAAAGCAGAAAGTAAAATACAGAAAATTAATTGCAGGAAATTAATTAACATGAATTTAAAGAGATTTAAATACAAAACTATACATGATAAATATTTAAATAAATATATTAAAGCAGTACATGTATTAAAAATACGTATTCTGGGAACGGGGAGTGACACTAGTCCTTAGGTAATACTCTATTCCTTAGACTTAGGCTAACTCCCTTACTATGCTAATAGGTAAACTCCTATACCTTAGAGTAGGTAATATTTTACCTACCAAACCTCTCTTTAGTAAACCTTAGTCATAACCCTCTAGCCCATTTACCTATCCCTTAGATAACATCCTACTTAGTTAGATAGGCAATTTCCTAATACCTTCCACATAGATAACACATTACCTACACTTACTAGGTAACCATTACCTAGACTACCTAGAGTGGGTAAATCCTTGATACCTACTTGGTTGGACCCTTAAAACTCCTAACCTATCTAAACACAAGGCTATATGACCCCTCACAATTGCCTCCCATATGGCCAACACAGGCCATTCAAGCCCAATCAAGGAGGAGATCCCCTATTCCTGCTCTACAACCCAATCCTAGATGCATAGCACTCATATATGAGACACTCACACTCTAAACTCCTCACCTGGTTCACTCTTGCCTCTTCCATATCAGGGCAGGGTCTCACATTGCCTGTGCACTCTAGTGCATAGGTCTCACTAATACCCTCCCCCTTTCACTCCAATACTGCTGCCCTTGAAGGGGCAGCCTACTGCAAATGTACAGTGACTCAAATACCTGGTATTGACCCAAGGACCTATGATCTAGCATCTAACCCATATCTAAATTCTATGATACGCAAAGCCAAGAGCCTATAGCCCAAGGTTCAAGTGGCCAACTGCCACTACTACACCTGTGGACAGAGCCACTCGAGCCATTTACTGCTACTACAGCCGTTCAACTCCTCATGAACTCTCACATATCCTGTGTTGACATATCTGATACCATCAACATCCTATACACTAATTCATTAACACACTAACTTACCAAATCCTCTAACATGAACTAACATTTGCAATTTGAGAAGAATTTAATTGGGTCTAACATTCTAAGATGCTAACTCAATACTCACAAGTCCTCCACATCTCCTATACTGCTACTTATCAGACAAGAACCTACTTCACACTAATCTAGCACAAGCCAAAGGCCATGTCTTCCACTGACACTCCCGACCTCTGATACTACATCCCCATATCCTAATCCCATGTTCAACCCAACTGAGAACATCTCAGTATCATAAATCAGTTTAACATATTCCTATCATTCATGCAATATACATTCACCAAATGAAATCAGTGATGTGTGTGAATAAATACTATGTGAGTGAGTGATGAGTGTCAAGAGTGAACTGTGTCAAGTTGTCACGACCCGCACCCTAGAGTAAGGGCACGAGACGTGGGTACGTCCAGCCTACGCCGCAGTGTCGGCGGTAGAACGCTGTCCTAGGTCACAACATCTAACAGTTAAAGGTAATAAACAGTTATACTCCCCGAATGGGGGTGACATAGCAGAATATATCTCAATCACAACTAAGGTAGAACAGAATGAAGATAGAATGATAATATCCAGAAATAAAAATATCACAGAGATACAATCCAGAATTCTAAGTATCTATAATAAATACATATCCCAAATATATCTGAAATCCATATACAGTAATCCAAGAAAAGTAAAGACAATCCTAGTCTAAGGGAGTGTCATCTACTGCTAGTGGATCCTGCTGCTGGTCGAAGTCCAGGCACTCGTCTAGTGTAGCACCGTAGTAGGTAGGGCAGAACGCCTCAGCCTCGTCCTCTATAATATTTCAACAGGTCCAGTCAGGACAGGAGCGAGCACAGTACATCTCAACAAATCATAGCAGGTCAAGATATATAATCATAATAGAGAGTAAGAAACAAGAAACTGAAAGAATAATATGATAAACAGGAAGACTGTAAATAAATAGCTACAGTATATAGAGAACTAACAGTGTCTAGTGATTCAGAGCACAAGATGGTTATGTAAAGGGCACGATGTTGTACACGAGTAATCTACAGAGGTTGTACACGAGTAATCTACTGAATTGATTACATAACCACTTCTACTCCCCCGCCCCAATCAATACACAAGGATCTAGCTAAGATATGTTATTGCACACGAAGTATAGTCGCACACGAGATCATGTAAATACATGAGTATACACGATTTCACACGATTTGTACACGAATGACACGAATACAAGGAGTACACGATGCTCACGATAAAGTACACGAACACGAATACCCGATGTATCCGCTAAGGGGATAACATCATACAACAAGATCCATATAGTACTAATCCGTGTTTCCAACGTGTCAGCATCATGTAAAGTAATCTAAAGCAAGAAATATACTCCTAATGCAGGATATGAAATGATCAGAGAATGTACTCGCCTGTATCCTGAGAATCTGGAGAATATATACTGTCCGAGGAGTGGTGTCTGTCTCCTATAGAACAGTACAAGTCACTATAAGTCTACAATGATAATAAGATGAAAGTCAATACATTCTACATGAATCTAGGTCAATCTAGACCAAAGTCAACTCTTGGTCAACTCTGGTCAACCCTAGAAGTCAAACTAGGTCAACTAGGTCAAACCTAAGTCAAACAAGTCTACACTAGTCTATTCTAGGTCTAACAAGACTAAACAAGTCTAATCTAGACTCACTAGGCAATACCATGCCCTAACCAACCTATAATCACATCTACACAAGTCAAATCATTTCTAAAATGTAATACACTCTAATATAGAATACACATATTGATGTATTATATAATATAACATAGAAATACACATTAGCCTATAGGTTACTATATGCATACCATACAACATACATATATTATCTAATATATATAATAGTAAGCACACTCCTATATATAGGATACCTATATATACCTCTCAATACATATATATGTATACATATGTATAGAGAGAGGGACTCATAATGTTCAAGTGTGTGTGTGTGTGTCAAGAGAGACAAGAGTGTGTGTGAATACAAGAGTGAAGTGAGTGATAACTTGTGTGTGCTATGGCATGTGTGTGTGTGTGTGAGAGAGTCTTGAGGGTGTGAGGGTGATCCTGAAATCAGTGAGGCTCCTGGAATAGGAAACAGTGAGTGTCATGAGGGAAAATTAGTAAACAATATTTAAAGAGAAACAGTGGCAGTGTTCATAGGGAAACAGGGAATGGCAACCTGTGTGTGTTTTAAAACAGTGTATAATGAGTATTAGGGTGTGAGTATGTGAAAACAGTGGCAGGAAATATAGTCTCAGTTTAATAAGAATGAAACAGTGAATAAATGAAATGGAAATCAGTGAGGAACACACAACCATTGTCTCAATTTCAGTTAAAGAACTGAAATATTCTCAGGTAATATAGGAATTCAGTTCAGGTATGAAAAGCTTCCATTCTCAGGTTAGGAACAAATCTCAGTTTTGACAGTTTACAAATGGAAAGAAAATTAGTGAAGTCAGTGCATTCATTCAAATCAGTTAGAAAAAGGGAAACCAATCCCAGTTTGGTTTACAGTAATAAAGAGCTAAATCTCAAGAAATAGGATTACAGTCCAAGGCCAACTGAACTCTATCAAACCAACACCATATCAGCTATTGTAATTGAAACCCAACCAAATGTTCAAAACCCCATTCTCCTATCAATATTCTAATTCGAAGTGCAATATTGCATTAACATAAATCAACAAATATGTGAGAATCAAAAATCAGTGAAAACATCAAATAACAGGGAATTAAATGGTTAGGAAAATACTGAAGAATACATGTATCAGGAATGTATCAGTGTATTGCCATTAACCCCATTTCCGAATCCAAATTCACATCAAAACCTAAACTAACCTGTAAACCTAATCTAACATAGATTATACATGATATATAGGATCTAATTAGCAATTTAAAACACAATCTAAACATTTAAAACTGTAAACAAACAGAGAACCAACTAACACACTGCACACGCACAGTGCACGCACGAATCCGTGTCCGACACGACACGATAGGTCGTGTCACCCTAGGAATCTCGTGTCAGTCATGGACACAACACGTGTGTCGAATTATACGTGTCCTAGTATCGTGTGCTGTGCGCAGGAAGCCCCGAGTAGCAGGGCATGCAACCTGCCCGCGCGCGCGCGTGTGCACCCGCGTGTACGTGTCCACAATCCGACACGACGTGACATGAAAATCCTACCAGGACACTAGAAACCTATAAGCAAGGTTAAAACCCTTTTTTCTATTCAATTACATTCCTAAAAACTGATCAAAATGCCCTTTGGGGCATTTCATCAAACACCCAATAACAAGGACTGATACGTGTCCGATACGGACACGTATCAGACACGAAACTTAGGGTTTGCTATACCTACAGCTAGGGTAGGCCTAGGTCATCCTAGAAATGCAATAAAACAGCAATTACATGGAGTAGATTTGAATTTACCTATTGATGTGCAAAGGCTCAAAAATCTCCAAATAAAAGTGGTTCCTCAAGCCACCAAACTCCTTCAAATTGATTCTTCCCTGAAATTACTCAATACCAACAACAGGTAGACTAATTTTAGAACCTAATGCAATTGATTTGGGTGGAAAAAGAATTGAAATGGATTTTCTAGGATTTAAAGAAGATGGAGACTCACCTCTTTCTCAAACTTGGAAAATAATTCTAAGGGAGGCTAGCCCTAATTTCTAGGAGGGGATTAAATAGAGGGGGGAGACCTTAGTGGCCGGCCAAGTGTGGTTTGGGCTAGGGTTAGGGTTCCAATGGTGATCTATGGGCCTCCATGGGCCAAAGTCACTAATCATGACTTGTGAAATCACAAGCCATTCCCTAATCAATTCAAATCCTAATTTTCCCAAATTAATTCTAATGGGTTAATTATCACTAACTTAGGTCAAGCTAGGGTTCCATATTCTAATCAAATAGTCATGACCTAGGTTAGCCTCTAGGACAGTCTCCAAAGTCAACACTAGTCAAAGTCAAAACTAACACCAAATCAATTATACTAAAAATCACTAAAAATTCTAATAATTATAATTAATAATAATAATCCCAAAATAATTCCAAAATTTTAAAAATGACCAAAATATTCTCAAGCTAGAAAAGTGGTAGTGACACAAGTGTATCAATGTTAGGGTGTCAAGAGTGTCATATAGTGTCGAGTGACAGTGAGTGTGTGAACACATTCAGATTTTATCTCAGTTTGACAAGCCCCTGACCCAAACTAGTTTCAGGAAAACAATGACAGTTACACATCCCAAAATCAAATCGAAAATTCATCCCCAAGCTTAACATAAATCCCAACATTTCAGTAACTAATAACTATGTATAAGGATTAATATGTCAACCTTAATCATGGAAAATAGATTAAAACTCATTTAATTTTCAGAAATTTAAACTGTTCAAAACCACTAAACTGACAGTTTCATATCCAACTGAACCCGACTGATACATAACCTTCCCATTTCGAAAACCATAATTTAAACCATTCAATTTAGAAATCAGGTATGTAGGTGTGTTAACCATATGTTCACGTGTCTAAATGTGTCATTCGTGTCCACTAGAGTGGACACGAAGTGTCCAAACAGTGTCTAAACCCAAATGTCACTGTGTGATTGAACTGCGCATAGGCAGCATCGTGCACAGGTGCAATGCGATCTAGGGACTCGTGTGTCGACCCTCGAGCCTCGTGCTCGTGTCCAACCCTAGGGTAGGTATAGGGCTAGGGATACAAGTGCCTGTATCGTGTCTAATGTGTGTCGTGTCGCGTGTCCAGTCGCGTATCAGTGGACAGCTGTGCACGTGTGTGTGTGTGTGTTTGCAATTTTAGTACGGGTGGCTTTTCTCTCAAACCACTCCATAGAATCATCTCAAATTTCGTGTGCAAGGTGTCAGTGATAGCCCGCACCCTCCCCTAAAATATCATGTCAAAATGTGTCGTGTCCAGCGCACACGATACGTCGAGCAGCAGGGCACTGCACGACAGTGTCGTGCAGCATGTCCAAGCCCTAAAACCGACACAAAATCACATAAAAATCAACTCAGTTACCTAGATCCGTAATCTACATCTCATAAGCAATCCAAATATATAATTTGTTTTGAAAAACATTAACATTCAATCCATTGAGGCATTTCAACAAACACCATAGATAACACATAGACACGTGTCCGATACGGACACCAAACGGACACGAAATTCATCCAAATTTCGGAGACACCTAGGAGACTCCTAGATCTAGCCCTAAATGCAAAGAAAACTGAAATTTAAATCAATTTAAAGGGTTTTATCTATATGTGCAAAAAGCTTGAAAAAGCTTCAAATGGGGGATTCTTCCTCTTGATGGCAAAAGCTCCAAATTGATCCAAAGTTGGGATTAAACTCCAAAATCAAAAAATAGGAGAGTATTAGGCTCTAATGCAAGAAACTAGAGTGGAAAATAATTTAAAATAAATAATCTATGGGTTGGGGAAGAATAGACAAACCTTCTTTTTCCTATGTGTTGGAATGATACAAAAGAGGCAAGAACTCAATGAGGAGAATATTTATAGGGAGGGGAAGCCCTAGTGGCTGGTCATAAAGGAAGGAATTAGGGTTAGGGTTTAGTCTATGGGCTATGGGCCTAGTTGCACTAGTCATGAATCAATTCACAAGTCAAGTCATTGAAACTATCCCTATTCTCCTATTTAAATCTTAATTTCTAAATGACTAACTTAGATTGACTTAAGTTAGACTAGAGTCAAACCATGCTAACCAAGTCACCATAGTTAGGGTTAGCTTCTAGGTAAGTCTCTTAAGTCACAGCTAGCAAAAAGTCAAAATTAAAAATCACCAAAAATCATAATGTGAAATAAATATAAATAAATAATAATTATAATTACAAAATTTCAAAATTACCCTCATTTCAGAAACTGGGTGTTACAATCACCTGTACGGCGTATCAATTCCTGGAAGATCCCGATACCCATAACGAGTGATCATTTTCTCAATATAATGAGACTGTGACAGCGTTAGTCCAGTGTCTATCCGGATGATCTTGATTCCTAAGATCACATCAGCTTCCCCTAAGTCCTTTATACTGAATTTGCTCGAGATAAATTTCTTTGTCCCCGTGACACAACCCATATTCGTACCTAGGATAAGCATGTCGTCCACGTACAGACAAACGATCACACCTCTTCCATCAGCGAACTTCTTGTAAACACACTTGTCCGTCTCGTTGACCATATAGCCATTTGACCTTATAACTTTATCAAATTTCTTATGCCACGTCTTGGGAGCCTGTTTAAGACCGTACAAAGATTTTACCAACTTGCATACTTTGTCTTCAAGACCCTTGACGACAAATCCCTCTGGCTGTTGCATGTAAATCTTTTCGGTCAGCTTACCATTTAGGAAAGCCCTTTTTACATCCCTCTGATGTATCACCATCTTATGTATTGCTGCGAGAACAATTAATATTCTGATGGTGGTCATCCGGGCTACTGGAGCATAGATGTTAAAGTAGTCAATCTCCTGCTTCTGAGAAAACCCCTTGGCTACCAACCTAGCCTTGAACTTGTCAATAGTTCCGTCTGCTTTCATCTTCTTCTTGAAGATCCATTTGCATCCGATGGGTTTCGCTCCTTCAGGAAGATCAACCAACACCCAAGTGTTATTTGAGGTGATGGAATTAATTTTATTGTCAATCGCCTCCTTCCAAAAGACAGCGTCTTTGGTCTTCATCGCCTCATCATAGGTAAGCGAATCTGCTTCCACATGATAGGTGACAAAGTCACTTCCGAAGTCCTTCGGCCTCCTCACACGCTTAGCTGATGGCTCAGCTTGTTCTGGTTCAATCGTTGTTTCAACAACAACATCTTCTTGGACCATATCTTCATTGAAGACTTCAGTTTTCTGCGCACCCTCATTGTTCTCCGGTACATCCGTAAGAACAATATTCTTGTGCCTTGTAAATTTTTCTTCAAAATATTCTGCGTCGCGAGATTCAATGATATAATTTGACTCAATATCAAGAAATCTCTGAGCATCTCTCTTCTCGGCATACCCCAAGAAGATAGTCTTAGTAGTCCTTGTCCCAGGCTTCTGAATCTTCAGATCTGGAAGCTTGACATAGGCCAGACACCCCCACACTCGAATGACATTCAAGTTAGGTCTGACCTTGAACCAGAGTTCTTGAGGAGTAATGTTTGAAGTTGCATGAGGCACTCTATTTAGAATAAAAGTGGCCGTCAATGCAGCTTCTTCCAGTAGCACTTAGAAAGGCCCGCAGTCAACAACATTGAGTTAATCATTTTTGTTAACGTTCTGTTCTTCCTCTCTGCTACTCCGTTTGATTGAGAAGAGTACGGAGCCGTAGTCTCATTGATAATTCCATGTTCTTTGTAGAACGATGCGAATTCATGAGACCTGACTCCCCACCTCGATCACTTCTTATTCTTTTGAGTTGTTGTCCAGTCTGCCGCTCAGCTTCGGCTCTGAACTCCTTAAACTTCTCGAATGCTTCGTCTTTAGCCTTCAGCAAGTAGACGAACGCATACTTTGAGAAGTCATCGATAAAGGTTATGAAATACTTCATCTCGGCCTTTGTAGAGAACTGTTTGAAGTCACAGATATCGGAGTGTATCAACTCCAGAAGATCTGTACTTCGATTAACCCGAGAAAAGGGTTTTCTTGTGATCTTTGTTTGAGCATAAACTTTACATTTCTCTACCTTACCCCCACACTTGGAGATAAGTCCTAGACTAGACATTCTATTTATTCGTTTACAATGAACATATCCTAGCCTATTATGCCACAACTCAAGAGTATAAGCAGAAGGAGTGATTGTATTAATTACATTGGACTGATTTACAAGCTAAATTTTGAACATCCCTTCGGTATAAAAAGTTTTTCCGAAATATGTTCCCTTAATAGACATCACCATCTGGCCAGCATTGATGTCCATTCTGAGGCCTACGTTGCAGAGTAGGCCTCCTGAGATCAGGTTCTTGGCGATAGCAGGTACGTGCTTCGCGCCTTGAAGCATCATAGACTTTTCCGAAGTCAGCTTCAACACCACCGTCCCGATCCCGAGCACTTCAGCTTGTGCCTGGTTCGCCATCATAACCACTTCAGAAGTAGGTGTGTAGGTGGTGAACCACTCCTTACTGGAGCAGACATGGCAGGAGGCTCCAGTGTCTACCCACCAGTCAGAGTTAGTCCCTACCGTATCAACCTGCACAATTATAGCAATAACGTCAGTAATCATAGATACCTAACTAGGCTCTTCTTGCTCTGATTGCTTGGTCTTTGCTTTGCATTCACTTTTGAAGTGGCCCTTCTTGCTACACTTGAAGCAAGGCATCTGAGACTTTGGCTTCTTTTGCTTGAAAGAAGTTCCTTTGACTTTCAGATTGTCAGGATCCTTCTTCTTGCTATGGGAAGCCGCCTGCTTTTTCCTTGGTTCTTGGTATGAACTATATTGGCGTTAGCCAATTGCTTGGACAGTGATCCACCTTGAGTTGAGCCCGCATCTGGTCCTCAACATAGATTTCCTGCAAGAGATCTTCAAGGCTGATCTCAAGCTTCTTTCTATGCATGTTTGCATAGAACTTACTCCATCCAACGGGGAGCTTTGAGACAATCCCTCCAACAACAAACTTGTCGGAGAGGGGCATCGCCTCGTCTTCCAACTTCTTTCGTAGCTTCAAAAATTCCTTTACCTGCGACAACATGGACTCTCGTCCTCAAAGAGCCATTTGTGATATTTTTCAACCACAAATATCTTGCTCCTGTTCTTGTCTTCTTCGTACAGTTTCTCCAGAGTCTCCCATATGTCTCTGACAATAGGTTTTTTACTGTAAGATTCTGCTAGAGAATCCTCCATAGCATTCAGGATAAGCAGCCTGTAAATGCTATTCTCCCTTCTCCACTTGGCCTGAAGTTTAGTAGCCGCAGTGATTGCGGCAGCAGACCCAACATCTGGAACAGAAGGTTCCTCTTCAATAAGCACATGATCAATGTCTCTGAGTTGAAGAGTGAGATAAACCTTCCTCTTCTAGACTTGATAATGCTTTCCATCAAACTTCTCTAACTTACAGAAGTCAGTATTGAGGAGTGAAGCATTAAAGTTTTCCATCGTAGCAATATAGCTTTGAGATTGTTAGTGCCGGGACACAATTTTTCGATGGAAAACTGAAAAAATAAAATAATTATAAGAACAACGTTCCAACGCAACACTTCTAGGAAGGTTACGTAAGTATAACGAAGATATAAGAAAATCTCGTTATGATATGACGAGAATCTAAAAAGATTTTATAATTCACAGCAGCGAAGAAGATGACAGGGGAAAGATGGAAGATGGCCTGCTGGGGTGAATGATCACTGTTGCTCAAAGCTATATTCGTCCCACATGAATAGCTTCCAGGAACCAGCAAGTTCGTCGGAGAACTTTGGAACACTTCTGCTCTTCTGACTCCTCGGATCGTACACGGACTCCCGTACAAAAACAATGCTGGTGCAAAGCTTTTTTTTCTCTGACAGGCTCTGTTTACTTGTGTTAAGAAACACTTGTAAACTTTCGTAACTCTCTGAATATGTTCTGTATCTTCGCCTGTGAGAGAGAAGAGACCTTATATAGGCCCGAGTAGCAACTGCCCGGTTAGCACAACATACGGGACGTGGTAATAATCCCTCCGAACTTGCAGTAACCGCTCAGATCAAGCACAGGTACGATCTGAAGCAAGTTGCGCCACTTGCGCACCCCGTGCGCCTTACACACTGCACGCAGCACGCGCACTGAGCCACTTGCGCCACCTGCACGCCCTGCGCACCCTGCGCCAGCTGCGCAACTGGACGCACATCTGGTTGCGCCACTGGGCGCGCAACCTGTGCCGCGCAACCTGAGCCGCGCAACCTGGCCTGCACAACTGGCTCACGCAACTAAGTGCAAAGTGCATCAACAAAACGCCACATTACGCCTTATGAGCCCATGAGCCCGAGTCCGAGTCGCTAAGCCCCTACGGGGCTTAGCTCCTATGGAAATAAGTTTTCCAAGAGCAAAAGGCATTAATACTTTTAATAGTTGATTTAGCCTTTTTCCCATAAGAAAAATAACCCCATATGGCACACCCATGTGCACCTCCACACCACATGTGCATCTCTAAACTAGCATAGCTAATATATAAAGATACAACTTCTTTGGCCTATCCGATGTGGGACTAAAGTTTCTAAAGAAAAGGCCAAAAACCCCAACAGATATATTAAAAAACAGACTTCTTATTGACCCTCAATCAGAATTTGTATTGACAATGTTTAAAGAGCACCATGACTTGTTACATGCTGGTCATTCTGAGGTTCACAAGACATTGCACAGGTTGAAAAAAAAAAGTCTGTTACTGGAGGGGAATGAAGAAAAGAATTCAGAATTATATTAAGATTTGTAAAGTTTGTCAGAAGAACAAGGTAAAACATATTTCTCCTGCCGGTTATTTGCATCCATTGCCTATACCCAACAGGATTTCGGAAGACATCAATCGACTGCATTGAAGGTCTGTCACAGTTCCAGTAAATCAACCATTTTAGTAGTGGTGGACATATTGACTAAGTACATTCACTTATTTGCATTGAGTCATCCATATCCTGCTTCATCAGTTGCACAGGTGTTCACGGAAGGACTTTCAAACTCCATGGAATGCGTAGAACTATCACTACCAAAATACACTCAATTAGCGACGGATATTTAGCGACGGTAAATTTCCGTCGGTGTTAGCGACGGCTTTGTGGCCGCTCAGCGATCGAGTACCGACTACACGCCTTTGCCATTTTTTATTTTAATTTTAGGGGGAGGAAAGGTCGCACGTCCGTCGCTAGACTGTCGAAATTATAGCGACGGATCCCAATCGTCGCTACGTAGTCGATTATTTGGCGAGAATTGTGTAGAGAATTGGCGGAACATATCTTCGACTACGTAGCGACGGATATTCAGTCGGCACATATCAAATATGGCGACTACGTGGCGACGGATTTTCTTCCGTCGCTATTCAGTCGCTATATATACGTACCAGACTTTAAATGAAACGGCGGGAGGAACTTTTCGCATTCTCCCCAAATTCACTCTCTCTCCTCTCTCTCTCTCTCTCTCTCGCCGGTGTCGGCTTCGGTGATCGGCGTCGATGTCGTTGTCGTTGTCGGCGTCGACGTCCTCTCCTCTCTCTCTCCCGAAGGTAACCCCCTCTCTCTCTCTCTCTCTCTCTCTCTCTCTCTCGGGGTCTGGGAGGCGGGCTTGGGGTTGTGGCGTCGGGCGGCTGGCTTGGGTCGGAGGCTGAGCGGTGGGCTTGGGGCAGCGGCATCGGGGGCTGGGCGGCTGGCTTGGGGCGGGGGCATCGGGGGCTGGGCGGCTGGCTTGGGTCGGGGGCTGGGCGGTGGGCTTAGGACGGGGGTGTCGGGGTCTGGAAGGCGGGCTTGGGGCTGGGGCGTCGGTGGCTGGGCGGCTGGCTTGGGTCGGGGGCTGGGCGGTGGGCTTGGGGCGGCGGCGTCGGGGGCTGAGCGGCTGGCTTGGGGCGGGGTCTGGGCGGTGGGCTTGGGGCGGGGGCGTCGGGGTCTGGGAGGCGGGCTTGGGGTTGGGGCGTCGGGGGCTGGGCGGCTGGCTTGGGGCGGGGTCTGGACGATGGGCTTGGGGGGGCGTCGGGGTCTGGGAGGCGGGCTTGGGGTTGGGGGCTGGGCGGTGGGCTTGGGGCGTCGGAGGCTGGGCGGCTGGCTTGGGTCGGGGGCTGGGCGGTGGGCTTGGGGCGTCGGTGGCTGGGCGGCTGGCTTGGGTCGGGGGCTGGGCGGTGGGCTTGGGGCGGCGGCGTCGGGGGCTGGGCGGCTGGCTTGGGGCGGGGGCGTCGGGGCTATTTGCAACCGACGCACAGCCATAAACACTCTTCATATATATATGCAACCGAACTACTGGACTGGACGGCGGGCTTAGGGCGGCGGGCTTGGTCGGGGGCGGCGGGTGGCTTTGCTTCTCAAATTCATCTGAGTTTATATATTGGCTAAATAATGTGTTATCCATATTGGGTGTTCCATTAGTTTGGTGGTGTTTGGATTAGTAAATATGAATATGGGGTTTGGATTCATGGTGTATATATATGTTCACTTTCTCAAGGACAGTGCGAGTTCTTTCAGTTGTGTGCTTCTGTATAGATGTATATATCTATACATCTAGCTGTGATATACATATGTGTATGTGACAATCTCAGTTAGCGACGGACTAGTTACCGGTTAGCGACGGATATTTCCAGCTCAATTTGAATTAATCTACGGTACGACATAGTGATCAGGACATAGTCCCTGCAGCCATTCGACTGGCGAGGCAGAAACTATGTAGCCGTAGATAAAGTTGACTGTCTTCCGACCCTCATCCCTCGGCAATGATGATACGACAACCTATCACTATATCTTATATAGTAGTAGATGATGTCTTAGTATTACATTAAGTGAGTTCATCTTGATTCTGTTATATCCTTCATATACTAGATACGATAAGAACATATACTACATGATATGTATACAGAATATAGATGATTCACACTAATGTATGCTAGAATGAATTTTGGGTTGTGTTCTGAGCCATCCGTTCTTACACTTAAAACACATAAGAATTAGTAGTGTGAGAGCGCCGGAGAGAGTGAGAGCGCTGGAGGGGGGAGAAGAGAGAGAGTAATTAATGGTACGACATGGTGAAGTAGTACTTTATTTTGGCTCCAGTTCCAGCTCAATTTGCATTAATCTACGGTACGACATGGTGATCAGGACATAGTCCCTGCAGCCATTCGACTGGCGAGGCAGAAACTATGTAGCCGTAGATAAAGTTGACTGTCTTCCGACCCTCATCCCCTCGGCAATGATGATACGACAACCTATCACTATATCTTATATAGTAGTAGATGATGTCTTAGTATTACATTATGTGAGTTCATCTTGATTCTGTTACATTCTTCAGATACTAGATACGATAAGAACATATACTACACCATATGTACAGAACATAGATGATTCACACTAATGTATGCTTGAATGAATCTTGGGTTGTGTTCTGAGCCATCCGTTCTCATACTTGGCAAAAAATCAAATTTTTTATATTTTATCGGCTTTCGAAAATGTACTCAAATTACATGATGGTTCCTTTAGTTAGCTTGCTTATGTTACAATTATATTATTTGTGACTATCGATCTTACCAGATGTCACCTATGACCCGAGAAGTGGCACGTCGTTTGAGAAAAATAGTGAATGCTGAGGTGGCTCCTCCTACAGTTAAGGAGGAAGTGGCACCGGTTGCTAGTGAGACTGGGAGTTCTATTCATCCAGCACCGATAGCTAGTGAGACCGGGAGTTCTCTTCAAGCAGTCCTTGCAAGGGACGACATCTCTTCTCACGCCAAAAATCTCACTTTTTCGAGGTGGTTGCGTGATCATATCACTGAGCGTTTGCGTGAGCAGCGTGGTTCTCATTAGCTATTAGTACTTATTTGTATTGGACTATTTGTATTGAGTTGTTTTTGTATTAGACTATTTGTATTGGACTACATATATGAACTAGAACTGTGTCAATCTCTAGATTGTATTGGACTACGACATGGTGGTCAGGACATAGTCCCTGCAGCCATTCGACTGGCGAGGCAGAAACTATGTATCCGTAGATAAAGTTGACTGTTCTCCGACCCTCATCCCTCGGCAGTGATGATACGACAACCTATCACTAGAGGATACTCTGAGAGATCCATCTGTGTAGGACGTATACTCTGAGATATCACCTTTACAAGAATGATATCAGTAGTGGGATTGAGTGCTGGAGGGGATATTATCAGAGTATACGTCCTACTCAGATGGGTCTCTCACCGTTACTATTTTTTTCTGACAGCAAGGTGGATGTGCTCCGTCAACAGATTCTTGCTTCGAGCCAAAACTTTGCCCCGGAGCTCAAGTGGACATCCTTTGTGTAGAGCTCGAGTGAGAGGTTCCTGACATCATGGTGGTCTCCTTTGTCAAAGTATCCGTGCTCATCCCACATTGGTTGTGGGACGAGCACGGATACTTTAACAAAAGAGACCACCATGCTGTCAGGAACCTCTCACTCGAGCTCTACACGAAGAATGTCCACTTGAGCTCCGGGGCAAAGTTTTGGCTCGGAGCAAGAATCTGTTGACGGAGCACATCCACCATGCTGTCAGAAAAAAATAGTAACGGTGAAAGACCCATCTGAGTAGGACGTATACTCTGATAATATCCTCTCCAGCACTCAATCCCACTACTGATATCATTCTTGTAAAGGTGATCTCTCAGAGTATACGTCCTACTCAGATGGATCTCTCAGAGTATCCTCTCCGGTTGGGTTGTGTTCTGAGACATCCGTCCCAGGGATTTGATTCTGTATTTTGGTTTCTGTATTTTGGCTCCAGCTCCATTTGCATTAATCTACGGTACGACATGGTGATCAGGACATAGTCCCTGCAGCCATTCGACTGGCGAGGCAGAAACTATGTATCCGTAGATAAAGGAGAGAAAAGATAAATCGAATTATAACGACGGATATTAGGTTACTCTTTAGGATAATTGATGTCTATTTTATATTAATTTGGTTTGGTCTATATGATTCTTGGATAATTGGTGTTCATTAAATTCGTATGTGCATATTTGGTCTATGTGATTGTTGGATAATTGGTGTGCATTATATATTGGTTTGGTTTACGCATATTTTTGTGAACAGGAAAAGTGCTGTAATTTTTTTTTCAAAAAAATTCTCAGTTACCGACGGACTAGTGACCGGTTAGCGAAGGATATTTCCAGCTCCATTTGCATTAGTCTACGGTACGCCATGGTGATCAGGACATAGTCCCTGCAGCCATTCGACTGGCGAGGCAGAAACTATGCAAGTAGCCTTAGATAAAGTTGACTGTCCTCCGACCCTCATCCCTCGGCAATGATGATACGACAACCTATCACTATATCTTATATAGTAGTAGATGATGTCTTAGTATTACATTAGTGAGTTCATCTTGATTCTGTTACGTCCTTCAGATACTAGATACGATAAGAACATATACTACACCATATGTACAGAACATAGATGATTCACACTAATGTATGCTAGAATGAATCTTGGCTTGTGTTCTGAGCCATCCGTTCTGATCAAGCATCTTCCTTCTCCTCTCCTCCACCATGGCTCTGAACAAATCTGCTCCTCCCTCTACTTCCCTTCTTCTTATTTGACTCTCTCAGCCACATACGACATCCAGCTCAAGTGTAGAGTCGGGGGAGAAGAAGTGGACAGGAAGATGAGGGGGAAGCAGCACAGCCGGCGACATGACCCGGAGGAAGTACAGAGGTTTTCTTCAACAGCCGTAGGAGAACTATAAGGATATATCTTTTCACAACATGTCATCTTATCAAAGACCCTTCATGTGAATATCATGTTACCGCGGTGTCGGAAGACTAACATGTCATAAGTTTTTAAGCCGTGTGTTTTGACATAATCTTCCCAACTCTTTCCTCCTATGTAGTAGTCTTGTATTATTACATAGCAGGAAAGAGTTTTGAGGATTATGTCACAACACACGGCTTAGAAAATTATGACATGTTAGTCTTCCGACACCGCGGTAACATGATTATCACATTAAGGGTCTTTGACAAGGTGATATGTTGTGAAAAGATATATCCTTATAGTTCTCCTACGTCTGTTGAAGAAAACCTCTGTACTTCCTCCGGGTCATGTCGCCGGCTGTGCTGCTTCCCCCTCTTCTTTCTGTCCACTTCTTCTCCCCCGACTCTACACTTGAGCTGGATGTCATATGTGGCTGAGAGAGTCAAATAAGAAGAAGGGAAGTAGAGGGAGGAGCAGATTTGTTCAGAGCCATGGTGGAGGAGAGGAGAAGGAAGATGCTTGATCAGAACGGATGGCTCAGAACACAAGCCAAGATTCATTCTAGCATACATTAGTGTGAATCATCTATGTTCTGTACATATGGTGTAGTATATGTTCTTATCGTATCTAGTATCTAAAGGACGTAACAGAATCAAGATGAACTCACTAATGTATGCTAGAATGAATCTCGGGTTGTGTTCTGAGCCATTCGTTCCGATACTTGGCAATTAAGCCATTCGACTGGCGAGGCAGAAACTATAAGGCTACTTGCATGTTCTTCCAACTTTAAATTACAAGATTACATAGTTGGTTAAATAAATCACTAACCTCATCACGATGAGTCTTGGTGTAGCACTCAAATGTGGGGCACCTGTAATCTATGTGAGTTTATCTTGATTCTGTTACATCTTTCAGATACTAGATACGATAAGAACATATACTACACTATACGTACAGAACGTAGATGATTCACACTAATGTATGCTAGAATGAATTTTGGGTTGTGTTCTGAGCCATTCGTTCCCAAACTTGGCAATTAAGCATATGAAATAGAACTGATTATGTTTAGTTTGTCTTACGATACAGATTTTCGCATCCAAATTAAAATGGATCGTTACTTCGTTGATCGTACATGGATGTACTATAGCGGATCAACCTCCTGGACCGTAGGTTGTCACGCCCCAGTACCGAAATACGGAGACGGACTAGGCCAGCTACTCCATATGAGGTACGTAACGTCATACGGCGATCGTGGCTGTCGAGAGACTAGGGGGTACATGCTACAATCAAGTCTCATAGGGTCCCACAGAGTTTTATGTCTCAATCAATCAAGTCACATCAGCAATGAAATGAACATTAAAGATAAAGCAGTAAGGCGTCCCTGACGCTTCATCAAAATGATCATGAGAGACTAGCTTTATAATTTAGCTATCTCAGAGAGTCAGGAGTACAAAATTATATACAGCTGCAGTCTGTTTAATTACAATTATGTACTGACACAAAATATCAAGTAATCCGGCTAACAGGTGCCGGTGGCTAAACGCCGCAAAAGTATAAGCAGGAGTGGTGGAGAAGAAACCCACTCGAGTCCCCGAACCGCCATGCTCCTAGTATGCACCATGGATGTCAGGAAGGAAGATCGCGTCCTCCGGCTCTGCTACGAGATCTGGCCAAACAAAACCAGCGGGGTCAGCCCCGAATAGCAAGTACAGCCAAAGGGGCACAAGAGTTAAGATTAAAAACCCAGATAATAGAATGATTGATAATAGTAATACTTATGCAACTATTATAGGGTAGCGCAACATCCTCGAACCCATATGGCACCCTTACAACCAAACAAGGACAAAATGTGCCGCATGGAGTCCGGACGTGTCGTACTCTATAACTTTCACATAAGTTAAAAAGGTATAAACAATAAAATCTTCTGATCGTGACTTCGATCGATAGCCTATCGCAGCACAATAACCAACCCAACAATCAAACAAGAACATGGGTTGGATCATGTACCATGATAGACCATGTTCCTTAGTCATTCACAGAAGTAGCACTTCACAACCAGAATAAGTCTTCCGTTCATAACTTCGGTCCACAGCCTATCATAGTACGATAACCAACCCAACAATCAAACAAGAACATGGGTTGGATCACGTACCATGACAGTCCGCTTCCCTCAGTTATTCGCGGAAGGTAATAGGATACAAGCAAGTCGTTTTCACGGCCAATCAAGTCTACGCGTTTCTAGTGGAACGAGGTTATCCTCGCGTCATGTTATTAGAAAATCCTCAGATCGTATCTTTCCAGCAAGGCTAGCCAACCCAGGGGTTCGCGTAGACAGGTATGATTGAGGACAGGTCCCTCGTAAGGCCACCTTGCTAAAGCATATAATATATAGCAGGAATTAATTGGATACAGTCATCCACTCGTTGCAGATGACACAGTATCCGTGGAGACCAGCCGGCGCGTCAAGACAATATCTCAAGGCGGCTGGTGTAACACGATCTCGGGATTTAGCCCTCCCCATGCGTCTAGTATGTTTAGTTGCCTAATTTAACCCTAGGCAAAATCTTGGACTCACATGCTGTGGCCTGCATGATTATCCCCCTAAAGTCGTACTTTAATACGAGTACCCCAAAGAGGATCCATGTCAATCAGTATGTCAACATGTGCTACCCTCCTTAGTGTAATGCATCATTGCAAATACGCCACGTGGAGTTACGAGTCATTTGTCGAGCATGAACAAGAACTGGGACATTCAGGTACAGGTATTGGGTAGGAACACTTTGTTCTCCGGGGTCACATTAGTGCTCATATCATGCTCGGGACAAAAGGCGTAAGGATATAAAATGGGCATATAATATCTAATAAAATATCAAAGCGTATGCACAAAAACACGCACGCTCAAGGGGTGAAAAGTCACGCAGGCTCAAGGGGGAAGCTGCGTGAAAAGTCACGCAGGCTCAAGGGGAGAGCTGCGTGAAAAGTCACGCAGGCTCAAGGGGAGAGCTGCGTAAAAAGTCACGCAGACTCAAGGGGAGAGCTGCGTGAAAAGTCACGCAGACTCAAGGAGAGAGCTGCGTGAAAAGTCACGCAGACTCAAGGAGAGAGCTGCGTGAAAAGTCACACAGACTCAAGGAGAGAGCTGCGTGAAAAGTCACGCAGACTCAAGGAGAGAGCTGCGTGAAAAGTCACGCAGACTCAAGGAGAGACACGCTTCCAACAGGAAGCGTACTCAAACAGGAGCACACTGCTCACTGTCTTCTCCAAACAGCAAGAACACCATGGATGAACCCAAAGCTTCAAAATATCACAACTTGGCCATCCGAACTCCAAATCCAGATTTTCAAAGTTCCAACTTGGGTGAAACTGAATGCTCTTCTACATGGAAGCATCAAAAACCCATAAAATCCAACTAAAGTAGATCAAACCATGCAAAAATCCGAAAATGATTAAAACTTAGATCTACAAAAATCAAAGCTTCAAAATGAAAATTTCCAAGTTCTAAACTAGTATAGATTGAGGAGAAGAACATGTTTTGGCAAATAATTTTGTAAGAAATCATTGACAAAATTATGGATCCATCTCTTGAGCAAGTTGGTACTTGCCTTGGTTGGTGGAGGAAATAAATGAGAGGAAGTAAATGAGAGGAGAGAGAAGGAGATGAGTTATTATATAGAATCTTGAACCCATGGGTTCATGATGAACCAAAGGGTTCATGATGAACCATTGGTGAACCAAAAATAGGTTACCCAAATGAGCCAAAACTGTAGGCCCAAATACAAAAAATAAATTAGGAAATAATATTTTGTCGAATATTTTTGGGAAATGCATGAAGAAATACTGCATAATAAATATCGTATAAATTCAAGGTAAATATAACTTATCGGTTTATGTATTAAAATACGTATTCCAGGATCGGGGAGTGACATCTCTACCCTTTTTAGAAAAATTCCGTCCTCGGAATTCCAGCCAAGACAGGATAGTGAAATCAGGGCAAGCAAGGCACAATCATACACAAGTTAACTATCATAGCAGTTATTATCATACATCACAAAGTGCAAACAAGCAGGTGCAGATAAGCATAGAATCGTGTCAATAAGGTGAAAAAATATACCTTATTAGTCAAACAAATGCGGATACCGAGATCTGATCTCGTCCTCGCGCTCCCAGGTTGACTCTCCCGAAGAGTGATGGTTCCAAGAAACACGGACAAGGCTTATCGTCCGATTCTTGAGTACCTTCTCTTGCCGGTCCAAAATGGACACGGGTTGTTCCTCGTAAGTTAGATCGGTACCAACGACTAACTCAGAATGATCGAGGACATGACTCGGATCCGGGACATACCCACGTAATTGGGACACATGAAACACATCATGTATGCCAGTTAACGAAGGCGGAAGGGCAAGTCGATAAGCCACATCGCCTACCCGAGCGAGAATCTTAAAAGGACCAACGTATCTTGGACTAAGCTTTCCTCGGGTTCCAAATCTAATGATACCCCGAGTAGGCAAAATCCGCAGAAACACTTGGTCGCCAACTCTGAACTCTAGAGGCCTACGATGCTGATCTGCCCAATGACGATGTCGGTCCTGTGCAACTCGAAGGCGCTATCTGACCAACTTAACTATCTCCACAGTCTGCGTGATCATCTCTGGTCCCAACAACTTCTGTTCCCCGATGTCATCCCATGCCAAAGGGGACCTATACTTCCTTCCGTATAATGCTTCGAACGGGGCCATCTGAATGCTAGCCTGATAGCTGTTGTTATAGGAGAACTCCACTAGATGAAGGTGATCCTCCCAAGATCTGCCAAAATCCAAGGTACACGCTCGTAGCATATCTTCTAACGTCTGAATGGTTCTTTCTGATTGCCCGTCAGTTTGTGGATGATAAGCAGTACTAAATCTTAACTTGGTTCCCAAACTTTGGTGTAAGCTCTGCCAAAAATGGAAAGTAAACCGCGTATCCCGATCTGATACTATACTAACTGGAATACCGTGCTGCCTTACTATCTGCTTCATGTACATTTCTGCTAACTGCTCAGTAGTTTGTCCAACTCGGAAGGGAAGGAAATGGGCGACCTTCGTGAGTCGATCTACTATTACCCAGACTGCATTCTTGCCAGCCGGGGATCTAGGTGAACCGGTCACAAAATCCATCGTGATGTGCTCCTATTTCTATTCTGGAATAGGAAGCGGCTG
This sequence comes from Iris pallida, assembly GCA_029216955.1. Classification (NCBI taxonomy): domain Eukaryota; kingdom Viridiplantae; phylum Streptophyta; class Magnoliopsida; order Asparagales; family Iridaceae; genus Iris; species Iris pallida. Next base: position 2,230,070 of record JANAVB010033818.1, read on the forward strand.
TAGCAATCCTGCTGGTCTCTGCTGCTCGGCCTTCACCTGCTGACATACCAGACACTTGGATACAAATCTCGCTATCTCTCTTTTCATGCCATTCCACCAAAAGAACTGCCTGATATCTCGATACATCTTCGTTCCTCCTGGATGAATGGAGTAAATAGAACTATGAGCTTCGGACATAACTTCTTGCCGAAGGTCTCCACTCGGTACACAGAGTCTGTTTCCAAACCTAAGCGTACCATCTTTATGAATCACTAACTCCTTCCTACGGCCTGATTCACACTCCGACCGCAACTTCTGAATCTGTGGATCTCCTGCTTGTGCTGCCCTTATCCTCTCTACTAAGGTTGACTGAATCTGCATACCGGTCATTCTTCCTATATCCCTTGGCAAAACTACTTCGATTCCCATACTCTGAAGGTCTTCTAGAATATGCTTCTGCGAGGTCAAGATAAAGGCATTGTCTCTCCTACTCAGTGCATCTGCAACTATATTCGCCTTGCCTAGATGATACTGAAGATCTAAATCAAAATCCTTCAGCAGTTCTAACCATCTTCTTTGCCCCATGTTCAAATCTCGCTGCGTGAATACATATTTCAAACTCTTATGATCAGTATAGATCTCTACCCGATCCCCGTATAAATAATGCCTCCATAACTTGAGTGAAAACACCACAGCTGTTAACTCCAAATCGTGAGTTGGGTAATTCTTCTCATGGTCTCGAAGCTTTCGAGACGCATATGCTATCACCTTTCCGTGCTGCATCAATACACATCCAAGACCCTTCCCAGATGCGTCACAATATACTGTAAAGCCTCCCGCTCCTACTGGAAGCGTCAAGATCGGGGCTGAGATCAATCTCTTCTTCAATTCTTCAAATGATGCCTGACAGCTAGCTGACCAAACAAACTCTACGTCCTTGTGCGTCAAACGCGTTAAGGGCACAGAGATCTTGGCAAAGTCCGCCACGAACCTTCTGTAGTAACCAGCTAATCCTAAGAAACTTCGCACTTCTGCAACCGTTCTCGGGACTGGCCAATGCTCTACGGCCTCAATCTTCTTCGGATCTACTGACACTCCTGCCCCAAAAATTACATGCCCCAGGAACGAAATATGATCTAACCAGAATTCACACTTGTCGAGCTTCGCATAAAGTTGATGCTCCCTCAATGTTTGTAAGACAGTCCTAAGATGTTTCTCATGCTCCTCTTCACTGCTGGAATAGACAAGAATGTCATCTAGGAACACCACCACAAATTTATCCAAATACGGCAAAAAGATGTGGTTCATTAAATCCATGAATACTGCGGGGGCGTTGGTTAGTCCAAAGGGCATTACTAAAAACTCATAATGCCCATATCTAGATCTGAATGCTGTCTTCAGTATGTCTTGCTCCCGGACTCTTACTTGATAGTATCCTGACCGAAGATCGATCTTGAAAAAGACGCTGGCCTTGCTTAACTGGTCAAACAGGTCATCAATCCTTGGTAGTGGGTACTTATTCTTCACTGTTACTGCATTCAGCTTGCGGTAGTCGATGCACATCCTCGTCGACCCATCCTTCTTGGGAACTAGAATCACTGGCGCGGCCCAGGGCGATTTACTGTCTCGGATGAATCCCTTAGACTTTAACTCTTCTTCATGTTGATACAACTTATCCTGTTCTGACGGCGACATCCTGTAAACTCTGTCTGCAATAGGCCTCGTTCCAGGGTTCAACTCAATGCTAAATTCTACCTCTCTGACTGGGGGTATCCCTGGGAGCTCATCAGGGAAGACGTCGAGAAAATCTTCGACCACTCTCAAAATCTGTCCTGGCTCTGACACTGCTGCTGAGATGACGCCTCCGGCCTGATTCTTCAAGGTTCGATTAAAGATGAACTGCTCCATCCCAGGAACGCTGAATATGACCCTACCTCCTCTACAATCAATTGTCGCATGACTGTCTCTCAACCAGTCCATGCCAAGAACGACATCAAAATTCCCCATAGGGAACTCAATCAATGATGCGGGCAGTAAATGCCCACACACCTCCACCGGACATGAAAAGCGCACTCTGCTAACTTCTACGAGCCCATTGCCGGTGAGTATATCCATCCTCTCCGGCAATGCCTCAAACACTAATCCAATCCGTATAGCATTTTGTGCAGAGATGAATGAATGAGTAGCGCCTGAATCAAATAATGCTACAGCGGGAAATGAGGTGACGAGAATTTTACCTGCCACCACGTCGCTAGACGCTAGAGCCTCTCCCAAGGTCAATGTGAGAGCCTGGCCCCGCGGAGCCCCTTGTTGCGGCCTTCCTCGACCATGCTGTTGCTGCCTCTGAGGGCCTTCGGCTTCCTGTGCCTGGCGGAACATCTGTGCCTGCGTTGGTAGACGCTGGGCTAGGGGCCTTACTGCTAATACTGGCCCTCCATTCGGGGTTGCCACCGGAGCTGGCAATGCTGGAAACTGCTGAGCTGGCCCTCCTGGCCTCTGCATCATAGGACAAGTGGAGATACGGTGGCCTGAACTACCACACCTCAAGAATAAGCCATTCGCTGACCGGCACACCTTCCTCGTGTGCCCTACCTTCCCACAGAATGTACAGCCCTGGGGTGCTCCCTGACGCTGTTGTTGGTTCCTCGGCTGCTGATGCCGAACTGGCGCTGTATTAGTTGACACGGCCGTCCTCTGCGGCGCTCCTGCATCATGAATACGTACACCGGGTGCTGGTGCCGATGTTCGCTGCATTGCTCCTCCTCCAACCTGGGAATGAGATCTCTTCTGACCTCCTGTCCTCGATGCCAACCTCTGCTGGGTAAGCTCGTGCCTCCGAGCGGCCGTCAAAACAGCGTCAAACGTCTGGTAGTCGTGTCCTTTCACAAGCTGTAATAGTTCTAAATGAAGTCCCTGCTGGAACCTCATAGCTTTCTCAGGCTCCGTTGCCACCATTGCTGGTGCGAAACGGCACAATCTGCAGAACTCTGCTGTATACCCATCTACGGTCTTGCCTGCTTGCTTGAGACTGATAAACTTCTGCTGGAGTTCATATCGAGCTACTACGTCAAAATACTTGGCCTTGAACCTGTCACTGAAGGTGGTCCAACGAACAGGGCGTCTTATACCAACTTCTTCTGATGCCCACCAGTCGCGGGCAAGATCCTGAAGTACTAATTTGACCTGATCAACCTTCTCATCATCTGGAACCTTGGCTGCCACAAGAATGGCTTCGATGTCTTGAATCCAGGCATCCGCAGTGATGGCATCCTCCGTGCCATCAAAATACCTCGGGTTCAAGCGATGGAACCTTCCTGATGCTCCCGAGTCAACCCCGGCACTCCTCTCAAGAGCTAACTGAATCCCTTGGTTCAGCAACACGTTCTGCTCCTGCTGCTGAGTCTGTTGCTGTTGGTTAGTGACAAGAAACCCCCGGATGATCTCCAGGAGTGCTACGACGTCTGGTACTGTCGTCGCTGCTGGTGCTGCAGGAGTTTCAATAACCTGCGGCTGCACTGCCTCTGGTTCCACTTCTGCTTGTGCCTGCCCTGGGGAAGGTTCTCTCCCCTGTTGCTGCCCAGTCGAGCCATGCTCTTGCTGCTCTTCCTCATGGGCCTCACCCGCTACTGAGAATGAAGCACCCCTATAGAGAAAGATATAAGATTATCAAGTCCGAACGAGGAAGATTTCGAGGATGCAAGTCAGGTTAGAGATCAAGGCAAGGACAGAGAATTCGAAACGGAATTTCAAGGGGAACAAGTTTTGATTGAGACTCCTTAGTAATTTGCAATACCCCACAAGTCTGAAAATCAGACCTGCATGGGCCACCACTAAAACCTTGTCACGCCCCAGTACCGAAATACGGAGACGGACTAGGCCAGCTACTCCATATGAGGTACGTAACGTCATACGGCGATCGTGGCTGTCGAGAGACTAGGGGGTACATGCTACAATCAAGTCTCATAGGGTCCCACAGAGTTCTATGTCTCAATCAATCAAGTCACATCAGTAATGAAATGAACATTAAAGATAAAGCAGTAAGGCGTCCCTGACGCTTCATCAAAATGATCATGAGAGACTAGCTTTATAATTTAGCTATCTCAGAGAGTCAGGAGTACAAAATTATATACAGCTGCAGTCTGTTTAATTACAATTATGTACTGACACAAAATATCAAGTAATCCGGCTAACAGGTGCCGGTGGCTAAACGCCGCAAAAGTATAAGCAGGAGTGGTGGAGAAGAAATCCACTCGAGTCCCCGAACCGCCATGCTCCTAGTATGCACCAAGGATGTCAGGAAGGAAGATCGCGTCCTCCGGCTCTGCTACGAGATCTGGCCAAACAAAACCAGCGGGGTCAGCCCCGAATAGCAAGTACAGCCAAAGGGGCACAAGAGTTAAGATTAAAAATCCAGATAATAGAATGATTGATAATAGTAATATTTATGCAACTATTATAGGGTAGCGCAACATCCTCGAACCCATATGGCACCCTTACAACCAAACAAGGACAAAAGGTGCCGCATGGAGTCGGGACGTGTCGTACTCTATAACTTTCACATAAGTTAAAAAGGTATAAACAATAAAATCTCCTGATCGTGACTTCGGTCGATAGCCTATCGCAGCACAATAACTAACCCAACAATCAAACAAGAACATGGGTTGGATCATGTACCATGATAGACCATGTTCCTTAGTCATTCACAGAAGTAGCACTTCACAACCAGAATAAGTCTTCCGTTCATAACTTCGGTCCACAGCCTATCATAGTACGATAACCAACCCAACAATCAAACAAGAACATGGGTTGGATCACGTACCATGACAGTCCGCTTCCCTCAGTTATTTGCGGAAGGTAATAGGATACAAGCAAGTCATTTTCACGGCCAATCAAGTCTACGCGTTTCTAGTGGAACGAGGTTATCCTCGCGTCATGTTATTAGAAAATCCTCAGATCGTATCTTTCCAGCAAGGCTAGCCAACCCAGGGGTTCGCGTAGACAGGTATGATTGAGGACAGGTCCCTCGTAAGGCCACCTTGTTAAAGCATATAATATATAGCAGGAATTAATCGGATACAGTCATCCACTCGTTGCAGATGACACAGTATCCGTGGAGACCAGCCGGCGCGTCAAGACAATATCTCAAGGCGGCTGGTGTAACACGATCTCGGGATTTAGCCCTCCCCATGCGTCTAGTATGTTTAGTTGCCTAATTTAACCCTAGGCAAAATCTTGGACTCACATGCTGTGGCCTGCATGATTATCCCCCTAAAGTCGTACTTTAGTACGAGTACCCCAAAGAGGATCCATGTCAATCAGTATGTCAACATGTGCTACCCTCCTTAGTGTAATGCATCATTACAAATACGCCACGTGGAGTTACGAGTCATTTGTCGAGCATGAACAAGAACTGGGACATTCAGGTACAGGTATCGGGTAGGAACACTTTGTTCTCCGGGGTCACATTAGTGCTCATATCATGCTCGGGACAAAGGGCGTAAGGATATAAAATGGACATATAATATCTAATAAAATATCAAAGCGTACGCACAAAAACACGCACGCTCAAGGGGTGAAAAGTCACGCAGGCTCAAGGGGGGAGCTGCGTGAAAAGTTACGCCGGCTCAAGGGGAGAGCTGCGTGAAAAGTCACGCCGACTCAAGGAGAGAGCTGCGTGAAAAATCACGCCGACTCAAGGAGAGAGCTGCGTGAAAAGTCACGCAGACTCAAGGAGAGAGCTGCGTGAAAAGTCACGCAGACTCAAGGAGAGAGCTGCGTAAAAAGTCACGCAGACTCAAGGAGAGACACGCTTCCAACAGGAAGCGTGCTCAAACAGGAGCACACTGCTCACTGTCTTCTCCAAACAGCAAGAACACCATGGATGAACCCAAAGCTTCAAAATATCACAACTTGGCCATCCGAACTCCAAATCCAGATTTCCAAAGTTCCAACTTGGATGAAACTGAATGCTCTTCCACATGGAAGCATCAAAAACCCATAAAATCCAACTAAAGTAGATCAAACCATGCAAAAATCCGAAAATGATTAAAACTTAGATCTACAAAAATCAAAGCTTCAAAATAGAAATTTCCAAGTTCTAAACTAGTATAGATTGAGGAGAAGAACATGTTTTGGCAAATAGTTTTGTAAGAAATCATTGACAAAATTATGGATCCATCTCTTGAGCAAGTTGGTACTTGTCACGACCCGTACCCCGTATAGGGGCACGAGAAGTGGTTACGTCCAGCCTACGCCGCAGTGTCGGTGGTAGTAAGCTGTTCTAGGTTGCTAACTAATCTCATGCAGTGAATATAAAAAGTACTTGTCCAGATATCAGCTCCGAATGGAGGGCAAGTAAAGGGTATGATCTACTCAAACACAGTCTAAGCACGAAAAGATAACACAGAAGTTATACCTAAGGAATTAAAGACAACAACAACTAACTACTAAAATAATACACCAATATCTCAAACCAACTTAATACAGACTCAATATCTTAACTTTAATACAACAAGCCAAAACATGAAAGCTAAAGTAGTCTACTAGCTAATCTCCTGAATCACTCCTGAGAGTCAGAACCAAAGGTAGCTAATCCCTCGCCAGGTCCATGGAAAGTAGGGCATGTGTCCTCAGGATTATCATCTGTAATATTTTCAACAGGTCCAATCAGGACGGGAACGAGTACAACTCATCTAGAAAAACCCAAATAAATGACAAAGAACTATAAAACAGTTATAGACAGTTTTATTGATGAGTATGGCAGTTTTATACAGGTAATGATGGCATAGAGAGGCAGTAAGATACAAGAAAAGAAAGGTAACTAAAACAAGAAAAGAATCATGGCAATGAAGACTGTAATAAAAGCTAACTGAACTAGAATATCATGTGTGAGTCCAGACAGTACGATATAAGTCTAATATAATCCCAGTGTGAGTCCAGTCCATATAATCTGATACCAGATAATTTCCAGTACAAGATGAGTCCAACAGTGATCAATGAAACCAGGGTAAGTCCAACTATGATCTAACAGTGTGTTTTAAAATACCGAGGTCGACATGCAAACGGCTGTAGGTATCAGGCACATCTCTCACTGATCAGGCAAGAGATGGCTATGCTTCCGGTAGATTCCTGTAGGAGATTCCGGATTTGGGATATGTCTACATGTCTTACTCAATATTTCCCTGCCCAGCAAGTGAATCCAATACAAGACACAAAAATCGAGATGAGTCCGGCCAAATGATGATTCCAGAAATGATTCCGGAATGATTCCAGTGATTCCAGTAATAAAGATCAGTAAGTAAGGTATGTGTCGCATACATGAATCCAGAAATATCCATACGTGTTGATACAGAGAATCACATAGAACTAACTAGAACTGAAATACAGTAATCGACAAATAAATGAGAGAATTATCACAGAATGTACTCGCCTGTTACTCTAGAAAGAGTAGCGTAATATCAGATGTCTGTACCAGGGTCACAATGTCCTAAAATAGAGCAATACAGTTATGACATGTCCAAAATGAAGGTAAATAAAATCTATGATGCAATCTATATGAATTCTAAGCCAATCTAGGTCAAAGTCAAACTTGGTCAACGCTACAGTCAAACTAAGTCAAATTAAGTCATACTAGGTTACAAGAAGTTAAACTAAGTCATACAAGGTCAAACAAGGTTAAACAAGTCTAATCTAGGTTAAAGTCAACCCTTGGTCAAATATTCTAGCCAAACTAGTCAAGTTATCTAGGGCTTAGTCAATAATGGTCAGATTAGTCAATACTAGTCAACATGGTCAAAGTCTAGGTCAATCTTAGACTAACTAAGGTTTTGGTTAATCATAGACTAGTCAATAAGATAATTAGGTTAATCTTGACTAATGGTCAACATCCAGTCAAACCCTATAAGGCTAACTCAAAACCAAACATAGGCTAACCTATCTTAGAATACCTAAGATACTATACTACAATTACCTATACAAAGTATGCCACACATAAATACATGTAGTACAATACCAACCTTAATCCTATAATCAAGCTAATCTTATTTTCCAACTCAAGTCATGACTCAACTCTAAGTATCTAACTTAACCCCATACATATCTTCATCTATATAGGATTACCCTCATAATCCATATGGTCAACCTAATCATCTAGTTTAGTCAAACTCAAGTCAAATAGTCCTTCTATGTTCATCCAAGTCATTTTTAGGTCAATTTGGTCAAGGTTTGACCTATAGTTGACTTTGGTCAACAATGGTCAATTACCTAGTCAAACTATGTCTTACTAGTCAACTAGTTAAACTAGTCATTTTAGGTCAATCCTAGTCAATTCTAGGTTAACTAGGTCAACTTTGGCCAAAGGTTGACTTTGGTCAACCCTTAGTCAACAAGGGTTAACTAGTTGAGTTTTTGGGCCTTTAGGTCAAATTGAGTTAGTCTCTAATGCCATAGGCTAACCACTTAGGCCTATAAGCTATGTCATAGGTGTCTATATAACCTATACTTATTAAGTCATATATATATATCTATATATAGATATACCCAAGTGTATCTACTACCTATACATATATACCAATATAGGCATAACTATATACAATACCCAAAACCCACATAATTATATATAACACTATATATGATCTAGTAAATATATATATATCATATATATATATATATATATATATTTTTATCATATATATCATATATATATATATGTATATATTCACAAAACTTATATAATATATATATATATATATTCACAACATAAACCACATAGGCCTAGAGCCTATGTGATACCCATATACCCTAGGTATATACATATATATATACACTATATATAATTCTAAACAATTCTATATCATTCATATATATATATATATATATATATATATATATATATATATATATATATACAAACATATATATACATTATATATATAGAGAGGGAAGTGAGAGAGAGAATGAAATAGAGAGTGAAAGAGTGAATAGAGAGAGAGAGACTGAAAGAGAGAGGGACAGTGAGAGAGAGAGAGGTCTGGACAGAGAAGGGAGAGGGTTCCAGTGTTCCTGGAACCATGAATTGGTTCCCAAACACACACACACACAGTCCATATATACATACCTATGTATACACATACACAACTACCTATATACACAACTAAACATCCCCAAAACTCACCTACACACTCACATACATATATACCCTATATACACAGATATTTATACTAGGAAATAACATCAAAATTCGTTTTGAAATTGGATTTAAAAAGCTGGAAAATACCAAAAATCAGGATCCAGTAATCACTGTTCACAGGAAAAAGGATAAACCCAAATTCATGTCCAAAACCCAACTAAGGTATGAACCCATGGGTTGGTAATCGAGCCCCTAGGTGTACATGTGTCGTAGGTGTCCCTAGGTGTCCACCACGACACGACACGGCGTGTCAAAGTGTCAAAAACCCTAATCGGGTAAGACAGTGCACACACACAAAATACAGTGTCGTGCACATGTGCAACTAGCTCTAGGACACGACACACACGACCTCGTGTCTCGTGGTCGTGTCCCTAGGTTCGCCTAGGGTCAGGCTAGGTGTCAGTGTCTGTATGGTGTCCACGTGTCGCCGTGTCCAAATGGGAAGCCCGTATCAGAGCCCAATTTCTACGTGTGTGCTGTTAGTGAGTGACCAGTGCAGAGGCGATTTCATGTCCGATACGACACGAGAAGTTATGAGACTCGAGGGGGGCTTGTCAGAGGGTGCCCCCACCTCTGTGCCAAGTGGCACGTGTCCACGTGTCACGTGCAGCGAGCACGAGATGTGCAGCAGCAGGGGAGCCGCGCGCACTGTCGTGCTGCGTCGTGCACGCGTGTCGACCAGTCTAGGGCCACGTGTGTGCAACTTATGGTGTCGTGGTCGTGTCCTAGGATAGGTGGGGTGTCAGGTCATGTGTCCAAGTTCCTGTATCGTGTCCACGACACGTGTGGACACGACAGTAAGTGTCTAACAGTGGGGTTTTTCAGTATTATAGTGTGGTTTAACAGTGTGTTCGTGTCCTGTTTTGGACACGGACACAACTCGAAGTGTGCTCAGAGTTATGGTTCTATGATCTACACCTATAGGGCTAAAAACTTGTTCAAAAAGTTTTCAAAAATAATAACATTTAATTCACAGAGCCAATACATCAAACACTTGCATAAAACCCTAGATACGTGTCCGATACGGACACCAAACCAAGTCTAAATCCTACCAAACTTGACCCACAGTTCCCTAGTACCTAGATGCATGCAAATATGAAGAGAAAATACAATATTAATATGGTTTATGGACATTTACCTATTGATGTAAATCCAATGGAAAAACAAGGAGAGGGGGGTGTCCACTTCAACTTGGTGATCCCCAAAGCTCACGAAATCCTCGATAGCAGGCCCTAACTAGTACCCTCTAGTGTAGGGGAGTCCAATGCAAGAAACTAGAGGTGATTTGGATCAAAATTGATCAAGTTGTGGTCTTGTGAAGAAATGGGAATTTCTAGGTATTAAATTCATGCAAATTGATCATGAATGAGTTTGAGGGGATTATATAGGAAGGGGGGGTAGGGTGTTGGCTGCCATGGGGGAGGGGGGGTAGGGTAGATATTTAGGGTCCCCTCCACCTTGCTAACTTAGCTCCTAAGGCTTGACTAGGTAGATAGATATTTCTAGGTTCTAAAATATCTAAAAAATAAGATATCTAGATATTTATGAAACCTAGATATTACACATAAAGTTAACATCCTCTACTTAGTCTTCTAGGTTAGTTGCTAACCTCTAGATTAGGGTAAACTAGGTTAGGGACTAACATGACACTAATCAAATAATTAAATAATAGTAAAAACACATAAATCCAAATAATTCCTAATAAATCCTAGAAAATTACCAAAATACCCTTTAGGCTAAAAAGCCCTAATTTGATGTTCTAAACCTATGGCTAGGCTCACATGATCATGGTTAGTTTCTAGGTTATGAAATCTCTAGGGTTTACACTAGGGTTACACTAGTAAAATCACAAAGTCATAAGCCATGACTTAGAAAATAGTTTTAATCTAACTAAAAATCACCAAAATTCATAACATGACTAAATCACCATTAATAAATAATAAAAATAATAAATTTTCAAAAATACCCCAATTTCAGAAAACTGGGTCTTACAAGTCTACCCTCCTTAGAGAAATTTCGTCTTCGAAATTAAGATAGTCGTACTCCTTCTAGGTCAAACCCCCAGTCAATCAGAGTCAAAAGATAACATGCAATCATAGTCCTACTGGTCGTGATTCCACAGTCTTGAACAGGGTAACTACACTATCTAGCATATCACAAGCATATCCTGACAGGTACTAATGGAATCATACAACAAGATGGGAAAGGAAGGACAGAAAAGACAAACCTGCTAACCCGTCACCTGCAGCGTTGGTCTCCTCGACCGTCATCGCAAAAGCTCCACCCCTCTGGTGCTGAGCTACAGGTGGCCTAGCTCCCTCTATCTATTCCATGACACTCAAGTGATACCCACCCTGATATTCTACTCAATTTCTCTATGGCACCATCTACATGGTATCTATCATGCAATCTAATAATCGTACCCGTCTATCCAGAACCATACCACCAGAATCCTCGTTACACCAGTAAGCATGGCTGCGATAATCCATAGAGTCCACAACTAATGTACATACATCTAGAATTATGGTATTTAAAATTTTTGTATTGCCGCTAGCTTGGCTGCGAAAACTTTAAATTTCCATACCCGAGAAATACATCCAAAATCAGACTCTATCTCATCGCCCAACCAGCTGATATGGCCGTAGAAGACTCCAGATTCCATGACTAAGGCAACCTAGCCCATAATGCTATCTTGGTAGAAAATCAAGTCAATAATGAATACCAAGAATCAATTCAACGATGAATTCAAGAAGATAGACAGATACTGTCAGAATCGAATTTCGAGATAGTTTATAGTGAGATTCTCAAGGGTCGTCCCAGGAATCTTCTCAAGTAGTCCTATATGTGATTGAGTACTCTCTCGACTAAAACCTATTCCTTAATTCCTATCGCAGGCGCGCAGCAGTACAACTAATCGTTGTACTACCACGACATCATACTAATGCGACTCTCGACCTGCATGGGCCACCACTAAAAACATGTCACGACCCGTACCCTGTATAGGGGCACGAGAAGTGGTTACGTCCAGCCTACGCCGCAGTGTCGGCGGTAGTAAGCTGTTCTAGGTTGCTAACTAATCTCATGCAGTGAATATAAAAAGTACTTGTCCAGATATCAGCTCCGAATGGAGGGCAAGTAAAGGGTATGATCTACTCAAACACAGTCTAAGCACGAAAAGATAACACAGAAGTTATACCTAAAGAATTAAAGACAACAACAACTAACTACTAAAATAATACACCAATATCTCAAACCAACTTAATACATACTCAATATCTTAACTTTAATACAACAAGCCAAAACATGAAAGCTAAAGTAGTCTACTAGCTAATCTCCTGAATCACTCCTGAGAGTCAGAACCAAAGGTAGCTAATCCCTCGCCAGGTCCATGGGAAGTAGGGCATGTGTCCTCAGGATTATCATCTGTAATATTTTTAACAGGTCCAATCAGGACGGAAACGAGTACAACTCATCTAGAAAAACCCAAGTAAATGACAAAGAACTATAAAGCAGTTATAGACAGTTTTATTGATGAACATGGCAGTTTTATACAGGTAATGATGGCATAGAGAGGCAGTAAGATACAAGAAAAGAAAGGTAACTAAAACAAGAGAAGAATCATGGCAATGAAGACAGTAATAAAAGCTAACTGAACTAGAATATCATGTGTGAGTCCAGACAGTACGATATAAGTCTAATATAATCCCAGTGTGAGTCCAGTCCATATAATCTGATACCAGATAATTTCCAGTACAAGATGAGTCCAACAGTGATCAATGAAACCAGGGTGAGTCCAACTATGATCTAACAGTGTGTTTTAAAATACCGAGGTCGACATGCAAACGGCTGTAGGTATCAGGCACATCTCTCACTGATCAGGCAAGAGATGGCTATGCTTCCGGTAGATTCCTGTAGGAGATTCCGGATTTGGGATATGTCTACATGTCTTACTAAATATTTCCCCGCCCAGCAAGTGAATCCAGTACAAGACACAAAAATCGAGATGAGTCCGGCCAAATAATGATTCCAGAAATGATTCCGGAATGATTCCAGTGATTCCAGTAATAGAGATCAGTAAGTAAGGTATGTGTCGCATACATGAATCCAGAAATATCCATACGTGTTGATACAGAGAATCACATAGAACTAACTAGAACTGAAATATAGTAATCGACAAATAAATGAGAGAATTATCAGAGAATGTACTCGCCTGTTACTCTGGAAAGAGTAGCGTAATATCAGATGTCTGTACCAGGGTCACAATGTCCTAAAATAGAGCAATACAGTTATGACATGTCCAAAATGAAGGTAAATGAAATCTACGATACAATCTATATAAATTCTAAGCCAATCTAGGTCAAAGTCAAACTTGGTCAACACTACAGTCAAACTAAGTCAAATTAAGTCATACTAGGTTACAAGAAGTTAAACTAAGTCATACAAGGTCAAACAAGGTTAAACAAGTCTAATCTAGGTTAAAGTCAACCCTTGGTCAAATATTCTAGCCAAACTAGTCAAGTTATCTAGGGCTTAGTCAATAATGGTCAGATTAGTCAATACTAGTCAACATGGTCAAAGTCTAGGTCAATCTTAGACTAACTAAGGTTTTGGTTAATCATAGACTAGTCAATAAGACAATTAGGTTAATCTTGACTAATGGTCAACATCCAGTCAAACCCTATAAGGCTAACTCAAAACCAAACATAGGCTAACCTATCTTAGAATACCTAAGATACTATACTACAATTACCTATACAAAGTATACCACACATAAATACATGTAGTACAATACCAACCTTAATCCTATAATCAAGCTAATCCCATTTTCCAACTCAAGTCATGACTCAACTCTAAGTATCTAACTTAACCCCATACATATCTTCATCTATATAGGATTACCCTCATAATCCATATGATCAACCTAATCATCTAGTTTAGTCAAACTCAAGTCAAATAGTCCTTCTATGTTCATCCAAGTCATTTCTAGGTCAATTTGGTCAAGGTTTGACCTATAGTTGACTTTGGTCAACAATGGTCAATTACCTAGTCAAACTATGTCTTACTAGTCAACTAGTTAAACTAGTCATTTTAGGTCAATCCTAGTCAATTCTAGGTTAACTAGGTCAACTTTGGCCTAAGGTTGACTTTGGTCAACCCTTAGTCAACAAGGGCTAACTAGTTGGGTTTTTAGGCCTTTAGGTCAAATTGAGTTAGTCTCTAATGCCATAGGCTAACCACTTAGGCCTATAAGCTATGTCATAGGTGTCTATATAACCTATACTTATTAAGTCATATATATATATATATCTATATATATATAGATATACCCAAGTGTATCTACTACCTATACATATATACCAATATAGGCATAACTATATACAATACCCAAAACCCACATAATTATATATAACACTATATATGATCTAGTAAATATATATATATCATATATATATATATATATATATATATATATATATATATATATATATATATATATATATATATATATATATATATATATATAATATATATATATATATATATATATATATATATATATATATGTATATATTCACAAAACTTATATAATATATATATATATTCACAACATAAACCACATAGGCCTAGAGCCTATGTGATACCCATATACCCTAGGTATATATACATATATATACACTATATATAATTCTAAACAATTCTATATATCATTCATATATATATATATATATATATATATATATATATATATATATATATATATATATATATATACAAACATATATATACATTATATATATAGAGAGGGAAGTGAGAGAGAGAATGAAATAGAGAGTGAAAGAGTGAATAGAGAGAGAGACTGAAAGAGAGAGGGACAGTGAGAGAGAGAGGTCTGGACAGAGAAGGGGGAGGGTTCCAGTGTTCCTGGAACCATGAATTGGTTCCCAAACACACACACACACAGTCCATATATACATACCTATGTATACACATACACAACTACCTATATACACAACTAAACATCCCCAAAACTCACCTACACACTCACATACATATATACCCTATATACACAGATATTTATACTAGGAAATAACATCAAAATTCGTTTTGAAATTGGATTTAAAAAGCTGGAAAATACCAAAAATCAGGATCCAGTAATCACTGTTCACAGGAAAAAGGATAAACCCAAATTCATGTCCAAAACCCAACTGAGGTATGAACCCATGGGTTGGTAATCGAGCCCCTAGGTGTACATGTGTCGTAGGTGTCCCTAGGTGTCCACCACGACACGACACGGCGTGTCAAAGTGTCAAAAACCCTAATCGGGTAAGACAGTGCACACACACAAAATACAGTGTCATGCACATGTGCAACTAGCTCTAGGACACGACACACACGACCTCGTGTCTCGTGGTCGTGTCCCTAGGTTCGCCTAGGGTCAGGCTAGGTGTCAGTGTGTCTGTATGGTGTCCACGTGTCGCCGTGTCCAAATGGGAAGCCCGTATCAGAGCCCAATTTCTACGTGTGTGCTGTCAGTGAGTGACTAGTGCAGAGGGAATTTCATGTCCGATACGACACGAGAAGTTATGAGACTCGAGGGGGGGCTTGTCAGAGGGTGCCCCCACCTCTGTGCCAAGTGGCACGTGTCCACGTGTCACGTGCAGCGAGCACGAGATGTGCAGCAGCAGGGGAGCCGCGCGCACTGTCGTGCTGCGTCGTGCACGCGTGTCGACCAGTCTAGGGCCACGTGTGTGCAACTTATGGTGTCATGGTCGTGTCCTAGGATAGGTGGGGTGTCAGGGCATGTGTCCAAGTTCCTGTATCGTGTCCACGACACGTGTGGACACGACAGTAAGTGTCTAACAGTGGGGTTTTTCAGTGTCATAGTGTGGTTTAACAGTGTGTTCGTGTCCTGTTTTGGACACGGACACAACTCGAAGTGTGCTCAGAGTTATGGTTCTATGATCTACACCTATAGGGCTAAAAACTTGTTCAAAAAGTTTTCGAAAATAATAACATTTAATTCACAGAGGCAATACATCAAACACTTGCATAAAACCCTAGATACGTGTCCGATACGGACACCAAACCAAGTCTAAATCCTACCAAACTTGACCCACAGTTCCCTAGTACCTAGATGCATGCAAATATGAAGAGAAAATACAATATTAACATGGTTTATGGACATTTACCTATTGATGCAAATCCAATAGAAAAACAAGGAGAGGGGGGGTGTCCACTTCAACTTGGTGATCCCCAAAGCTCACGAAATCCTCGATAGCAGGCCCTAACTAGTACCCTCTAGTGTAGGGAAGTCCAATGCAAGAAACTAGAGGTGATTTGGATCAAAATTGATCAAGTTGTGGTCTTGTGAAGAAATAGGAATTTTAAATTCATGCAAATTGATCATGAATAAGTTTGAGGGGATTATATAGGAAGGGGGTAGGGTGTTGGCTGCCATGGGGGGGGGGGGAGGGGGTAGGGTAGATATTTAGGGTCCCCTCCACCTTGCTAACTTAGCTCATAAGGCTTGACTAGGTAGATAGATATTTCTAGGTTCTAAAATATCTAAAAAATAAGATATCTAGATATTTATGAAACCTAGATATTACACATAAAGTTAACATCCTCTACTTAGTCTTCTAGGTTAGTTGCTAACCTCTAGATTAGGGTAAACTAGGTTAGGGACTAACATGACACTAATCAAATAATTAAATAATAGTAAAAACACATAAATCCAAATAATTTCTAATAAATCCTAAAAAATTACCAAAATACCCTTTAGGCTAAAAAGCCCTAATTTGATGTTCTAAACCTATGGCTAGGCTCACATGATCATGGTTAGTTTCTAGGTTATGAAATCTCTAGGGTTTACACTAGGGTTACACTAGTAAAATCATAAAGTCATAAGCCATGACTTAGAAAATAGTTTTAATCTAACTAAAAATCACCAAAATTCATAACATGACTAAATCACCATTAATAAATAATAAAAATAATAAATTTTCAAAAATACCCCAATTTCAGAAAACTGGGTCTTACAGTACTTGCCTTGGTTGGTGGAGGAAATAAATGAGAGGAAGTAAATGAGAGGAGAGAGAAGGAGATGAGTTATTATATAGAATCTTGAACCCATGGGTTCATGATGAACCAAAGGGTTCATGATGAACCATTGGTGAACCAAAAATAGGTTACCCAAATGAGCCAAAACTGTAGGCCCAAATACAGAAAATAAATTAGAAAATAATATTTTGTCGAATATTTTTGGGAAATGCATGAAGAAATACTGCATAATAAATATCGTATAAATTCAAGGTAAATATAACTTATCGGTTTACATATTAAAATACGTATTCCAGGATCGGGGAGTGACATAGGTACTTATAAGTATTGACCGTATCGGATTAGTATCGATCTATCGTTTTGGTATGGGCCGTATCGGTTGGTATTGGTCTTAGCGAATTGGTATCGTCCTATCCGATATGTATCGGCCGTATAGTTAGGATTCATATTGGCCTTATCGATTTGGTATCGGTCATATCCGATAGGTATCGGCCGTATTGGATTATTATATACCATTTCGGATTAGTATCGTGGAAGGTTTAGTAACAACTGTACTTGGATTTCTCTCTTCTAGAGCTAGATTACCATTGCAAGAGAGTCACGAGAGCGTAGATGGCCAGTTACAGAACATACATACTTCCTTTTCAATCTCGCTTTTCCTGATGGAAAAGAAAGTATGTATGTTACTGTAACTGGCCAATCACGATCTGGTGATTCTCTTGCAATGGTATTCTAGCTCGAGAAGAGAGAAATCCAAGTACAGTTGTTACTAAACCTTCCACGATACTAATCCGAAATAGTCTATACTAATCCAACACGGCCGATACCTATCGGATATGACCGATACCAAATCGATAAGGCCAATATGAATCCTAGATATTCGGCCGATACATGTACATATCGGATATAGGACGATACCAATTTGTTAAGGCCAATACCAATATGATACATCCTATACCAAACCGATAGACCGATACTAATCTGATACACTAGATACAAAGTACATCTGGCCTATACCAGCGGATCCACAAATTACTGCACGATAGGCCCAACGACTCCAGTTACATCCGGTTATTGGTGAGTACATGATTACATAGTAATTCTGTTAGTCTTGTGATACAGATTTTTACTCTCTCATGCTACCAACGTCACAACTTTTCCAGTGCTGTTCCCTCTAATGATGATGAACGCAAAAAACCAACGTCACAACTTTTATAACTTGAGTAAATTTCTTTACCCTATATGAAAATTTCTGTTGTCAGAAAGATGGCTCCTAGGACTCGTCGAGGTGGTGCTGCTAGTCGAGGAAGTGGTCGAGGCAAGAAACCCTTGGAGGTCGACACGGAGGAAGTCTCCGTCGTCAAACAAGAGCCGGTGACTGGTAAGGAGAAGGTGTTACCAAAGGTCGAGGTCAAGGAAGAACAGGTGACCATCAGGGAAGAGATTACTCCCAAGCTTGAAGCTAAGGAGGAGCCACCGTCAGAGAGTAGTAGCATCGGGACCGACCCTCCTGTCCCTACAGAAGACCTCAACCAGATTGAGCCTTCGTATGCAAAGTGGCTGATAGAATGGTACATGCCTCAACGCAACTATCATCCCTGGCTGTGAGGATTCATCGTCTGACTTGTGGTCTTTGTTGAGGCCAAAGTCGATTTTTCTATGTGTTTTGGAATATTTGTGAAAATTTTGGAATATTTGTGCTATGATCGGATTATAACGATGGATATTAGGTTACTGTAACTGGCCACCTTTACAACCTATGTGTTTTGGAATATTTGTGAAAATTTTGGAATATTTGTGCTATGATCGGATTATAATGATGGATATTAGGTTACTGTAACTGGCCAACTCTTTCCTATGTGTTTTGGAATATTTGTGAAAAATTTGGAATATTTGTGCTATGATCGGATTATAACGATGGATATTAGGTTACTCTTCCGGATAATTGATGTCTATTTTATATTAATTTGGTTTCGTCTATATGATTCCTGGATAATTGGTGTGCATTAAATTCGTATGTGCATATTTGGTCTATGTGATTCTTGGATAATTGGTGTGCATAATATATTTGGTCTATGTGATTGTTGGATAATTGGTATGCATTATATATTGGTTTGGTTTATGCAAATTTTTGCGAAAAGTGAAAGCGCTGTAATTTTTTTTTCTTCAAAATATTCTTAGTTAGCGACGGACTTGTGACCGTTTTGCGACGGTTACTACCAGTTTCCGACTACTTTTCGACGGCTATTCCGTCGCTAACTGGAGATTTGAAAATTTTTCCAGGTAGCGACGGAGTGTCGACGGATTATCCGTCGGTATGGTACATTGTTCGACGGAATAGCGACTACCTATCCGTCGCCCTTGTTCTGGAAATACCAAGAATTTCCAGAAAAAGATCGACGGTTAATCCGTCCGTATTCCGTCGATAAATATCGACGGAATAGCGACGCCTTATCCGTCGCCATGTTGCTAGAAATGACATGAATTTCCAGAAGCTGATCGACGAATTTTTCGTCAGAAAACCGTCGCTAATCCGTCCTTTGTTATCGAAGGCGTCGACGGCTTAGCGACGGAACGATATGCTGTGATACGCTATTACGACGGGTTAATAACGGAATTTTATGTCGCTATTGTCTACACAGTTCAGTACTTAAAATTTGAAATGGACGAGAGTCCGTCGGAAACGCGTTGCTAAAGTTTCTTATTGTGAAGTCGACAAGCGGTCGCTATTCCGTCGCTTCACGACTACGTAGCGACGGACCGTTATTAGCGACGAGCTGATTGCCGACGGATTTTTTTGGCCAAAATCCGTCGGTTATCGGTCGCTAATCGTAATTACCGTCGGATTAGCGACGGATAGGGCCGTCGCTAAATCGATAAATTTTGGTAGTGTATAGTCTCAGATAGAGATGCCATCTTTACTAGTACTTTTTGGAAAGAGTTGTTAAAAATCCAGGGAACACAACTCAAGTATAGTACTTCTTACCACCCTCAAACTGATGGTCAAACAGAGATGATGTTTGGGAAGAATATTGGTTTAACACCAATTATCATTCTTCTACATACCAAGCTTACACCTTTGAAGTAATCTATGGTAGACCATCTCCCAATGTTCTCACCTATGTTTTTGAAGCACTACAGAACAAAGAGGCAGCAGCTGTAGTAGCAGCAAGGGACAATGCCTTGTTATTTCTAATTAAAAATAATTTGAAGTTGGCTCAAGATCATGAAATTGGTTGATACCCATCGAACTGACAGGGTATTTGAGGCAGGAGATTGGGTATATCTCAGGTTGCAACCTTACAGACAAGTAACAACGAGACAAAGGAGGCCACAAAAGCTTTCTCCCAGATATTTTGGTCCATATCAAGTCCTAGAAAATATAGGATATGTGGCTTACAAATTACTTCATCCCAACTCAAGGCAAGGTTGAGCAGATCGATTAATGTATATTCAGAGGCTCCTTCCTTAAGGGATGAACTTATTTTGGAGCCAGAACTGATACTTGAGAGAAGATTTTTTAAAAAGGGGTAATCGAGCTGCTACAATGGAAATAAGGGTTTGTAGAAGCAGGTGGATACCATATGCATAATTTACTCAGAGGTTCCCTCATTTTGACCTTGAGACAATATCAATTTGAGAGGGTGGCATTGATATTGCACCCACATATTGCAACTGTCATTCACCTCCAGCAGTTATTCACCAATCCAGTCATTAGTACAGTCAGCATTACTCATCCAGCTCAGCTGCTCTGCACAGCTCAGATTTCCAGCTCTGCATATTGAACAGTTGTTAATAGAGCCGTTACAAACAATTATAAGGGAAGTGAGGGAAAGAATGAGTGAAGAATTATAACTCATGTTATTTCTTTTTCTTGAATTTGCGCTTTTGTTGAATGCTTGTAGAGATCTTCTTCAATAAGAAATCCTAGTTTTTCGGTTATTTGTGTGTTTCATTATTCAAATATGCCATTACAATGTCAAATATAGCTAGGTCTCCACCAATTTCCACCAAATTTGGAAGAGTACCTAACAGTCATCACCGACATCATCCACGACCTCGGACGCGGCGTCCCGCTGGCGAAGGAGACGTTCCGCCACCCCTCCCGTTACAAGCACCAGAAGGAGCTCTTCGTCGCCGCCGAGGGGATGTACACCAGAATGTTCGTCTGCTACGGCCGCAAGGCCAACCTCATGGTCTGGAACGTGCTCCCGCTCCGCTCAATCCCGGAAGGAGCTGTGCTTTGCAATGTCGAGCACCCTGTCGGGGACCGCGGCCGGGGTTCTCACTAGGGCCTCGGGGGATTACGCGATCGTTATTAGCCATAATCCCGATAACGGCACCTCCATGTCCAAAAACTATCTAATGCTCTCTTCGAGATTTATTCTCCATTTTCCCTTTCAAGTAAATATGATAAGAAGCAACATGTCCTGCGAGACGAGTTTAGGAGTAGAAGAAGGTTTGATGCCAAGAAGTACGAACACTCTAAAATTCATGCAGTGTCGTGATGTGTGTTGGACACACCATCAAAATAGGTAACGTTTGGTGCTGAATCTGTATCCGTGGTTTGATGTACAGAGGATTTATTGTGGGCTAATTAGTTGGAAAATGTATCTAAGAAACGTGAATAATTCTTGTGGGGTCACATTTCTAGAGCCCGAAAAAAAATGAAATAACTGTAGAATAAGAATGGTTAGAGGTTAGGGGAAAAAAAGAAGAAGGTAGAGATTAGTAGACACTGGCATATCCGGAATGAGATTCTACTATGGGCACAATATGGAAAACAATGTTCTGAAAATTAAACATATAAAAATAAAGTACATAAATGAAAATTGAATATACATACCATTCCAAACAAAGATTTATTTTTATTTTTGGTGGGAACATTGGGAAAAGGGGAAAATAAAGAAAGGGGGCAGACAACCAGCAAGAAAGCAAGAAAGAAAGGTTCCGACTTCTATTTTGTGGTTTGGCTTCTGCCTTCTCTTCTATACTGCTGCTTGCGTTTGTGTGTGGAAGAAGGACTGGGTCCCACACACTTTCTAGCACCGGTAATTAGCCTCTTTTATTTCCATGATTTGTGTGCTGTATTGCTGTATTGCTTACATGAATATGGGCTCATGCATGTATGCATGTATAAGGGCTCGTGCATATATCTGTTGATCAGCCAAAATTCAGTGGGGGCACCGCCCCCCAGTAGACACTACGTGCGTCCGCCACTGAGCATCTCCAACCCTATTGTCTTGTTAAGTGTTGTGAGTCCTAGGTGGCTCCTATGTGGTATGAGCCACAAAACAATGTCTTGTTTATGTGGCAAAATTATATCTCAAAAGACAATGAGATAGAAAAACTCTCTCAAATGCAAAAGTATTGAGAAGACAATAAAAAATATTTTTTTCCAACTTCCAAGGCAACTTTTAAGACAACTATTCATCTTCTTTCTTTTCTCTAATATTTTTTTATTCATAATTGATGACATGGAAGAGAAGACATTGTCAAGTGCATTGTCTAGAACAAGACAATCAACTTCACAATGTCTTCTTTAATTTTTGCCACATAAGCTTCAAAATTGACTTGACAATTGTATTGGAGATGAACTTTTGAATAAAATTTTGTCATTCCTATGTGACATTAACTTTTTTTCAAAGTCACAATAGGGTTGGAGATGCTCTAAGATTATTAGTAAGCTGCAAAGATCTAGATGTTGTGGTGTGGAGGCAGATAATTTCTGAACAATTTTTCTAGTATTATTTTCACTGACACTTTTTATATTTTGTATTTATTGTACGAACTTTTTCTAGTTTAAAAATAAATACACTGATATTTCATATGTTTTGTATTAAATATACATACCATTTCTAAATTTTATAATTTATATAAATTTTTTTACACTGACCATTCCTACTCTAAAAAATATATATAAAGCACATGAAATGTCAGTGTATTTATTTTTAAACTAAAAAATGTCGGCTTAGTAAGCACAAAATATAGGAAGTGCCAGTGTAAATAATCATTTTTCTATAAACAGCTTCCCTATATCAGTTCTCTCTTATACTAATCGGATCTAACAAAGTAGTTGTGGATGAAAATACACTAATTGAATGATTCAACACAATTCCAAACTCTTATTTTATGCTCATAAGATAAATACTAATTTGTGGTTCACTGGTGGAGATTCTGTTTCCCTTTGAAGGGCACATAACACATGGACTGTTCATAATTCTACTGCTGTTATTAGCTATATTGAATTTGTTCTTTTGGTATGTATTATTTTGTGTTTCTAATGTTTGATTGAATCTCCTTACAAGTATCGCTGAAGAAACACATGCAGAGGTGGATCTTGGGAGGTAAATTAAGGGGTTTATCTTAGGATTAGGACTGCTGGCCGTTCTAAGACAGAAAACTATCCGTCGATTACCAGAAATAAGAATTTTGCAGTCCTAAAAATAGTCAAGACGGTCAGAATCCTGACAGTCATAACAACAGTTAGGACTATCCTTCGTCGTTTCCAGTTCGACACTCACGATTTCTAAAGCTTCAAACTCCTGTAACAAAGTTTGAAACTATTTTATAATTGTGTTCGGCAGAGGAATATGTTCCAAGACGGAGAGAAGCTGTGTGAGAGGAAGATAGAATAGGAGTACTAGTTATTGAATAATTGAAATTGTGTGTTGTTCGCTTAAAAAACTGTCACTGTGAGTTGCCCTAGTTTTCCTGTTTATTTTGTACGTACATATGAGTAGTCATTGTCAATCTTTGTACAAACATAGGAAGTGTTATTACGCAATTATAACAAAGAAAAAGGCCCCGGTAGGAGCAGTCAAAGCTTGCCTGGCCTCATCTTCCATTCAAATTGTTTGTCTTAGCCCTCATCTTCCATTAAAATTGTGGTTCAGAAAACTTCTCTGTCCCCATCATCTTCCATTCAAATTGTCTGTGTTAGCCCTCATCTTCAATTCAAACAAATTGGCCCTCATCTTCCATTCAAACAAATTGTGGTGGTCCTGTTTGATGGATTGGAACACCAATTTTGCTCGTGCACGTTTTCCTTCCCATTCCAATTGATTGATACTTATCGGATGAACCAATTTTGCTGTGTTTGATTGGGCTTTTTTTCCATGGAAAATATTTCCATCACAAATTTTCCACCAATTGTAATGTTTGATAGCTTATATTTTCCATGGAATTATTTTCCAAAAAACTATCATTTTCCATATTTTCTTCTAAAATGGTGGAAAATGAAACTTGTCCAACCCATAGGAAAATATCATTTTCCATGAAAAATAACTATTTTCCGTGGAAAATAATGGCAATCAAACACCCAAATTAAGTTTTCCATGGAATTTTTTTTTAAATTCCATGGAATTTTTTTCCTAGGAAAATAATTTCGTGGAATTAATTTCTTTTCCACATATTTTCCACCTTGCAATCAAACACACCCTCTTAGCAAACTGTGCTAATAGTGGAAGCAATTGCTGGTTTCTTGTCAATTTTAACTGCTTGAATCCCAACACCCCCACCCGGTGCACCCACCCACTCCCAACACCCACCCCCACAAATTTTCAAAAATAAAATGATGATAATAACATCACCATTCATTCCAACATTTTAAAAAATGATGATAATAACATCTCCATTCATTCCAACATTTTAAAGGAAAAAGAGAAAAATTAACAAAAAATTGCATGAGAAACCTTATATATATATAGCTGATACATTTTCTTGAACTAAATCTAAGAAGTTTATAGTTGTGATAAATTAACATAAAAAAGGAAGATCTAGATATACTGTAAACTCTTGTTAACAGAATCATTATTCGGAATGGTCGAGAATTTGATCTGATAGTCATAGATGTCCAGTGAGGACATTGATAAGTAGAGAATCTCCCATCTGTATATATCAAAGAGACCCAAAGGAAGAAAAGCTTGCTTCCTACATTTAAATATTGAATGGGCCACAGAGTGACCGGGATAATCAGAATGCGGCAGTCAGACGAAATGCCATCAAACTAGTCCTTCTGGGAGCCGATTTTCAACAATTTCAAAACTCCGCAGGAGACACGAAACAACGACACATTTGGTCTTGTGTCCTAATTGCGGGAGAGTCCACGAGTCTCCCCGGATCTGTTCTAACCATCTTTTCTTTGGGCGAGTTTCTATGCAAAACTGGCATAGCCTTGGACCCCTTGCAAGATTTTGGAACTCTGTTCTGACCACAACAATGTTGTACTGCATGTACATCTCCTACGATGAAGTTGTACTCATTTAGAGATATATATCATTTTCATACAATTTAGATATATCTTTTTTTTTTTTAAATACTATTCAGACATATGTATCAGTTCTACACAATTTAGATTCACGTGTCTCGTGATGGTGGTGGGGGTGGTGGTGGACAACCTTCACGTCGTATACCTTCATCTTCTCAACCTTCGCCCCTCCACCTGCGGATGTCAAGGAACCCTCCACCTGCGGATGTCAAGGAAGTTAGGGAGGATGATTTTCTCTTGTCTTGGGACGGATTATCTCTGCGACCGACTCCGTCATCCACATAAGACAGCCCCACCCCATCATCGGCACGAGATACCCCCACTCTATCATATCATCCACTAGTTGATCCGACATCCACATGATGGAGTAGGGTGTATCCTAATCTGCAGTACGATGCTAGCGGTTAGTATCTTCCTCGACCTGGTGATCCTCCTGCTCCACCAGAAAGGCATATCGAAGAGTTTAAGCAGGAGCTTTGACCTTTTACCAAGGAACTATAAGTAAATTTAATTTAAATTTATGTCACTTCATATATTAGTTTAGTATTCATTACCTTGAATGTTAATTATTTGTCTATATTTTATAGTTTTATTTTTTGCCTCCTCCTACCCCCGACACTTTTTTAATCACCAGGAGAACTATCATGAACACTACATTAACTTATTACAAGTATCATGGGTAAGAGGTATAAATGGATGTCCTAGATTATGATATGTTTTACTATTACTATCACATCTCAATCCCAAAATATAGGATTATTACGTGACAATAGTTAACTACGTATCAATTAGACTCCAGTACAACTCGAATACGTAAATGATGTCTAGAATCAAATCAAAGTATCTAAAATTCTATAAAACTATGTCAACAACTTGTTAGTGCCGAGGCACAATTTTCGATGGAAAATTCTGAAACTGACACAATTGTAAAGACAACGTTTCAAATGCAACACCTTAAAGAAGATGTGCAACATAGATCCTGGAGGATTCTGAATTACGAGGATCTAAAATTTTTTTACGTAATACACAAAAAATCTAAAGAGACTTTTGTGCAAGCGACTATCGGCAGTAGAGCTTCTAAAAAGAAGTTACTGTAAAAGGCAACAACAGCGATGACAGGCGAGAATGAGATGCTGGGGTGAATGAACCACCGTTGCTCAAAGCTTTATTCGCCCCACACGAGCACGAACAGCTTCCAGGAACCAGCAAGTTCACGAAGAACTTCTGGAACGCTCGTAAGTCAATATTTGAGACTTGAACGGACTTCCTGGACTTTACAGACTCCCTTAACTCTCTTCTTGGTGCATCTTTCAAAGGAGGCCAAGGGGCTCTATTTATAGAGTGGAGTTGAGACTTCACCTCTTCTCCTATCCGATGTGGGACTAAAATACCAATACTCAAAAATAGAGTTTGATATTTTAGATCATCCCACAATCAGCATAGAAGTGTGCCAGTCCACGCCTACCCCCCGAACACTCCCGTGCATGCACGAGACATCCTGGAGTCCGTGTCCGAGTCCGAGTCCGCACAACAAAAATTAACTTGCATCCTTGTTGGATTTAATCCTTTTTCCTTCTAGGAAAATACTTCCACATGGCACAAACTTGTGCCCCACTACACCTCATGTGCACACCTCAACACAAGCAATACATTATATTGAGATACTCACCATTTGGTGTAGCCGATGTGGGACTATCTTTTCTAGTCCAAAGGCAAAAACACCAACAATCCCCCACATATCTCAATATATGGGTTGAGCGTTCCCCACAGTGACTGCCCATCATGCATTAGGAGAGATGTCACTACGACTTGAATCTTCCCGTATAGGTTAAATAACAGCATGATACAAGAATGGATTAAGCCTTAAATTCTGCACCATAACTGCAATTCTTCCTACTCACGTAATGACATCAACTGTGCTTCTGGCTGCACATTGAAGGCCCTGTGCCAGCCTGGTTTCAGTGTATAATTTTGGGCGTCTACAAGTTTACCCTCAAGAGACGGCCTGATATCTCTTTCCATACACTATAGGTGAGTTCTTTATTAAAGAGATATGGCATGAAGCCTTGCGCTTCCTTGCGGTGCTACACCGCTATGACATGGCCTGAAGCCGAGGCATTATCCCTACCTGGGAACCTCATCGTAGTGTCATACTACTGTAGCATGAGGTCACAAGCCTCTTTGTAGTGCCAAACTACCCAGCATGAAGCCTAAGGCTTCCTTGCGGTGTTACGCCGCAACGACATGGCATGCAATGCCGAGGCTTTACCCCTACATGGGTACCTCATCGTGGTGTCGTGCCACTGTAACATGGGGCCATCCTCTCCTTTGTAGTGCTGTCTACAACTCTTTAATTATGTCATACAATATTAGGCTACCTGCCTATTTGTGGTGCTACGCCGCTATGACTTGGCTTGCAAAGCCGAGGCATTACCCCTACCTGGGAACCTCATGGTGGAGTCACCCCACTGTAGCATGGAGTTTCACTCCTTGTAGTGCTGCTCTACCGTGCTTCCTGTAAAGCACACCAGGCATTCACTCTGCCTGAGAACTCATTAAGGCGTTTAAGCCAACCTTCCACAGGATCTATTTTTTCTGCAGAAAATACATAGTAGACAACAGTGGTTATGGGTCCGTATCCCTTCCATGTTCCAGAGAACAAGTACCCACTGTTACCTGATAGTTTTCCAGTCAGTGATCCTCCTTTGAACCAAAAGTTAGATGCCTAGTAGATTTCTCTTTGAACTAATAGTATAAAACTTTATGGTAGGATTACAAAGACACACTATCAGAATGCCTTCAAACCCATTTTACAAGCTGTGTCATCGACCAGCTGGCGCTTGAGGCCCTTGGTGAACGGATCCGCCAGGTTCTCCTGACTTCGAACATCAATCACTGCAATAACACCTCTCTTGATAAGATCGTGTACTGCTCTGTGCTTCAACCGCACCGTGCTCTTCTTCCCGTTGAAGAGTTCATTTGATGCCACTGCTGCTGCCGCCTGGTTGTCACAGTATATCGGTATTGCCGGTATCTGAGCCCCAACCACCGAAAGATCATACATGAGCTCCCGAAGCCACTCTGCTTCATCTACAGCAGCATCCAATGCAAAGAATTCAGATTCCATGGAGGAGCGAGATAACATAGTCTGCTTCTTTGACTTCCACGATATAGCAGCTCCGCCCATGGCGAATACGAATCCACCTGTGGAATACTCGCTCTCCATATCTGAACACCAGCTACCATCACTGAAGCCTTCTACTACTGACGGATCTCCGCTGTAGAAAAGTGCATATGTCTGAGTTTTCTTGAGATATCTCATAACACGCTTCACAGCTTTCCAGTGCTCAACGCCTGGATTGCTAGTGAACCGACTCAGCATTCTCACGACAAAAGCTATGTCAGGCCTTGTGGCAGTAGTAGCGTACATCAAGCTTCCGATGACGCTAGCGTACTCCAACTGCCTGACGCTTTCCCTCGAATTAGGCTCCAGCTTCTGATCACTCCGGTACGGTGTATCAATAATGGAAAGATCTTGATACCCGTAGCGAGTGAGCATCTTCTCAATATAATGAGATTGTGACAGCGCTATTCCAGTGCCTGTCCGGATGATCTTGAGCCCCAAGATTATGTCGGCATCCCCAAGTCCTTCATACTGAACTTGGTCGAGAAGAATTTCTTTGTCTCTGTGACGCAGCTTAAATCCGTACCTAGGATTAGCATGTCGTCCACGTAAAGATAAACGATTACTCCTCTTCCGGCAGCAAACTTCGTATAGACACACTTGTCTGTTTTACTGACCCTGTAGCCATTTGACCTTATCACCTTGTCAAACTTCTCATGCCACATTTTGGGAGCTTGTTTCAAACCATACAAAGACTTCATCAACTTGCAGACTTTGTCTTCCAGACCTCTGACGACAAAACCTTCTGGTTGTTGCATGTAGATCTCTTCGGTCAGCTCGCCATTAAGGAATGCCGTTTTCACATCCATCTGATGTATCACCAGCTTGTATATTGCTGCTAGAGCAATTAACAATCTGATGGTTGTCATCCGAGCTACTGGAGCATAAGTGTCAAAGTAGTCGATCCCCTGCTTTTGAGCAAACTCCTTGGCCACTAGCCTGGCCTAGAACTTGTCAATGGTTCCATCTGCTTTCATCTTCTTCTTGAAGATCCATTTGCATCCGATGGGTCTTGCTCCTTCTGGCAGGTCAACCAATACCCATGTGTTGTTGGAGGTGATTGAGTCAATCTCGTTGTCTATCACCTCCTTCTAGAATACAGCATCTCTGGTCTTCATCGCCTCATCATAGGTAAGCGGATCTGCTTCCACATGATAGGTGACGAAGTCATCTCCGAAGTCTTTCGGCCACCTCGTTCGTTTAGTTGACGGCTCAGCGAGTTCTGGTTCAGGTGGTGTCTCCTTGACGACAGCTTCATCTTGGACTACTGGTTCATTAAAGACTTCTGTCTGCTTTGTACCCTCATCATTCTCCGGAAGATCTGCGAGAACAATATTCTTGTGTTTTGCAAACTTGTCTTCAAGGTATTCAGCATCGTGAGATTCGATGATATGGTTTGACTCGATATCAAGGAATCTCCGAGCATCACTCTTCTCGGCATACCCCAAGAAGATCGCCTTCGTAGTCCTTGTCCCCAGCTTCTGAATATTCAGATCCGGGAGCTTCACATAAGCCAGACACCCCCACACTCGAATGACATTCAAGTTAGGTCTGACTTTGAACCAGAGTTCATGAGGAGTTATGTCGGAAGTTGCATATGGCACTCTGTTCAGAATGAACGTTGCCGTTAGTGCAGCTTCTTCCCAGTAGCACTTTGGAAGACCCGCAGTCAACAGCATAGAATTTATCATCTCTGTCAACGTTCTGTTCTTCCTTTCTGCTACTCCGTTGGATTGAGGAGAGTACGGAGCCGTCATCTTATTGATGATTCCATGTTCTTTGCAGAATGATAAGAATTCATAAGACCGATACTCCCCGCCTCGATCACTCCTTAACCTCTTGAGTTGTTGTCTAGTTTGCCGCTCAGCCTCGGCCCTGAACTCCTTGAACTTATCGAATGCTTCGTCTTTAGACTTGAGCAAGTAGACGAAAGCGTACTTTGAGAAGTCATCGATGAAAGTAATGAAATACTTCATCCCGACCTTTGTAGAGAATTATTTAAAGTCACAGATATCTGAGTGAACCAACTCCAGAAGATCTGTGCTTCGATGGACCCTGTGAAAGGATTTCCTTGTGATCTTCGTCTGAGCACATACTTCGCATTTCTCTACCTTACCCCCACACTTGGAGATAAGTCCTAGACTAGACATTCTGTTAATCCTTTTACAATGAACATGTCATAGCCTATTATGCCACAACTCAAGAGAATAATCAGAAAAAGTGATTGCATTTATATTATCATGCTGGATTACAACAAGCTGAATCTTGTACATTCCTTCAGTTTGGAAAGCTTTCCCGAAGAATGTACCCTTCTTGGACATCACCAACTGGCCAGCATTGATGTCCATCCTCAAGCCTGCGTTGCAGAGCAGACTTCCAGAGATCAGGTTCTTAGCAATTACTGGAACATGCTTCACACCTTGAAGCGTCAGAGTGTTCCCCGATGTGAGTTTCAGCTCCACCGTCCCGATCCCTAGTACTTCAGCTTGTGCCTGGTTTGCCATTATGACCTTCTCTGAAGTTGGCTCATAAGAGACAAACTAGTCCTTGTCTGAACAGACATGGCAGGTCGCACCAGTGTCTATCCACCAGTCCAAGTCAGCCCCCACAGTTACAACCTGTGCTATCATGGCAACTAGATTAGTAACCATAGAAACCTTATTAGGCTCACCTTGTTCTTTGGGCTTGGACTTGCATTCGGATTTGTAGTGGCCCTTCTTGCCACAATTGAAGCAAGTCACATGGGACTTGGACTTCTGCTGCTTGAAAGCAGGACCCTTCACTTTCAGATTCGTGAAGTCCTTCTTTTTGCGATGAGAAGCAGCCTGCTTCCCCTGGTATTCTCTGGTTTGGACCAGATTTGCCTTCGCCAGTTGCTTGGACAGAGTATCCATCTTCTGTTGAGAGCGCATCTCGTCCTCAACATGGATCTCTTGCAAAAAATCTTCCAAGCTAATTTCCATCTTCTTTCGATGCATCCTTGCATAGAAGTTGCTCATTCTGTAGGAAATTTTGCAACGATCCCTCCAACGACAAACTTGTCGACGAGGGGCATGTTCTCGTCTTCTAGTTTCTGACGCAACTTCAGAAACTCCTTCACTTGGGGCAGCATCGACTTCTCGTCTTCGAAAGGTCCACTTGTGATATTTTTCTACCATGAAGATCTTGGACCGGTTCTCGTCATCTTCATAGTGCTTTCCCAAGGAGTCTCATATCTCTTTGGCAGAAGTCTTCTTTGAGTAGGACTCTGCCAGAGAGTCTTCCATGGAATTGAGTATCAGTAGTTTACATATACTGTTTTCTCTCTTCCACTTCGCTTGCTTGGTCGTAGCAGCGGCCACAGCCGCAGCAGATCCAGTGGTAGGAACGATCGATACTCCTTCTGACAGCACGTGATCAACATTCACGAGTTGAAGATTTAAAGTGATCTTTCATCTCCATATCTGGAAGTGTTCGCCATCGAATTTATCCAACTTGTTAAAGCTGGTATCGATGAGCGAAGCACGAGAGTTATCCATCTTCTCAATAAAGCTTTGAGATTGTTAGTGCCGAGGCACAATTTTCGATGGAAAATTCTGAAACTGAAACAATTGTAAAGACAACGTTTCAAATGCAACACCTTAAAGAAGATGTGCAACAGAGATCCTGGAGGATTCTGAATTACGAGGATCTAAAAATATTCTACGTAATACACAAAAAATCTAAAGAGACTTTTGTGCAAGCGACTATAGGCAGTAGAGCTTCTAAAAAAAAGTTACTGTAAAAGGCAACAGCAGCGATACAGGCGAGAATGAGATGCTGGGGTGAATGAACCACCGTTGCTCAAAGCTTTATTCGTCCCACACGAGCACGAACAGCTTCCAGGAACCAGCAAGTTCACGAAGAACTTCTGGAACGCTCGTAAGTCAATATTTGAGACTTGAACGGGCTTCCTGGACTTTACAGACTCCCTTAACTCTCTTCTTGGTGCATCTTTCAAAGGAGGCCAAGGGGCTCTATTTATAGAGTGGAGTTGAGACTTTACCTCTTCTCCTATCCGATGTGGGACTAAAATACCAATACTCAAAAATAGAGTTTGATATTTTAGATCATCCCACAATCAGCATAGAAGTGTGCCAGTCCACGCCTACCCCCCGAACACTCCCGTGCATGCACGAGACATCCTGGAGTCCGTGTCCGAGTCCAAGTCCGCACAACAAAAATTAACTTGCATCCTTGTTGGATTTAATCCTTTTTCCTTCTAGGAAAATACTTCCACATGGCACAAACTTATGCCCCACTACACCTCATGTGCACACCTCAACACAAGCAATACATTATATTGAGATACTCACCATTTGGTGTAGCCGATGTGGGACTATCTTTTCTAGTCCAAAGGCAAAAACACCAACACAACTTTATCTATAAGAATACGAACTATTAAGGAAATAACTGCAGAGGAAAAAGAAGAAGGCATTGACTAGTAATACTGGATTCCCGAAGACACAATCCTCAATAATCCTACGATAGAAGATCAACAATAACTTGCAATAAAATTAGGTTCTCAGAGAAACGTAGCAAGATACATAATATACATACAAAAATTTAGTATAATAAATAACATGCAAGGAATAAACATGTGATCCAAGTACAACTACTAATAACCAGTCCATGGAAAATACAAATGAGGACAACGTTCGCACACATGAGCTATCACGGTGTATTCTGCATCTCTGGTGAAGAGACTTCGATAACTATGGTAACTCCGGAGTGCCTGAAAGGAAACTGTGGTAGCTATGAAAATTAACACCACAACTTTGGTAATGAGGCACGATAACAATGTAGGAAAGTAGCTCATATGTCTAATGATTGCCATTCCCACCCAATGTTGTTGTCTGGGTCAAACCACAACACGTTCAGCCTGACTCTAACAAGTAATAAGTCCAAACGATCATATACATGTCAATCAAAATTACATGGTCAAGTAAGTAAATAGCACAAGTCGAATACGAGTCACCTAGTACGCAATGCAATAGAAATTTATCTATCATGTCTAATGTGTGAACGAAAATAATCATGTAAGTAAACTGATGATGAAACAAGAGAAGCATGTAACAAGTATATCTAGAGAACGACTATGAAAAAGTACAAAACATGTAAATAATGTAGATGATATAGGCAAGGTCTAGCCAAGCCTAACCACACTAATGAGATATGATCCCCAAAAAACCTACCTAATCCCATAAAAACCACCATGAGTCATGCAACAAAATATATTCATATATTACACAAGTTTTTATTTAGTAAATTGGATGAGTCTAGGTTACTAATCATCTAAGTCAACTAAACTGTTTATTGGTTATGACACCTAGATAAAGATTAACAATCCATGTATTGATTATTTTCTAATTTTCTAATTATACAATTATTTTATCAATTTGCATCTCATAACTCGCGCATTGAAACCTTCGACATGCAATCAAGACAACATGGTCAACCGCAAGGTCAACGGTCTTATTTCAACGATATGTATGGTCACTTTGTCAATTTTAGCGATACAAGATCATTGGAAATACGAATTTCAATATACGAACATGATACAAATTTATTACATAAACAAAAAGTGGGTTGGTTTGATCTATCAAATGATATCTAGAGGTTATGAAACTTGGTTTCCTAGGGTTAAAATTCGCTACGGTCAAATGGAGATGACAGATTAAGATCCAACTATTAGACCTACTAAAAAGTTCAAAACATCAAATCTGAACATCGGATAAAATCTGGGCTCTTACACAATGTACAATTAGAATTTCGACAATCCGACTGCATAGATCAAAGGTAAGACAGAGGGGAGGAGGCATCTGCATAAGGATCAAAGATCGGAGGTCCTGGTACTAAGATTCGGTCTCGAAAAGTTGACTATGCTGAAGCATTCAAAAAAGACACAAAAAATGACCCAAAACATAAAGTCTCCTCAAAAGAGCCCAAACATAGATATAACTGTCACCAATGAGCCCGAATGATACCAAAAACCCAAGACTTATATAAAGAAGTCCAAAAATGGTCATAAACCAAATTTTGACGTTTTCATGTCAGACGACATCCGAAAATAGGCCCGCAAAAGCCAAAAAAGTAGAACCAAGTTTGTTTGGGTCCAAATTTGACGAATTATATATTAATCTAGGCTAAAAAGGTGCCATAAATCCAATGGTGATATTAGATTTAGATTCCGATGTCCAGAATTTGAAAATGATATTTTGATTTCAAGAAATTTATGAAATTTGCAATTTCGTACGACCAACTTTGACGTTGAATTTGGTTAATAAAAAAAATCAGACGATGTATAGGGGGTTATACTAGCTATTCGGAAATGAAATTGGTTCCTGAAAAAGCTTCGACAAGCCTGATAAGGATCCGCGAATCCACAAAACTGTCACACAAATTTCAGAAGGTTATATTCACTGAAACATTAAATAAATTTTT
This sequence comes from Iris pallida, assembly GCA_029216955.1. Classification (NCBI taxonomy): domain Eukaryota; kingdom Viridiplantae; phylum Streptophyta; class Magnoliopsida; order Asparagales; family Iridaceae; genus Iris; species Iris pallida. The sequence goes on from JANAVB010033818.1 coordinate 2,265,212, forward strand.
TGAATCAAAGAACGTGCCTATCAGAAGGACTTATTCTTGCATAAAATTCCATTCTGATGTTCTTTTTTCCTAGCAAGAATTTTAAAAAATGTATGTCTTAGTTGTGCCCGTCCAAAGGGCGTATTTAAGTCAGGAGATTTATTTTATTCTTCTCCTCCTTATCTTGTCTTAAAAAGGATGTAATGCCCGCTTCATGTAATACATTTTTCTGGTTTGTTCACTTGAATGTTTGGTTCTTTTGATAAGAGAGATTGAAGAGGTGTGTAACGCTCCAGTCCCAAAATACGTAGGACTAGGTACGTAAACATGCCAGCCGTACATATAATAAATATATGTAAGCTATAAATGAAATATAAACATAGCTAACTAATCGCATCAACAAATAAAAGAATAAAGCTATCATAAATTAATAAATTGTCATCGTACAAGTTGTTGGGTGGAGACGAATCCACTACCAATCATCTTAAATGAGAAAAAAATAAAAGAGTTTGTCACAACAGTAAAGGACGATCCATGAGCAAGTCATCTTCGATATAATAGAGAAGACCACGATCTTGGCTAGGATTCCTGCAGAAAGTCAAGAAACATACACTTAGAAAGATCACCATGTCTTCAGAGGAACGTAACAAGATACAAAAAAATATGTCATATAAACTGAATATAAAATATGTCACAAATTAATGAAAAGTAAAGTATTCCAACCATAACATGGCCCAGTATCCCATCATTGAAACATGTTTGCCATAAAAAATCAAAGACAGGTATTACAGAAACGCTGAAATTGATTGCAAACTCGCTTGTACAAAGGAATGCCTAGAAAGAAATCCTAGGAAACAATCTAAGTACAATTATTTAGTTTTGATTCTGGAGGGTAACGGTGGAGGCTCGGAAAAGTGCTATCAACTCTGCCTTACTCCGTGGACTATCTGACGCAGTCTTGAGCTCTTGAAGAAATTGTCTTTCTGAAGGTTGCCAGCGTTTTGCAGGGGTGTGGCACCCTGCTATTTATAATAGTGGTATGTATGTGGAGCCGCATATATGGCCTATAACCATGTGGCTGATTAGCATGTAAAGACCCTCTCTTTGGTCGCCATCTGTCGATTTATTGAGATTTTGCTGCAGCAAATCTGGGCAGTTAGGACTTGGTCAGCCTGTCACGTGTTCTGTCACAGAAATTATTTTGAGCCGCATAAGTCTCTCAGTTTTCGGCCATGTGGGGCCGCATGAGACTCATGCGGCTTAAATCGCAAGCTTCCTTAGCCCACATGCATAGATTCTGTATTTTGGCCGCATAAAGCTCATGCGGCTTGGGTCACAGTCACCTTTGGCTGCATGAAGTTTGGGGCCGCATATGTTTGATCCGCATAAGGACCATGCGGCTTAGGTGATACTCCTTCTGGCCGCATAAAAGTGTATGAACACTGCTTTTGGTGACGTCTCACGTCTTAGCTTTTGTCAAAGTGTCAGAGCTGTCACGTTTGTCAGTTTTGACAGGACTTGTCAGCTTTATCAGACTAGCTGCTCTTCTTGGTCGTATATCTTTCTTCTGCAGCTGTTTTGTCGACAGGCCGCATAAACTATTGAATCATTCATGCAACTATCCTTTATGCGGACCTGTTAAGCCCAAAGTACATATGCGGCAATTTGTGATCCGTATGAACCCCACTTCCATGCTTCTACAAAATAGTGGACCACCCCTACAACCAAATAAGGACATGATGGTACACTATTCCGTGATGTAACACTGTCGCTCCCATTTTCTGTTATACGTATTTTTATATGCGTATACGAGATCTCTGATGTTTGTCAGGTGTAAGCCCTCTAGATTTTTAGGGTTATTTTAAATTTTTAAATGATTTATTTTCGATAAATATTTTTATTATATTTAGTTCTGATAATTAAATATACTATTCGTGACTTTGATTTTTGGAGCGCCAGAGATGTCATCCCCTCGAAACGCTCTTTATGATTTTTGTTCTAGACAAATTCATCTTCGTGTTGATATATCTTGTCCCACCCAAACTTGTTTCCTTGTGCTCTATTTGCATCGTAGAACTTTCGGGTCAAATTAGGCCATTTGAATCATTTTTAATTATTATTAAAATTTCCACTTTTATTTTTGATCGTCGTGTGTACCTTACCGTGACTTTTAATTTAGGAGCACGAGACTAGCCATTTTCTTCAAACAAACTTGTCATGCATGATCTACTCGAGACACTCTCCGCCCATGACCTTCGTGTCCCACTCAGACACACTCTCTTGTGCTTCATTTTTATCGCACAACTTTTTGGACAATTGACCCAATCCCGATTTACCCATCCGAGTCATATTTACTTCCAACTTAAATTGGAGACGCCATTTTGACCCAAACGGGTCGACCCCAGATATGGACACGGACCATTTTGAGCCTACTACACACGTGCCACTTGTATCCCATCCAATTGAGTTCCAGTGTACTATTTATTTATCAATGATTATAATCAACTAATTTAAGTCATTTTAATTACTGGGACCCAATTAGACCCAATTGTGACCCAACTCGACCCATCGAGACTCAACCCAAGCCCCATGACATCTTCCCTACATCATACATACACACACACAACACCAAACACCCCATGTCCCATCACCCACACACATCACCTCTCTCTCCTTAAATTTTAAACACACTTTCACCTCACATTAACTCTCCTCTCCCCCCATAACCAGCCACAAACATCCCCCCTCACTCGTACGGTCCCATCTCTCTCTCTCTATATTAAAACAACACCCTTCCATCACCATCACTATCACTCCTCTCTCTCTCTCTCTAACACTCCCTTACTCCTCACCCCCTACCCGACAGTAACAACCCCCCTATATTTCAGTCCTCTCCCTCCTCCCTCTCATCATTTCTCTCTCACACTCTCCTTCTCCTTCAACCCGAGAGCACACCATAACCACCTTCATCTTCATCATCATCTTCTCCTCCTCTAACCCGACCTTCTCCTCCTTAGCAGCTGCTATCGCCGCTGCTGCGACTTGAGCTGTTGCCGCTGCTGCTGCGACTTGAGCTGCTGTCGTTGCTGCTGCGCGTTCTCGTGCGCCGCCGCACGCGAGGCCGGCCACTGCCGACCTCCCCTCTGGCCAGCAGACCAAGGGCGCCCCCCGCTGTCGGAGCCACCCCCACAGCAGCACGTACGCTGCTGTTGTCACTGCTGCTGTGCAAGCTGCAGTCACGGCTGTCGCGCGCTTTCCGTGCCATCGCATGCGCGAGGCCGGCCGCCGGAACCCCTGTAGCCGACGACCCTCCAGGAGGGAGGCGCCACCCCCAGTAGCCCCTATCGACCTTTCAAAATCAAGTGCGACGTCCCCGTCGTTGACAACTTTTTGCGTCAACAGGATGTGTCTCTGTCGCGTTGTCCGTTTTCCCGCACGCCTTCACTGTCAACGCATGCGTACGACAGAGGTGACTCTCCCCTTACTCTTCATATCTTCACTTCTCCATTTATATATTGCTTGAGCTTGGTTGTGAACTCAGATGGACAGGTGCAACATTGTGAAACTTGGGATTAAGGCTAATATGATTTCACCTTGTGTATTCAAGTTGCTCACAACAGTAGGATTCCATTTGCAATGTTACTTAATAACATTAGTTTCCCTCACTCTATTTTCATGCATGCATGAGTCACAAAGTTTTACATAATATTTGTATATAGATAACTTGTAACAATGGGACATGTAAACCTCTTGTTTACCAATTTGTGAAAATGTGACAATAAAGGGGCCTTGCCAATGGCAACATACATACTTCCTCTACAACTCTATATATATATATATATATATATGTGTGTTATCTTTATGAATGTACAAAGTATATGCATTCCTTTATACCTATATGTATATGCACGTTTTACATATAAATAATTTTCTCTACAATTATTTCCTAGTATATATGTATATACTTGTAAATGTCTTTTCCCCATGCATGCACATGCACACAGTAGGTACCTCCATAAATTCATTTAGGTATCACCTACAAATATTTTCCTTATATAATACTTGTATATATACTCCTATATATATAATTTCATATATACGTTTTTGTATAAAATTCTTGTATGTATAATCCCCTTTACATATATATATATATATATTTTTTTTATTTTTTTTTACATATATATATATATATATATATATATATGTATATATATATATATATATATATATATATATATATATATATATATATATATATATATATATATATATTTTATATATATATATATATTCCCGTGAATACGTATATATTTCCGTATATACGTATATAATTCCGTATATACATCCCCTTGTCTATAACTCTTATATATTTCCTATATACATTTTTGTAGATATAACTCATATATATATTCTCGTATATATGTTTCCTATATATATATATATATATATATATATATATATATATATATATATATATATAATTTCCTTTATATACGTTCCGTATATATACTTTTATATATCCTTGTATACAATTTCGTATGTATATTTTTATATATAATGTTTTTGTATATATACTTTATATATACATTTTTATGTATATATATATATATATATATATATATATATATATATATATATATATATATATATATATATATATATATATATATATATAATTTCCTTTATATACGTTCCGTATATATATACTTTTATATATCCTTGTATACAATTTCGTATGTATATTTTTATATATAATGTTTTTGTATATATACTTTATATATACATTTTTATGTATGTGTATATGCGTGAATACTTGTATACGTATGTGCAACATTGTATATGATTAGAAATGTAAAATCATAGATGTTTGTTTAACTTATTGTAAATCGTGGTTGTTGTATTTGTAGGTACCCCAGACGATACGATCTTGATTGAGGAGCCCGGATCTTCGCTTGCAACTTCCGGAGTTTCAGGCAAGTATACCTTGCCTTGTATTACCGATTTCTTTCATTCATATTTATATTATGTTCACTTGCTAGAGTGGACGTAGTTGTGTGTCCGAGAGATGTCTCGGATACAGTCGATGACGACATTGTCATTGAGTTTCATGTATCTGACTTAGTCCTAGGTGACTTTCCTTAAGTTATGGAATCATAGTCGTGATTCCCATGACCTTGACACATGTTATGACACGGCACTGAGTGAGTTCCTACCATGGCACGGGCTTGTGCATCTGGCTAGCTACCAGTGCAAGGGCTCATGCTCTGGTACATAGAATGGTTAGGTTGTGTCTAGTTATTGTGACCTCGCATTGAAAGTCGGAGTGTTCAAGTGGTGGATACGACTTGCGCATTCCGAGGGGCAGGGGAAGATAATTAGTAGGCGTATGAGACAGCCAAAATCCTGGAAAAGAGCCATATCGCTCAGTGTTAACCGGTAGGGCCTCGGCTCGTGATCCGACGTTGGCCCTTTATTCGACGCAAAAGCCTTATTTACCTACCCATACGTACTAGGGTTGTCTTCAAAGTACATTCACTTGGACTGGTTTGCTCACCCCCTTATGTTACATCAGTATTTATATTATGGCTTATATTTTTGTATCTTGTTACATCCCTCTGAGGACCTGGTGATCTCTCCAGGTATTTGCTGAACAGTTAGTACAGAGTAGCTGGCAGGCGCTGGTAATCTCTCCAGGTATTTGCTGAGTAGTTAGTACAGAGTAGCTGGCAGGCGCTGCAGGATGCATCAAGGACCCAGGTATATATATTTATATATATGTTCTTGCTATTTCTATTTATTCTTTCCAGCTTATATCCTCACCTGTATTTGCTATATGCTGCTATGCAGCCTATTATTACCAAGCTCAATCCTTTCTCAAGCTTGCTCGAACATGTATATTACTGGTGGCCAACTTTAGTATATTATGTTCATTCTTGGTATTCAATTCATTATTGTGGATTGAGATGTAGATGATCAGTTACTCTAGTTACCCCTTTACAGTAGAGTACGTCCAGGGTTAAGTCTATTAAATTGGGAACTTACCCTAGATCGTATTAGCTGGCATGGTCACGCTCAGGTTCCTATATATTTTGGAACTTGAGCGTGTAATGCCCCGCTCCGCACGGTGAATTATAATGAGTCGTTGACTCGAAGAGTTGCGTTGACCCGAAGAAGTATCGATGCGAATCGATACAAAGGATAAGTCTCGTTGAGCAAGTGCTGATTTTAGTTGATGTGGTGTGCAGGCTATGCCTTTATGCTGGATTACGGATTGTGGCATGGGCGTGATAGGCCAACTCAACCGAGTAGTTCAAGGGAATGGCTAAGTCCGAGAGTTAGCTATGCGACCAAGTTATGGAAGCGAGCCGCTTCAGCTCACGAACGACAAGGCGTATCGGCTTAAGGTGGGCGGGTTCTTGACTCTCTCTTCCTATTCCTTCACGTCTAATAAAATATATTCCTGTATGCATACGTAAGTTATCATTGAGTAAGCGAGCGTGGCTCAAACGGTTACGGGTCTAAGTATATGTTGAACATTAAGATAGAACATTAAACATTGAACAATTGAAGCGACGTGCATCAAGTGTACGGGTCGCGGTAGGGCGGTGATGGTAGAACATTGAAAGACAATATCGAGATGTGCATCACGTACATGGCTCCAAGAACATTGAATACTAGAGAACATTGATTACGGTGTTAAGCGTGCCCTCGTGCACGAAAACTACGAAATGACTAAGTAACAACGGAACCACGGTTATGTGAATAACTTGTGAATGAAATGCGTTAAGTATGAGTACGCGATGTCTAAGCCGTTGGACGTCGTGCATCAATACAGATGTGTTGGGACATAACGCCAAAGGAACTTGAGATAGAGGCGAAGGATTATGTTTATGGAAGTGAGGTTGGTTGAATGATATGACTTGTATGCTATGACGCGTATTGCATGGTCAATGGACTTGGATGGCCCGTGCACGGGTGCGGCTTCCCTCGGACGGTTACGACCGGGGCACCGGGACCGTTCGGCCTAGGAGGAAATTATGTATGGTATTTATGGTGCACATCATTCGGACGGTTTACAATCGGCCAGTGTTGTGATAAGCTATGATATCAGTAAGTTTGGAATCCTTCGGATACTGGGCTCGCAACCCGTATCGAAGCGATCATAGGCTTACACATAAGAGATGCCAAGTCCATTATGGTGCAAAATACCGTAACCTTCATATAGATAGGACCGGTGGGCTGAGATGAGAGTTGGGTGCAGGCGCAGGGCCTGCAACCCTTATGCATATGTCTAAGTATGGTTGGTTGGGTTGATGGATCGTATGATTGGTTATGTAAGTTCTAACTATTGCAGGCTAGGCGAAAAGGGACGGAGCTATGCACAATTCATTATGTTTATGTTTCAGATTATGTCTAACTATATCTGCTGCAGGAACACGGTGTAGGATACATTTACGATAAGTTGTTGTACATTGAATATTGCCATGAAACTGATCCTAAGGCTAAATAGAAATATCACCAAATTAAGATACATGTTTCACTAAAGATACTTGGTGTTTGGTTGGATGCGAGCGGGTCTTGATCAGTGCGAAGCGAGGACGAAAGCACTAATCCTCCACTAGTTTGTGTGCAGGCTCAGGTTATGATCGGCTCGGGGCGGAGCTTGGCTTGGACGTGCCGAGGCATGGAGTCCTTAGCATTTCAAGGGAAGCGTCGCATAGGCGTTTGGACTTACGACATGGAGATGTTTGGCCGAAGACTACTTGGTGGCTATAAAGAGGCATAATGTCTGGAACAATGTAATCCTTTATGAGCTAGATAAATCATGAGCGTTGTAGCCAATTGGCATATATGTTGGACTATTCAGAGCCTTTGTAATATTTAATTAGTTATCAATAAAAGAGATTCTTATGTTATACTTTGTTTCCTTCTGCTGCTTATGTTATTAATTCGAGATAAATACTATGTGAATCTGTTATCTTGCCTTGTACAAGCGCAACTCCAGGCTCGTGCGGCATCATGCCCCAGCGAGGACAATGATTCGGGTGAAATCTAGCGAGGATGAGCGATTTCAAGGATCGGGGCGTGACAAGTTGGTATCAGAGCGGTTCCATCCTCTGGACCGTGCATGAATCTCTTTGACCCTCAGTTGCTTCGCTATTGAAATCAGTTGACTCTAAGTTGTTTCTGCAACCGCATGGCTCATGGATCTGCTCGACGCTACATTGGATGTTCCATACAATAAGTCTATATTAAGTGAGTACGTTTGCCATAAGTATGTCGTGACTATCACGTGATCTCCGAGTGCCATCGGAGGATGTTGGTTGCATGAAATGTAACGAGTTATGGAATGTTGGTCGCACGAAGTACAACGAATATGGTGATGTTGGTTGTACGAAGTGTAATGATATACGTACGTACGAAATACGAGAAGTTATGTGTTGTTGGTCGTACGAAGTACGAGGAAATATGTGTTGTTGGTTGCACGAAGTGCAATGGGTCGATATGTGAGGCGATGCGTATTATGTGGCTATGGGAACGGTTATGTGTTGTTGGTTGCACGGAGTGCAGAAAGTCGTGAATCGTTCGTTGCATCAGTGTAACGAGTCGACATGGTAGGATACGTGTTGTATGGCTATGCGTATGGATAGCAATATGTCGAACGGGATTGTGACCTTAAGTATCGAGAGTAAATTGTTGCACGAGTTGCAATGAGCGAGATTGGAAAATCGTGGATGCGATAATAACGAGTCGAGTTGCGTAGGCAAACTTGTAAGTTGGCCGCATTGAATCGAGTTTCGAAGTAGGCGAACGTATATGTTAGCCGAATGCCGATCTATCATTGTAGGTCCTAAAAAATCAAGTTGCACCCATCAAGAAAGTCATAAAAATTAAATTATGCATTCTTCAAGTGAACTGCGCAGAAGACGGATTGCGTAACAGTTCGATTGTGCAGGCTGAACTGCGCACTCATCCAAGTGCGCGAGCTGATGTGGCCTCGTCATCATTACCTGACAGAGAATCAGATCTTCTGACAGCTGACAGCACGGAGAACGAGGAAACTGTTCGTTTATCGTGCAGCACAGCGCTCGAGGACAGCTGTACATGCAGCGCAATCTGCCAGACTCTCTGCAGCACGGTCTATCCCAGCGCGGTCCATCCCAGCACGGTCTATCCCAGCGCAATCTGAAGCCAGCACAATTCAGTTGGCGCACTCCATCAATACAACTGATAAAGTACATGTGGCATTCATGCCATCAATGACTCATTACGTGGTAACCGTCTGTACACGATCATGCGCATTTCAATTAAATAATGCCATGTGTCAAATACAGTTGGCCCACGATCAAATAACTGCCAGTGCAGTCTGATGTCTGTGCGGTCCAATGTAGCGCAATCCATCTTGTGCAGTCCAGAATAACTAAAAAGTAGTTATTTCCAGAACTCTATAAATAGAGTTTCAAGTCCTTCCTAGAGGGGATCACACGCACACAGAAATCAGAGATCATCACCAGAGATCAGGAGTTCTTGCCAAAGTGCTGCTGCAATCTTCAGAGGCTTCCGTCTTCAAAGTTTACATCGTCCAAGGGATAAAGCGATCGCCATTCAGATCGGATTCCTATAGTTGTACTTTCCCAGAATTCTTGTAATCTTCTTTACAAAGTTTGTTGAAATAAAGATCAACTTTTGGTTTTGCAAACAAAATGGTGACTCTGCTAGGGACGACTTTCTCCTCCGACGAGGAAGTGACAACTCAATGTGACGTTGCGTCTATCGGAAAGACGCAGAAGATGCTGGTTGTGAAGGTCAACCAGACGGCCTATGAAGCCATGATCAACTCCAGGACCACCCCTCACACTGCAACAACTTCTGCCACGAGCAAAGTGCGTCCAGTGTGGGTCTCCAAGACTGCTGTACAGTCTGTTGATTCTGCCACCAAGACTGCTGCACAGTCTAAAGTCTCTGCTGCTAAGACTGTTGCACAGTCTGTTGTCTCTGCTGTTGCACAATCTGCCTCTACTACTCATGCACAGTCTGCTGTTGCCAGTGCAAAAATTACTTCCTATGCTGCTCTGTCAAAGTACAAGACTCCTATTCCTCTGGCGCAGTTGGCTGCCACTCTGCCTGCACAATCCACCACTCCAGTAACCAGAGTGCAACCCAAACACTCTGGTAACAAGACTCCTGCTGCGCAAGCCACTATGACTGAGGTCAGAAGACCTTCTGCCAGAGTTACTCATGCGCAACCTGCCAGTGCGCCAACGGCCACACCAACCCCTGCGCAAACTGTGCCAGCGCAGTCTAAGAGAGATAGCCCTTTGGCTAATCTCTCATCTTCTTACAGCAAGGGGAAAAGCTCTGCTCCTCTTCTCAAACACCCTGTTGCTCCTGCGTAATCCACTGGGGGTAGTCTTTTGGCTATTCCTCCTCCTTCTCAAAACAAAGGAAAAGGCCCGTTGGTCTTTTCTAAAACTTCCTCGTCCCACGACTTGGAAGACAACAGAGGGAAACGCTCTTTAGCTAACCATTCTTCACAAAACAAAGAAAAAGACCCTTTGGTCTTCTCTCAGTCTTTCTCGGTTTTTACCGTAGAAGATCAATCTGAATGTGCTCCGGCACCAGTCAATACAAGAACTCTCTCCAACAAGGGTTCTTCTTCCCTTCTTGCCAAAGGGAAGTGTACTGATCAAAGAGGTATTCTGCCTACTCCGGTAGCAGAATTCCAAGATCTTCCAACTCTCCAGATATCCTGTTCAAGACAGGGAAAATTGCTGGTGTCTCAGACAGAAACCCCTGGGGGTGAGTTTGCTGATCTAAGAACTTATCTCAATCGACCAACTTCGATGAAACGTAAACAGCCAATGCCGAAGACCAACCAGTATCAGAAGCAAACTTCCAGGATCAAAAATTCGGACACATATGCCAATGAAATGAGTACTTCCCTGTACACTCAGGGGACAAAATATTTGAAGAACCGGAACCATGTTCCGAATATTGTCAAAGAACATGTCCCTCGAACTTCTTCTCGTCCCGTCACTGTGCCTGATCTTCGAGAATACCTTAAACAAAAACAGGACAACATCTCAACGCCTCCAGTGCAAACACTTGGACACCATTGTAACCACAAGGTCGTCATTAAGTATTGTTGTCAGACAACAAGACGATTTGTCTTCGATCGTCTGAACTTTAAAAACTCTGACCTATGTCAGAAGATAAAGACGAAGTTTTGTACGCTTCTGTCAACATGACTTTTCGAGACACTGGGGGTAGGAAGTGCTCCAAGCACGGCAAGCCTCGCAAGCCAAACCAGCGGTATTTGGATCTACTTCAAGAATCCTCTGAAGGAGTATTCCAACATACCCAATCCCGAAGTCGAGACAAAATCGGTCAAAGGAATCGTCAAGATCCCTCCGGTCATCTTCCTATTTCTCACTCAGGAGATGATTCTTTCTCCGACTATGATGCATACAGTTAAAGTTCGGAACAGACGGTGTCCTCTACTGTACCTAGAGAAGTGACAGCTTATGTTGTCACTGAAGATCCCGATGCTTCCAGTTCAGCTACTCAAGAACAACGAATAGCTGCGCTAGAAGCCAAGCTGAAGACTATGGCCGAGATGGTCGCAAGTATGCATTCCATCATTGTGGCCCAGCATACAGTACCACCGACCGTACCTCCTACAAATCCTAGAATCATAGCATCGTCGGTGCCTGTCAATGCAAGGCTGGGGGTAGCATCTCTTCAAGTACCTCCTGTACAGGTCCAACCTACACCCAGTCAATCAGGTGCTGGGGTAGTGCTTATCACGCTGTTTCTTCCCCTAATACTGTGACTCAGCCTGCTCCTTCTACATCAGTGGAAGATGCCAATGAAGATGTCAAGCTCCTATGCACTCAGTTCGAGGCCTTCAAAGAGAAGGACAACTTGCAGAGGTTGGGGATCAAGCAACCTTACCCAGTTGAATGGAAGGAAGTCCCATTTCCTCCGAAGTACAAGATTCCAACAATCTTGCTGTTTGATGACAGTACTTCTCCCAGTCAGTTTATTAACCACTTTGAGGTAATGACTGTCCAACTTCAACCAAATGACGCTCTTCTTACCAGAGTATTCGTTGGCTATTTAGCCGACGTAGCATACGATTGGTACAAAAGCTTGCCCGATGGTTGTATCACCTTCTTCTCAGGTCTAAAACAAATCTTCTTGGAACGATTCTATGAGGGGATCAACGACGTGACCATATCAGCCCTCAATAAAATCAAACAAAGACACAATGAAACTGCTGAGAGTTTCATTGAAAGGTTCCGTCGGGAAGCTTTGAAAATACCCCCTGGAAATCTGGCCGTTGTCACCATAGACACCTGCAAGGCAAATCTTTTGCCTATTATCAGCATGTGGACGGGGTCAACTCTGTTCCAAGATTGGCCTTCCTTCATTGTCAACGCTAAAGCAGCTGAAATTAGTGCTGACAAATTCAAGCAGCTAGGGGTACAAATGTCTGACCCTGACCGGGATGAACACCAAACATCGGGTAGTGGCAATCGCCAGAATAACCGCAAGGAAAAAGAAACTTTGAATATCAACTTGTCGAATAAGAACAAAGAATCTCTGGCGGTCAACGTAGCTCCCCCTACGTCCACTTCTACTCCTTCAGCACCTCCACCAAGGGAACCTCGTCCGAAAGTAGAGTACTCTTTTGACGAGAATGACACAGTGAGCATCTTTGATTGCTTAATCAAAAGCAATAAGCTCCAGCTTCCAGATCCGAAGAAGCCTGATGAAGTCGGTAAGACTGATCATCCTAAGTACTGTGTTTATCATAGGTTCATAGGGCATCCCACTCGAGCATGTTATGTGCTCAAAGGCAAAATTCAAGAGCTGGTCAACGCTGGTGTTGTCACTCTACAACCAGACGAAAAGACTGTTACCGCAAATATGGTCTCAGTTCAATTCGGTGACTTTCCGCCCCAGATGGTACAACATGGTGTCATTCCTATCCCCAAAGCTACCCTTGAGATCGAGAATCTCCCTCCTCCACGAAGTGAAGGTCTCGTCCCTTTCTCTCTTGACAATGGCAAGATTATGTGGATTCATCCAGATTTGGCCTCAGAGTTCGAACTTTCCTCTTCCTCTAAGAAGAAAGACCGCTCCAAGGGCAAGAAAAATACTTGCAATATGGTGTCTTTTGACCCCATAGTTGACGAGGAAATCTTGCTGGGCACCAGATCAGGAAAAGCCTATCTAAAGGATTACCTCGAAGCTCAAGAGAATCCTGCTTCTTCTTCTGAGCCTGCTCCAGTGTAGCCACTTCTACTGAGGATATTCCTACTACATCTTCACCGGTTGTAGAGTCTACTCCTCCCAAGCCGACGGTAGCCGACAAAGGCAAACAACAAGTCCGCTTCGACAAACCTTTGAAGAAGTCATCTCCTTCCGGACTTGAAAAGCCTTACAACTTTGATATCTTGGCTCAGTTAGCCAATACACCGGCCCGGCTGTCCATCTTCGAGCTCTTGTGCCTCTCCAAAGAGACTCGGGAAACTTTGAGCGAGGCTCTCATGCAAGCTGAAACTTGTTTAGCTCTTCTGAAGAAGCCAAAAGCAGAACCAGTCTCTTGTCTCCATTGTCATAGTGTGCTGGAATTAATTCCAAACATAACTTTCACACAGGATGACATGCTGATGGAAGACAACAGGCACGACCGTCCTCTCTATTATACAGGATATGTTGACTCGATGAAAGTCGATCGTATTCTGATAGATCCAGGGTCGGCTCTTAGTATCATGCCGAAGACAATATTGGATGCGCTGAAGATCCCAGTGCATAGTCTTTCCAGTACAATCACTACCATTCTCGGATTCAATCAGGGAAGGAGTGAGCCTCTGGACAAGATTCGCCTAAAACTCCAAATAGGTAATCTTCGCACAATGGTGACCTTCTATATCATTGACAATCATGGTTGTTCTTACAATGCTTTGTTGGGAAGACCATTCCTGCACGAACATAACATTGTCCCTTCGACTCTCCATCAATGTTTTAAATATGTTGATGACAATAAAGATGTGCAAAAGGAGGTTGCTGATCTCTATCCTTTCAAAGGTGTCGAAGCATACTGCAACGATGCTCGTATGTATAAGGATGAATTCATGAAGGTAGTGTTGTTTCTGGACACTGAAGAAGAACAAGAAGCAGTGCCTAATGACGCCCTCATTATTCCTGTCAAAGGACGTGTTTCTCGTCCACAGTCCTCCAAGCCACTGTCTATTCACTTGCCAGTTCAGAAGCAACCAACTGAAGATGATCAAGATCAAATGGAGCTCACCTCTTTTGAGCCACTTGTTATTGACTTACATCGTAACAAGGAAAAAATACAGCTTACCTCTTCTGAGCCACTTGTTATTGATTTATCTTATAACAAGGATAAAAGGGAGCTCACCTCTTCTGAGCCACTTGTTATTGATTTATCTCATAACAAGGATAAAAGGAGCTCACCTCCTCTGAGCCGCTTGTTATCGACCTCCGTCGTAACAAAGCCAATCTTCCTCCACGTTCTTCTTTTCTCCCTCTTGTAATCAATCTGACCAAGCCTACTAAGGCTAAAGGTCCTGCTGTAAATATAAATGTACAAATCAATGAAAAAGCATCTACTTTCCAGTATACTGATGTCATTTATCATGCTAAGTGCTATTTGGATATGTTAGATAGCTATCAGTCATTTACAATGGGAGTTGTGCAATCTCTTCAAACAGAAGTCTCATTTGAACACCCAAAGGATTCATATCGTATTGTTCCCGCTCGTAAGAAAGGTGAGAGTCTAATACTTTTTAGTAAAGGACCGGAACAACAGTTCAGCTACATGGATGATAGCAAAAGTAACGACACGGGGCATCTTCAACTTCGTCGTTATAGTCAACAATTAAAAGACATCATCCGAAAAATGGGTTATGACTTCAAAAATGGCCTCAACTACGGTAAAGGTCGAAGAACTCCTATCCGTACAACTGTTCCGAAAGGAAAGTCAGAGATGTATTACAGCAAGACCAAGAAAGGTCTCGGATATGCTTCACCTCTAGTATTATCTCCAGCAGCCTCTGATTCCGATAGCGAGGAGCGCTATAACTCTTTCCGCACTCCTCGCGGAGTCTATTGCTATACTGTAATGCTATTTGGTCTCAAAAATGCTGGTGCAATATATCAACGAGCCATGAGTACCATATTTCGAGATCATCTGCGCAAGACTGTC
Source organism: Iris pallida (assembly GCA_029216955.1). NCBI lineage: Eukaryota > Viridiplantae > Streptophyta > Magnoliopsida > Asparagales > Iridaceae > Iris > Iris pallida. The sequence goes on from JANAVB010033818.1 coordinate 2,280,432, forward strand.
GAATGCTACGTCGACGATATTACTGTCAAAAGTCATCTAAAGGAAGATCACATCCAAGACTTGAGAACTATCTTCAATCTGATGCGCCAACATCAACTCAAAATGAATCCTACCAAGTCATTCTTGGGTGTCTCTAGTGGCAAATTTCTCGGCTTCGTCATTAACTCTAAGGGTATACACGTGGATCCCGAGAAGATCAAAGCCATTCAAGAGATGCGTCCTCCACGCAACCTAAAAGAGCTACGAGGATTCCAAGGTCGACTTGCGTACATCAGGAGATTCATTTCGAATCTGTCTGGACGCTGTAGACCATTTACTCAACTAATGAAGAAGGGTGTATCTTTCATTTGGACCGAAGAATGTCAACGAGCATTTGATGACATAAAGCAGTATCTCATGAACCCACCAGTCTTGGTGCCACCGATCTCTGGCATACCATTTTTAATGTATGTCCGTGCTATGGACCATTCATTGGGTGCTTTACTTACCCAAAAGAACAAAGAAGGTCATGAACAGGCCATCTATTACCTCAGTCATACTATGATTGGTGCTGAACACCGTTATAGTCCGGTCGAAAAAGAATGCCTAGCTCTTATGTTTGCTGTTCAAAAGACTCGGCATTACATCATTGGCCAAACTATTCATGTCATATTCCGAGTTAATCCTCTTCGGGTACTAACGAAGAAGCCTAGCACACTCAATTCTCGGCTGGCTACATGGGCCATTCTGCTAGCTCAATATGACATGGTATATGTTCCTCAAAAGTCTGTCAAAGGTCAAGCATTGGCGGATTTCTTAGCAGCTCATCCTGTTCCAGAAACATCCAAACTCTATGATGAAATTCCAGACGAGACTTTGGAATCTAATATGATCTCCGAAGAATTTCCTACTTGGCGTCTATTCTTTGACGGTGCATCCAGGATTGGACCCAATGGTGCCATTGTCGCAGGAGTTGGAGTTGTCCTTGTTTCTCCAGATGGGTCAGCTATCCAAAGAGCCTACTCCCTAGATGAGCCTTGCTCCAACAACATAGAAGAATACAATGCTCTACTCATTGGCCTTCAGCTAGCCAAACAACTTGACGTCGAGTATCTTGAAGTCTATGGTGACTCCAAGCTGGTTGTTAACTAGGTTAGAGGAACTTATGAAGTTTGCCATCAAGATCTAGTGCCTTACTATGAAGCGGAAATTAACATGGCTACATCATTCAAAGCCTTCTTCATTGAATATGTACGACGAGCTTGCAATACTGAAGCCGATGCTTTGGCCAATCTTGTAGCAGTTTTAGCCATCCCTATCAATAGACAGCAAGTGGTGGTCATCTCTAATCGGGAATTGTTCTGTATCAAAAACAATCGTAATATTGAGTTCAGTAATCTTACTGAAACTAATGTTATCATTGAAGATTGGAGAACTCCCTTCATCGACTTTGTAGTTCATGACATACTCCCTGAAGATCCTAAGGAGGCTACGAGTATTCGTCGGCGGTCTCTACGATTCTACTACAATCAGACCACCAAAACTCTCTACCGACGAACTTATGACGGTCTACTCTTGCGCTGTCTTGCTGGTGATGAAGCGAAGCAAGTATTACGTGAAGCTTACGGTATCTACGGAGCACATCAACCCGGTCCTAAGCTACAGGATCGCATCTGACACATGGGTTATTACTGGCCTTCTATGGTATCTGATGCCATCGAATATGCGAGAAAATGTCGAGCTTGTCAAATCCACGCAGATTTTATTCATCAACCATCAGAATTCCTTCATCCGACTGCCGCTTCTTGGCCTTTTGAAGCTTGGGGCATGGACTTTATCGGTCCCATCAATCCTTCTTCTTCTAGAGGACATCGGTTCATACTGGCAATAATCGACTACTTCTCCTAATGGGCTGAAGCTATACCATTGGCTGAAGTCAAGACCAGCAGTGTCATCAACTTCGTCAAACACCATGTCATCTATCAATTTGGTGTACCTCGAAGAATCATCCATGACAACGGACCTCAGTTCATCAGCCAAAAGTTTACAAGGTTCTGTGACGATCATCGGATTGACAATGTCACTTCGACAGCCTACAATCCTGCTGCTAACGGTTTAGCTGAAGCTTTTAACAAGACTATCATCAAGCTCCTCAAAAAGTTTGCATCCACTAACAAATGAAACTGGAGTGAAAAGCTTGGGGAATGTCTTTGGGCCTACCGTATTACGGTCCGCAACCCTACAGGCTGTACACCCTTCTCTTTGGTGTACGGCTGTGAAGCAGTTCTACCTCTGGAACTTCAGATCCCATCTCTAAGGATTGCCATCGCCAACGAGCTCACGACAGAGAACAACGATCTTCTTCGACTTCAAGAATTAGAAGTGCTCGACGAGAAGCGGCTATTGGCTCAACAGCATATTGAGTTATACCAAGCCCGCATCTCTAAGACTTTCAACCGCAAAGTTAAAGTTAGAGCCTTCCAGAAAGGAGAGCTTGTTTTAACAGTCAGACGTCCTATGACTATGACTCACTCGAGCAAAGGCAAATTCGATGCAAAGTGGGAAGGACCATATATCGTGAGCAAAGTCTTCTCAAATGGAGCCTATCAACTCACAGAGCTAGACGGTCGAGTTGCAATAATGCCTATCAATGGCAAGTTCCTCAAAAAATATTATGTATAAATATAAAATATATTGTTTGTAATCATCAGATAAGTTTATAAATAAAATTCAATTTTATTTTATCTTGAATGATAGTACATAATATCAAGGAAGGTCACTATCATCCTTCTGAAAATTAGGACGTGGGCCACTGCCGTCCTTATCAAAAAAATGATCAGCAAAAGAGCCGAGAACATTCTTGCTGGAACCCACCAGGAACTTGCAAGCAGCCATCCTCATAGCTTCTTCTTCTTCAGTCTTCCCTAGTTCAAGAAGGAAGTCCAAGATGTCCTTTGGCGGTTCGGGGGCAGATGAACCTTCGCCCGCTGCCATCTGCTTTGGCTGGTCCGGTTCAACTGGATGTTCCTCAGTACCTGCTTCCACCTTCGAGGCAATCTCAGCCTTCTTGGATGCATCTCCAGACGACATTTTTATGTTGAAAAGTGAAAATGACCATCCCCATCTGATTTTCTGTTCTATTTATAGACAGAGAGTCGTAAGACTATGAAGCGACACATTCATCCGACGGTTCATCCGTTCATTCCACATCATCCGACGGTTCGTCCGTTCATTACATTATCCGACGGTTCATCCGTTCATCACATCATCCGACGGTTCGTCCGTTCATTACATTATTCGACGATTTATCCGTTCATTCTACATCATCCGACGGTTTACCCGTTCATTCATCACATTTATTTGACGGTTTGCCCGTTCATAATCATTCATCTTACGGTTCACCCGTTCATCACATTCATTTGACGGTTCATCTGTTCATTTAATTCATTTGACGGTTCACCCGTTTGCCATATTTATTCCGACGATTCATTTCGTTCATTTATTTCGTTCATATCAGCAACTTGTCATCTTTGATTAAGTTGTCTATTGAAATAATGATATTCGATAAATTATATTTGCCACGTCCATATTACCTCTGAGCAGATATAGTTGAATATGACTATTTTCTAAAATCAAGAAATATATCATGTCTTACACCTCTGAATATATTTTCTATCACTATTATTTATATCTGAATAAGATATACAATAAATAATAGAGCCACAAAAAAAATGTCTTTTTATTGATCAAAGATGAAAGACATTACAAAGATACATATTACAAAACAAGAAGATATAGAAAATCTTTCTATTTAGTCGGTGGTTTCATCAAGTTAACCATCTGCTGCTTTAAAGATTTCAGTCGCTCCTCACGGGAGTCCATCACACGCCTCTTAGCTTCCTCCATTCCGAACTTTTCATTAAAAGTCGGTAAGGTCACTAAGCGGCGGGAGATTTCTGCCCGATGAGTCGTGACATATTCATTTCGTTCTTGAGTTAGAAGGTCCAGTTGCTGTCACCCTCATTTTCCGTATTTCCCGTATTTCGTATTTATACTTGTATCTGGATTTCGGCATGTATTTTTATTTTTCTCAACTTGTGGAATTTTGGTATTTCTCGTATTTTAGGTTTTGGCATGGCTCGGTTTTAATGGGATTGGGTTGGTTTGGTTTGGTTTATTGTGTATTGGAACACCTTAGCCTATGCTCCACCCTCAACACACCACATTCCACCCTCTTTAAAACTCCACCAACTTTTTCTCTCTCCTCATAAACCTCCATTAATTTCTTTTTCTTCTTCTTCTTCTTCCTCCACACAACTCTCCACACCCATAGGCAAGTGCACCTTGCCACCACATGAGAACCGTATTTTATTTGTCTATTTGCTAGATTAGGACATGGTGATCAACATTAGAACTTGACATTTTGTGATTTGGAGTCTCCATTGTTCTAGATCTAAGTTTTCTTATTTTTTGGATTTACATGGTTTTGATCCATTTAAGTTGGATTTTTATGGGTTTTGATATTTCTATGTGGAAGAGGATTCAATTTCATCCAAGTTAGAACCTTGGAAATTCGGATTTGGAGTTCAGATGACCAAGTTATGAACTTTTGAAGCCTTGGGTTCAATCATGGAGTTCTTGCTGGTTTGGAGAAGACAGTGAGCAGTGTGCAGAGCTTTTTAGCTTACGCCACTGAGCTGCACGTGCTTTTTAGCGCTACGTACGCAGACTTGGGTACGCTTCCTGTTGGAAGCGTGTCTCTTGCGTACGCAGACTTGGGTACGCTTTCAGGAAGCGTGTCTCTTGCGTACGCTGACTTGGGTACGCTTCCTGTTGGAAGCGTGTCTCTTGCGTACGCAGACGTGGGTACGCTTCCTGTTGGAAGCGTGTCTCTTGCGTACGCAGACTTGAGCATGCCTTGGTACGCAGACTTGAGCGTGCCTTGGTACGCAGACTTGAGCGTGCCTTGGTACGCAGACTTGAGCGTGCCCTGGTACGCAGACTTGAGCGTACGCATGTCCTGAATATATGCTTTCCCCTGCGTGCGTACTTTTGTGCATATGCTGCTCCCCTGCGTGCGTGCTTTTGCATGTATGCTCCCCCTGCGTGCGTGCTCTTGCGCATACGCCCAACCCCCTGACCCCTTGTTTATCCCATTAGCTCTTGGAGTATTGGTTTTATTTCTCGACTTGGTTTCTCTTTTGTGGATTGGGTTTTCCTGAGATCTTGTTCAACATAGCATGACTATCTTGACTCGACACGGCCTAACACGATTTTCAAGTATTTGGGTATGACTAGAACGGTTTTTGGGATTTTCTGTGAATTATGATCCTGGTATTCTCTGATCTCCTTGCTAGTGACCCAGTAGGGTGCACACCTAACTTGTAACTTGTAATTAATCCTTGTGACTTGATACTTGATAGTGGCCCGTGGCGGCGCACTCCTGACTTGTAGCATGACTTGATAACTTAATGCTATTGCGACGGCTAATTTAACTTGACCAGTCTTGACACCGTGGGTGGTTCTTTCTTGCTTGCTTGTTAAATCCACTTGTCCTGTCTTGCATCATGTCTAGGATGGGACTCCTGAGTACCACGGTCAAGGGTACCTACCAAAATGGATTAAGGTTAATAACTAGAATAACACAGTAGTCATGAAGAGATGACACAGCTACAGGCAATCCCGTTACCTGGGCACTCTTGGGATCTGTAGCCTGCCGTCGAGTAGGGCACATTTCCAGCACATCGTCGCGTGTTGCACCCTCTAAGTCACCTAAGGGTACATTTGTCTCCCGGGCGATGTACTCACCAGAATTCAACCCCTAATTTTCGACCTGGGTAACCTGGATGGTCTGCAGGACTTGTGGCTGTGGAATCATCTCGCTGTATCTTGTTAGTAAATAGGTCTGTGATAACCCTAGTTAGTTAAAGTAGTAAGCCGTAGTATCTGCTTGGCCGTGATTGATTGAATGAGGTATAACCAGTCTAGTCATGTCTTGATCCAGTATAAGATTGCTTCCTGTCTTGATTTCTTATATTATTATCTTGCCGATAAATGGTGGGAAACCAAGTTCTGCTCAGATGAAGGGTTACAACCCCGGTCCTTGTTTGGTTTACGGGTTGTAACCTGGCTATCGGAATAGTTCTATGGTTATCTCGTCATATATCATCCTGACATATTTTTGTAAATTCTAGTTTTAATATTAGATTTTCTTGTGTTAATTGCTGGCTTTGTTCTATTTCTTGGCCCCCTTTTGGCACTTGCTCTTTCTGGGGTTGACCCAGCTGGTTTTGTATGGCCAGATTTCGGAGCAGCTCCTGAGGATCTACCAAGCTTCCAGCCCAATGGTGACAACTAGACGGAACCCGGGCCAAGAGTGGGTTTTCCTTTTTGTCTTGCCCACTTTATTGTAAAACTATTCTTTTGAGGCGTTTAGCCGACAAGCACCTGTTAGCTCGATGCACTTTTACTTACTGTCTGCCTACGGGCTGTAAACATGATTAACAAATCCTAGGGTTGATCATGTACGACTAAACTCTTGCTAGTCCTAACATTTTGTAACGACTAGCTTCATGATCAGCTGAATATGTAATATTTGGGACGCCTTATTATTGTATATTTAATGATCATACATCTTGCGACTTTACTTACTTGCTGTGATTGAGACATTAGGCTTGTTCATGACCATAAGAGACTGTTAGCTTGTAGTAAACCCTCATATATCTAGACAGCCGTGACCGTATATCGAGGTGGTTTCTATTTTAATATACGTAGCTGGCTATGTCTGCCCCCGCTCTCCAGTATTCTGGTTCTGGGGCGTGACATGGTTTAAGTGGTGGCCCATGCAGGTCTTGTAAATCAAGATATGTGGGGGTTTACCAGATAGATGTCTCAATCAGTATTCGTCTTTGATCTCTGTTCGTATCTTCTGAATCCCTGGATTCTTGCCCTGATCCTGTGTTTATATCATTGATCTGTCCTAATCCTTTCCTTATTGTTCCCCGTGTCGTCTTCTTCAGCGGTACTGTACCTGGTCCTACCGATCGACGAGGTGGAGCATTTCCCGTGGATCAGCAGCAACCCGGAGATCAAGCCCAGCATTCCGGGGTAGCCTCCAGAGTTGTGCCTACTAGAGAAGAGTTACCAGTTCGGCCCGTCCAGCCCGTAGAGCCAGATGATGGTACCTTAGTAGGCCTCATCAGAACCTTGATAGCTTCCCAGGATCGTCGAAGTGATGCCCTGCACCAGACAGTTCAAGATGCTTTGACTAGAGGCGGTCATCCAGGGAACCAGGCGGCGAACAGCTTCAAGAGATTGAACCCTCCTTTCTTCGACGGCAGGGAGGATGCAATTACCGCGGATGCATGGCTTCAGGATACCGAGGTGATTCTGGAAGCAGCTAGGACACCTAAGAATGAGAAGGTGGCGGTGGTACGCCTGCAGTTGTTGGACTTGGCTCGCAGTTGGTGGGCGGCGCAAGCCATGGGATTAGTGGCACCCATTGTTTGGGTAGTGTTTAGAGAGAGATTCCAGACGAAGTACTTTGATGCTGTGGCTCGGTACGACCTGCAGACCAGATTTACCAACTTGAAGCAAGGAGGCAGATCAGTCGACAGTTATACATCGGAGTTTTCTAGGCTCAGTAGGTTTGCCCCCACCTTGGTGGTAACCGAGTTTGATAGGGCCCAGCGGTTCCAGCAGGGACTGCAGTTGGAGATCTTGTTGGCGGTTGAACAGTTCGAGCACCAGACGTTCGATGCAGTCTTGAGAGCAGCTAGGAGGCATGAGTAGACCTCCCAGAGGATCGTGGATAGGTCCGGAGGTAGGAAGCGATCCCACAGTCAGATGCACCAATCATCAGCTCCAGTCCCGGCAGCTAGGGGATTGACCATTAGAACTCCGAGGCGGGCGGCCTCAGTAACGTCGGTTCAGCATTCGACCCCGACGTACCCACAGCAGCAGAAGCAGAAGCAGACTTCGGCAATGGGATGTTCTCATTGCAGAAAGCCAGGGCATGTGGTGGCAGACTATCGCAGGGCGTAGGGATTGTGCCTGGCTTATGGAGCAGCAGATCATAGGGTAGTGGCTTGTCCGAATAGGGGTGGTTCATCAGCATCCAACCCTTCTAGCTCTTCAGTGAGAGGGTCAGCCCCAGCACCAGTTCAGCAGCAGCAGTATCAGTCTTCGAGGCCCTTGCCGCCTCAGTCTCAGGATTTCTAGCAACAACACCCCCAACAGTATGTACAAGCCCAAGCTCAGACCCAGAATAGGCAGAGAGGTTTCCAGCAGAGGGGACCAGCAGCCAGAGGACAAGGTCAGGCCATGATGATGGCTATAGAAGAAGAAGTTGCACCAGGTGAGGTTGTGGCAGGTACTATTCTCGTCAACTCCTCTCCAGCGTCTGTATTATTTGATTCTGGTGCATCGCATTCATTCATGTCTGCACGATTTGTGACACAGATAGGATTGGAGCCCGAGTCATTATCAGTGAGGCTCAATATACTTACTGGTAATGGTCTTGTGGGAGTAGATCGAGTGTTTTCCTCGTGTCGGATCGTAGTTAGCGGTAGGGAGTTCCCCGCTAGATTCATAGAGTTTCCTATGGCAGACTATGATGTAGTCCTAGGCATGGATTGGTTGAGGAACCAGTATGCTAGGATAGACTGCCATATTGGCAGAGTTGTCTTTAGTATCCCCGACGAGCCAGAGTTTTCGTTTTCCAGAGGCGCAGTGGAGCCATCTTCCCCAGCATTGCGGATGGTAGTAGCAGCAGTGCAGTTACCCCGGATAGTTGAAGAGTTTGCAGATGTCTTTCCAGAGGAGCTTCCAGGGATGCCGCCAGAGCGGAAGATTGAGTTCACTATAGACTTGATTCCCGGGACAGCACCAGTATCAGAGCGAGTCTACAGAATGGCGCCTTCAGAGTTGAAGATTTTGTACAAGATGATTGAAGAACTCAGGACCAAGGAATTCATTCGTGCAAGTGGATCGCCTTGGGGAGTCCCGATGCTTCTTGTGAAAAAGAAGGATGGTACGTCCAGGCTATGTGTTGATTATCGTACCTTAAATTCGGTAACAATCAAGAACAGATACCCTCTTCCGAGGATAGATGACTTGTTTGATCAGCTCAGAGGGGCTTCAGTGTTCTCGAAGATCGACTTGCGGTCAGAATACCACCAGATCAGAGTCAGAGAGCAGGACATCCCGAAGACAGCATTCAGATCGAGGTATGGATATTGGGAGTTCCTTGTTATGCCCTTTGGAGCGACCAATGCGCCGGCCGAATTCATGGACCTCATGAATCGCATTTTCATGCCTTACTTGGATCAATTTGTGATTGTGTTCCTAGATGACATCCTGGTCTACAGCAAGAGTGAAGCAGAGCATGAGCAGCATCTCAGAGTCGTCCTCTAGACGCTTAGGGAGCATCAGTTGTACACCAAGTTCAGTAAATACGAGTTCGGGCTCGATCGCATTTCGTACTTAGGTCATATCATTACCCGAGGAGGAGTGGAAGTGGATCCCCAGAAGATTGTGGCTATCGAGTCATGGCCGGTACCCAGCTCAGTGGCAGAGGTTCGCAGCTTCCTTGGATTGGCCGGCTACTACCGGCGGTTCGTTTCAGATTTCGTAAGGATGTCAGCGCCGATGACCCAGTTGACCCGCAAGAATGTGCCGTTTGTTTGGACAGCAGAGTGTCAGGAATCATTTGAGAAGTTGAAGCGAGGTTTGATAACGGCTCCCATTCTCACCCTTCCAGATGGGACCGGAGGATTCACGGTTTATTGCGACGCTTCAGGCAGAGGATTGGGGTGTGTCTTGATGCAGCATGAGAAGGTAATATCTTATGCGTCACGTCAACTTCGTGATCATGAGAAGAATTACCCGACCCACGACTTGGAATTGGCGGCGGTAGTGTTTTCTTTGAAGTTGTGAAGACACTACTTGTACGGAGATAGAGTAAAGATCTTTACCGATCATAAGAGCCTGAAGTATGTTTTCATCCAGAAGGACCTTAATATACGGCAGAGAAGATGGCTCGAGCTACTGGTGGATTATGATGTGGATTTGCAGTATCATCCCGGGAAGGCCAATGTTGTAGCAGATGCATTGAGCAGGAGAGCCGGAGTTTATTTTCTGACGGCGCAACCAGAATTATTGGCAGATCTTCAGAAGATGGGAATTGAAGTGGTTCTTCCAACCAGCGTGGCATTGATGGCCAGTCTACAGGTTCAGTCTAGCATAGTTGAGAGAATCCGGATGGCGCAGTCAACAGATTCCAAGATCCAGCGACTCAGAGCAGAGTATGAAGCAGGAAGAAGGCCAGAGTTATGTATCCATGAAGATGGTACACTTTGGCACGGTACTCGTCTTTGTGTACCCAGTGGAGATATCAGACAGGAAGTCATGGCAGAAGCCCACAGTTCATAATATTCTATTCATCCGGGTGGTACGAAGATATACCATGATATTCGTCAGCATTTCTGGTAGAATGGCATGAAGAGGGAGATAGCCCGGTTTGTCTCTCGGTGTTTGGTTTGCCAACAGGTTAAAGTTGAACATCAGAGGCCCGCTGGACTTCTTCGACCCTTACCGATCCCAGAATGGAAATAGGAACATATAACCATAGATTTCGTGACTGGATTGCCCAGATCTCCGGCCGACAGAGACGCTATTTGGATGATTGTGGACATGCTTACCAAGGTGGCACACTTTCTTCCATTCAGAGTTGGACAGTCGACGGCGCAGCTAGCAGAGATGTATCTTAGGCAGAACGTCAGGCTTCACGGTGTGCCAGTCAGCATCACCTCGGATAGGGATTCAAGATTCACATCATACTTTTGGCGCAGCTTACAGAAGAGTTTGGGGACTCGCCTTCAGTTCAGCTCAGCTTATCACCCGTAGACGGATAGTCAGTCAGAGCGCACAATCCAGACTCTTGAAGATATGTTGAGATCTTGTACCCTTGACTTCGGTGGTTCATGGGAGAATCATCTGCACCTGGTAGAATTCTCGTACAACAACAGTTATCAGGCCAGTATCCAGATGGCACCCTTCAAGGCTTTTTATGGCAGGAAGTGCAGATCCCCGCTAGCATGGGACGATGTCGGGGAGAGGCAGATGCTCGGATCCGAATTGATTTCCCAGACGGTTGAAGTGGTCAGGAAGGTCAGAGATCACCTCCGAGTTGCCCGGGACCGCCAGCGCCATTGGGCCGATGCTCATCGGCGTCCCTTAGAATTTGCTGTCGACGACCATTTATTCCTTAGGATCTCGCCTAACCGCGGCGTCATTCGCTTTGGCATGCGGGGAAAGCTTAGTCCTAGGTATATAGGGCCGTTCGATATTCTAGAGCGAGTAGGAGATGTATCCTATCGTCTCGCTCTTCCGCCGTCGCTAAGTGAGGTACATGATGTATTCCATGTGTCCCAATTACGACGGTATATTCCGAACCCGAGCCACATCCTAGACCATTCGGAATTGGTTGTTAGTACCAACCTTTCGTATGAGGAGAAGCCCGTGTCTATTTTGGACCGGAGGGAAAAGATACTCAAGAACAAGACTATTAAATTAGTCCGTGTTGCTTGGGGTCATCACTCTCTAGGTGAGTCAACGTGGGAGCGTGAGGACGACATCCGATCGCGATATCCCTACCTGTTTGACTCGTGAGGTATAATGTCTTTCTTATGCCTTACGTTTCCCTTCCTTGCTTGCATTATATGATTGTATGATTGAACTGCTTAGTGTAGCTTGCCTGTGCTTAGTATAGCTTGTCGTGACAATCTCTAGCTCCTTGATTAAATTCCGAGGACGGAATTCTTTTAAGGTGGGTGGAGTTGTCACCCTCATTTCCCGTATTTCCCGTATTTCGTATTTATACTCGTATCTGGATTTCGGCATGTATTTTTATTTTTCTCAACTAGTAGAATTTTGGTATTTTTCGTATTTTGGGTTTTGGCATGGCTCGGTTTTAATGGGATTGGGTTGGTTTGGTTTGGTTTTGTAAACACCCTGAATTTTCAGGGAATTTTTAAAATTATTATTTTTATTTGAAGAATAGCTTGTTAATTTTTTTAATTAATTAATTAATTAATTATTTCTAATCAGGGTTTAATTTATATTGTATATATATATATATATAGATGCAAGATTACTAAATATTGTTATTTGTTAAATAAATGCTGTTACATTAATTATTAAATTATTTATAAACTCTAACCAAGTTTCAAATAGATTTATTATTAGATTATATTTATATCAATAATTAAATATATATAGTGTTATTATTCAATTGGTTTTATTTTTAGATTATATATATATATCTATACTTATATAGATGTGGTGTTAAAATTCCTAGCAACCAAACCCATTCCTTAAGTTTAACCCTAACTTAGGCCCAACCCAGTATGGTCCTATTCATCTGGATCTCCTTCATGCATATATATATATATATGCATCTACTCTCAACCCTAACCCTAAACTTGCCTCCACACAAACCACCAGCCCCCTTCATCACCGCCACCCTATCCCTCTCTCTCTCTCTCTCTCTCTCTCGTCTATCTCCTTTTTCCCTCACTCGGAGCCCCGTCGTCGACGACGACGGCGTTTCCCGCGCCCGCGTGTAGCATCCGGCGGCCCCCTCGTCGGCGCAACCCCCCCTCGTCGGCGAGCCACCCCCCTGCGGCGTGGCAAGGTAACCCCGACCCCCCGTGGCGCTGTCACGTGGATTAAATCCTCTTTGCATGCTTTAAACCAAGTTTTAATAATTAAATTCTGAATATTCAGATTATTGTAAGGATTGTTGTGATGAATAGATTGATGATTAATTAGATCTAAATGTAGGAAATTATTGGTAAATATGTAGGGGTTCTACCCTAATTTTCGTGTGATTTAATATTAATTATTGATATTTATTTATATTTAATTATGAAGTTTCAATGTTAGTAATTAATTAAATGTGTTTTCTGTTTTAATTTTTATGTAACATTTTGATTACGAATTAGAGAAAACTTTGTACATGAAAAAGTTTGTATAATTAATATAGTATTTTAAAATAATTTTTCCAGAAATTTTTAATTTAATTTATAATTATTTTATGTGAAAAACAGCGAATTTACACTGTTTAATTAATTCCGTTTTGATGCTTATTATTTAATTAATAAATAATTAAATAATATAACTTATATGGAAAATATAGATTTAATTATAAAGTAAGTTATGGAAATTTTTCCAGAATTTTATTGGTGTTTAAAATATTATATTTAGATTTATCTTGGAAGTTTTGTATTAATCAAATTGAATATTAAATATTATTTTCAATTTATCTTATTTATTTGGTTAGTAATTAAATAATACTTATTGAATATAAAATGTTTGTAATAGCATGTTATTCTGTAGAAAAATAATTCCAATACTTATTTATTATTATTTATAATTATTTGGAATTAGTTGAGTAATTTCTAGATTTATTACATAAGTTGAATATATTATATAATTAATTGTTATTAATTATATAAATATTGTAAATTTTGTGAAGTGATATGATTCTGTTATAAATGTGTAAATATGGTATTTAGGAATTACGAATTTTTAAGACTTAAAAGTAATTTTGAGAATCATGTTTAGGTTTATGTAATCAATTGTGTAATAATTATTTATTGATTTAAATAATTATTAATTTTGTGTTACTACTGTGAATTTAGTTTTAATGATTAAATTTAAGGTTGGTGGTCATTTATTTGGATTTATTTAGAATTATTAAGTACTTATTGTTATTATTCAACTAGTTATTTAATAAATAGTTTAATGGTAATAATTCATTTTCTGTAAAATATATATATAATATATATTTATTATTCTGATATTATTTAGTTTATTATTAAAATAGACTAAAAATGATTTTTAAGGATTTTTACTATTTATGTTAGTAATATTAGGAATTATGAATTCATGTGTGTATTAAAATGGTTGGTTAATTGATTATCATTAATTAATTAATTAATTATTAAATATTTGGTTGTATATAAATTTCAGAATATAAATGGTATGATAATAAGTATGGTTACCTATTTATTATTGTATAATTATTATTCATAAAAATTTGATACTAGTTAGCTAGTAGTACTAGATTAATTTAAATTAAAGATTACTTAGCAATTAAATGAATTGTTTAATTTGTTTAATTAGTAATTAATTGGAGATAAATTTTGTTTAGGATTATTTGCTTCTCGGGACTCGGACTCTACTTTGGACCCGGATACTCAGTTGCTGGACACAGGCAAGTACACCTTGCTTGATTGTATATTTTTGCAGTTAGTTTATGTTACCTAGTTACTTCTCAGTTGTGTGCACGCGTCTAGTAGTAGTGGACTTATTCCGTGTATTGTGAAGGTATGTGGTACCTTCTAGCCGGACACCGTATCATACACGATCACTATATGAGTTAGTTGAGAGCATGGATTTGTGTGTCGACTGATCATTGGCACGTGAGTTCGCGTCTGATCTAGTGGTTGGTACAGGTCTACTTATATATACTATGATGTCTTGCATATTATTTGTACCGCGTATATGGTACGGATATACATTGGGTGGGGAGAGTCTACTAGTGGTGTATGAGAATTTCTGTTTCCAATGGACGCTCGATGCTCGTAGCCCCTCGTTTCTCAAACCGTAGAACGCTTGGTGGCCGTTTCTTCTTCTTCTCCCCCTCTCATGTGCCACTAGAGATGTCTCGAGTGCATTTTACACATAGATGGTTAGTTTACCTGTCGTATGTCGCATGATATATCCTGTCCTTGTTTGGTTGGGGAGATGTTATGTTACATTTTGTTCTAGTTATTTATATACTGCCCTGTACTATCATACATGTCGATTTCTTGTGTACTTGTTACGTCCCTCTGAGGACCTGGCACCTTTTCCAGATTGGGACGAGCACAGGTACCGACGGACTACGGAGATTGGAGACTTTTGCTGACGAGGACTTCAATGTTGAGCCTCGTGAGTTTCTTGAGTTCTTAGGTGATTTCTGCTAGTGGCTATCTATTTCTTTTCTGGTTTAGTTGTACTCTTTTAGTAGTTCTTTCATACATTTATTGGTGGATTATTTTCCACTAGTCATGACTTGTAGTTTGATTCAGAGTTATTTTCATTCCTTCCAGCTTTATTCTGTGATTTTTTCTGTGGATGAGATTAGTATTTACCTGCCTGTATTGTTATTTAGTTGTTACTTCAGCGTACTACGATCGAGTACAGTCCATTAAATTGGAGTTTTTCTATACTTGATCGTACAGCTGGTATGCCACGTGTTTCTGGTCCCACATATTTTGGAACCGGGGCATGACATATTTTAGTGGTGGCCCATGCAGGTCGAGAAAATATTGTTTGGTTACTTTACCGTACCAAGCAAGCCTGCGTATAGGATTAGGACTATTGTGTCTCATCCACAATTGATTATTTTTATCCTTTGATCTCGTTTGATTTCGACTCATTTTAAACTCCTTGAAATACTTGATCTCTTCTTTGATTTATATCTTCTGACTCTTTGACTTTCTTGCAATTATATCCTTCTCGATCTAATCTACCGTACCCCATGCTTGTCATGATTGATAGACGTTTGGAAGATGCTATACTATATACACTCTTGAGTTAACTATATGGCTAGATGGGTTACCTTGGCAGCTAATTATGCGGTTGAGTCTATAATTGAATTCTTGGAAAGTACTAAATATTGCAGGTTGATGAACACCATATTTTTGAAAGATATAATTTTTGCATGAATGATTAGTTAATTCAAAGTTGAGTAGTAATGATATATCAATTTCGAATGATTTGAGAAAGATTACTTATACTCATATGGGAAAGACTGTTAGAAGTTGATTAATAAAATAAACTCGATGATCGATTTGAGAGGATGATTTAAAGTTTTGATTTGAGTTTTAAAAAAAAAAAAAATTCTATGATTGGTTAGAGAGGATATAAAATCAACTTGATGATAAAAAAATTTAAATATTCACATTGCTACATGAGATTTAAATTGGTTGATGATTTATGTTGGTTTCCAAAATAGAAGAATAATTTTTTTTTTTTTAAATTTGAGGATAGATGATTGTAAATAGAAATAGTTAAGAGTTGCCTATGAGATTTATATTTCTTTAAAGATTGAATATTTTGGCCTTGATGAAAAAAAATGGTTTATTTAAGAAGAATTTAGAAATTTGATGCATTTCATAAAGTGATTTAAAATTTGGAGTTGGGTAATTTTAATCTAAAAATTTTGAGGAGAAAAGAAAATGATGTTTGTACTATAATAAAGTTTATTTCGAGGATCGATTTAGAAATTTGAGGTATTTTTTTATGTTTGAATTTTGTTTGATGGAACAAATTTTGATTGAAAAAAAAAATTGAGATTTAAATCTTTTTAGATTGATAAATTTTTATTGAAGTTTTTTTTTGGAAAAAAAGAAGAAGAAGAATTTAGTATTATGATAATATTTATCTCGGTGATTGATTTAAGTATTTTCATAAGAGAGTTACAATCTTTTATATTAGGTAAACTTAATTAAAGTTGAGGGAAAAAAAGGAGGAAAATAAAAGGGAGTTGGTGTGATGATAAAAGGATTGGTTGGGTATTTTAAAGTTATAATTATGATTATATGCGACGATCTTAAAGAGATTAAGGAAATTGGTGGATGATTGTTTTGATTTAAAGATTTTATACTGAAGGAATTTATGAAGAAATTTTATTTACAGGAATTTGATTTTTTTTTATCTTGATGAGGAAATAAACATAGAGGATGTTATTCTAATGAATAGATGTCACACCTTAGTTGCCATATTTTTCATAGCCATGATAGTGATTATATGCAGTTATAGTTAAGTCACGACCCATGTGACTATGTCTCTTCTTAAAATTTTATCATCCTTGTTGCTCGACCCTAAACTAGTATCATGATTCCCTAATTATTTAGAGCTATAGATGTCTATAATTTTCTTGACCATACCCCAAATCCGTCAACCAGTATATCTTCTCCTATATTTTAGCATTAATATTAGGAATATCTATTTAGTTGTTTGTTACTTTACCTGTAGACAATATTGGTTGATATTTTCTGTAATAAAAATTTTCCTTCACCTTTAGCTCATGCCACGGTTGCCGAGCTAAATGCTGTAAGGAATTTTTTTATTATCTAATTAGTTTATTTTCTTTCCTGATTTACTATTTATCGTGCTGCATAATTCTAGTACTATCGATCCAAAATTTTGTTTTCTTAAGCAATAATGGAAAGCAGATCATTACGTCTTATCCTTTTGAATAGACCAAAGGACTTCTTTTTTTTCTCATGTTAGGATTATTATTGCTTCTCTAGAAAATTCTATGTTGTTGCTACAATTTGGTAGGATAAACTTGCTTCCCTAAAAGACAGTTAGAGGTACTAGTTTAATTCTTATAAGTTGGGTAGTATACCTTGTAGTCTAGCATCATACTTTTCTCAGGACCATTAAGAATTATAGTTGGATAACACTGACTATATGTTGGTATAAGTATTTAGATTACCTAGACATAGCTTTGTGGGTTCCTATCCCCTAGCTCAACTAAGGTTAGAGATTCATAGGGCAACTAGAAAGGTCAAATCATTATTTGTGTTTTGGACTTGAACTATCTTGTACTTTCTTTTTCTGTACGTTTATTTTTATCGTCTTGACTAATACTGCTGTTAAAGCCTGGTTTTTACAAGCTTCTTCTTTCTCAAGCTTGTTCTTGACACATATATTATTGGGTGCACCCACTAAAAGGTTGTCTAATCAGAATCGGTGCATGATGGTCTGGCCAACCTAGTGCATGTTGATTCGCTTTCCCTATGATTATTTATGCAGATGAAGATATAGTAAACTTGTCCTAGGATCTCATTTGCGACCGTTTGACAATTTTTTTTTCTTGAAATATTTATTCGCATTGGACCTTCAAATTTGTAATCGACCCCATCCCCCTTGAACTCTTCTTTATTCTGCGCCTAGTATAGAATTTCTCTTTATAATCCTTTATTAGCTATGATTTATAGTAGAACCATCTTTCTACTAAGTCAGTTAAGTATACCTTGTATGGTATCTTATTTTAGTAATACCTTTAGCACACTAGTAGCCATCTTAGACTGATTTTAGTCGGACATTTAGCAAATAAAAGTTTTCCTATTATCCTTTCCTTGGTTCATATCATTTGATCCCTTACCATGACTTGGGTAATTGAAGCACAATATTAGGATTTTTCTTCTAAATTGCACCATATGATCTAGACAAACCGCACCATACACATGACATTTATGCCCCCCATAAACACACTTTATGTGCTCTATTTTAATAACTCTACTTGTTTGACAAATCTTTTCCTTAGAATAGACTTTTGTCCTCTCCTTATCCTATTAGATTTGACCATGCAATATCGATCTATTCCCTGATCACTTGGAAATCCTATGACCTATGCCCGGACCTAGAACATTTCTTGTAGGATATGATGCCAGTTTTGACCCCTCTATAAACCCCCAAGTATCGTTGTAAATTGTCTTGTTGAGTAAGTTACAATTTACATATTTACTTTTTATTGATTTTCTTATTATTCTTCGGTATTAGAATTATTTTAAATTTCGAGGACGAAATTCTTATAAGTTGGGTAGATTGTAAACACCCTGAATTTTCAGGGAATTTTTAAAATTATTATTTTTATTAAAGAATAGCTTGTTAATTTTTTTGATTAATTAATTATTAATTATTTCTAATCAGGTTTATTTATATTGTATATATATAATATAGATGCAAGATTACTAAATATTGTTATTTGTTAAATAAATGCTGTTACATTAATTATTAAATTATTTATAAACTCTAACCAAGTTTCAAATAGATTTATTATTAGATTATATTTATATCAATAATTAATATATATATTTTTTATTCATTGGTTTTATTTTTAGATTATATATTATATCTATACTTATATAGATGTGGTGTTAAAATCCTAGCAACCAAACCCATTCCTTAAGTTTAACCCTAACTTAGGCCCAACCCAGTATGGTCCTATTCATTTGGATCTCCTTCATGCATATATATATATATGCATCTACTCTCAACCCTAACCCTAAACTTGCCTCACACAAACCACCAGCCCCCTTCATCACCGCCACCCTATCCCTCTCTCTCTCTCTCTCTCGTCTATCTCCTTCCCCCCTCACCCGGCCCCGCCGTCGACGACGACGGCGTTTCCCGCGCCCGCGGTAGCATCCGGCGGCCCCCTCGTCGGCGCAACCCCCCTCGTCGGCGAGCCACCCCCCTGCGGCGTGGCAAGGTAACCCCGACCCCCCGTGGTGCTGTCACGTGGATTAAATCCTCTTTGCATGCTTTAAACCAAGTTTTAATAATTAAATTCTGAATATTCAGATTATTGTAAGTATTGTTGTGATGACTAGATTGATGATTAATTAGATCTAAATGTAGGAAATCATTGGTAAATATGTAGGGGTTCTACCCTAATTTTCGTGTGATTTAATATTAATTATTGATATTTATTTATATTTAATTATGAAGTTTCAATGTTAGTAATTAATTAAATGTGTTTTCTGTTTTAATTTTTATGTAACATTTTGATTACGAATTAGAGAAACTTTGTACATGAAAAAGTTTGTATATTAATAATATTTTAAAAAATTTTTCCAGAATTTTTGTAATTTAATTTATAATTATTTTATTTGAAAACAGCGAATTTACACTGTTTTTAATTCCGTTTTGATGCTTATTATTTAATTAATAAATAATTAAATAATATAAATTATATGGAAAATATAGATTTAATTATAAAGTAAGTTATGGAAATTTTTCCAGAATTTTATTGGTGTTTAAAATATTATATTTAGATTTATCTTGGAAGTTTTGTATTAATCAAATTGAATATTAAATATTGTTTTCAATTTATCTTATTTATTTGGTTAGTAATTAAATAATACTTATTGATATAAAATGTTTGTAATAGCATGTTATTCTGTAGAAAAATAATTCCAATACTTATTTATTATTATTTATAATTATTTGGATTTAGTTGAGTAATTTCTTGATTTATTACATAAGTTGAATATATTATAATTAATTGTTTATTATATAAAATATTGTAAATTTTGTGAAGTGATATGATTCTGTTATAAATGTGTAAATATGGTATTTAGGAATTTATTTTATGTATTTTAGATATATTTACGAATTTTTAAGACTTAAAAGTAATTTTGAGAATCATGTTTAGGTTTATGTAATCAATTGTGTAATAATTATTTATTGATTTAAATAATTATTAATTTTGTGTTACTACTGTGAATTTAGTTTTAATGATTAAATTTAAGGTTGGGGTGATTTATTTGGATTTATTTAGAATTATTAAGTACTTATTGTTATTATTCAACTAGTTATTTAATAAATAGTTTAATGGTAATATTCATTTTCTGTAAATATATATATAATATATATTTATTATTCTGATATTATTTAGTTTATTATTAAATAGACTAAAAATGATTTTTAAGGATTTTTACTATTTATGTTAGTAATATTAGGAATTATGAATTCATGTGTGTATTAAAATGGTTGGTTAATTGATTATCATTAATTAATTAATTAATTATTAAATATTTGGTTGTATATAAATTTCAGAATATAAATGGTATGATAATAAGTATGGTTACCTATTTATTATTGTAAATTATTCATAAAAATTTGATACTAGTTAGCTAGTACTAGATTAATTTAAATTAAAGATTACTTAGCAATTAAATGAATTGTTTAATTTGTTTAATTAGTAATTAATTGGAGATAAATTTTGTTTAGGATTATTTGCTTCTCGGGACTCGGACTCTACTTTGGACCCGGATACTCAGTTGCTGGACACAGGCAAGTACACCTTGCTTGATTGTATATTTTTGCAGTTAGTTTATGTTACCTAGTTACTTCTCAGTTGTGTGCACGCGTCTAGTAGTGGACTTATCTCGTGTATTGTGAAGGTATGTGGTACCTTCTAGCCGGACACCGTATCATACACGATCACTATATGAGTTAGTTAGAGCATGGATTTGTGTGTCGACTGATCATTGGCACGTGAGTTCGCGTCTGGTCTAGTGGTTGGTACAGGTCTACTTATATATACTATGACGTCTTGCATATTATTTGTACCGCGTATACGGTACGGATATACATTGGGTGGGGAGAGTCTACTAGTGGTGTATGAGAATTTCTGTTTCCAATGGACGCTGGATGCTCGTAGCCCCTCGTTTCTCAAACCGTAGAACGCTTGGTGGCCGTTTCTCTTCTTCTTCTCCCCCTCTCATGTGCCACTAGAGATGTCTCGAGTGCATTTTACACATAGATGGTTAGTTTACCTGTCGTATATTGCATGATATATCCTGTCCTTGTTTGGTTGGGGAGATGTTATGTTACATTTTGTTCTAGTTATTTATATACTGCCCTGTACTATCATGCATGTCGATTTCTTGTGTACTTGTTACGTCCCTCTGAGGACCTGGCACCTTTTCCAGATTGGGACGAGCACAGGTACCGACGGACTACGGAGATTGGAGACTTTTGCTGACGAGGACTTCAATGTTGAGCCTCGTGAGTTTCTTGAGTTCTTAGGTGATTTCTGCTAGTGGCTATCTATTTCTTTTCTGGTTTAGTTGTACTCTTTTAGTAGTTCTTTCATACATTTATTGGTGGATTATTTTCCACTAGTCATGACTTGTAGTTTGATTCAGAGTTATTTTCATTCCTTCCAGCTTTATTCTGTGATTTTTCCTGTGGATGAGATTAGTATTTACCTGCCTGTATTGTTATTTAGTTGTTACTTCAGCGTACTACGATCGAGTACAGTCCATTAAATTGGAGTTTTTCTATACTTGATCGTACAGCTGGTATGCCACGTGTTTCTGGTCCCACATATTTTGGAACCGGGGCGTGACAGGTTTATTGTGTATTGGAACACCTTAGCCTATGCTCCACCCTCAACACACCACATCCCACCCTCTTTAAAACTCCACCAACTTCTTCTCTCTCCTCATAACCTCCATTAATTTCTTCTTCTTTTTCTTCTTCCTCCACACAACTCTCCACACCCATAGGCAAGTGCACCTTGCCACCACATGAGAACCCTATTTTATTTGTCTATTTGCTAGATTAGGACATGGTGATCAACATTAGAACTTGACATTTTATGATTTGGAGTCTCCATTGTTCTAGATCTAAGTTTTCTTATTTTTCGGATTTACATGGTTTTGATCCATTTAAGTTGGATTTTTATGGGTTTTGATGTTTCTATGTGGAAGAGGAGTCAATTTCATCCAAGTTAGAACCTTGGAAATCCGGATTTGGAGTTCGGATGACCAAGTTATGAACTTTTGAAGCCTTGGGTTCAACCATGGAGTTCTTGCTGGTTTGTAGAAGACAGTGAGCAGTGTGCAGAGCTTTTTAGCTTACGCCACTGAGATGTGCGCGCTCTTTAGCGCTGCGTACGCAAACTTGGGTACGCTTCCTGTTGGAAGCGTGTCTCTTGCGTACGCAGACTTGGGTACGCTTCCTGTTGGAAGCGTGTCTCTTGCGTACGCAGACTTGAGCGTGCCTTGGTACGCAGACTTGAGCGTGCCTTGGTACGCAGACTTGAGCGTGTCCTGGTACGCAGACTTGCGCGTACGCATGTCCTGAGCGTACGCTTTCCCCTGCGTGCATACTTTTGTGCGTACGCTGCTCCCCTGCGTGCGTGCTTTTGCATGTATTCTCCCCCTGCGTGCGTGCTCTTGCGCATACGCCCAACCCCTGACCCCTTGTTTATCCCATTAGCTCTTGGAGTATTGGTTTTATTTCTCGACTTGGTTTCTCTTTTGTGGATTGGGTTTTCCTGAGATCTTGTTCAACACAGCACGACTATCTTGACCCGACACGGCCTAATACGATTTTCAAGTATTTGGGTATGACTAGAATGGTTTTCGGGATTTTCTGTGAATTATGATCCTGGTATTCTCTGATCTCCTTGCTAGTGACCCAGTAGGGTGCACACCTAACTTGTAACTTGTAATTAATCCTTGTGACTTGATACTTGATAGTGGCCCGTGGTGGCGCACTCCTGACTTGTAGCATGACTTGATAACTTAATGCTGTTACGACGGCTAACTTAACTTGACCTGCCTTGACACCGTGGGTGGTTCTTTCTTGCTTGCTTGTTAAATCCACTTGTTCTGTCTTGCATCATGTCTAGGATGGGACTCCTGAGTACCACGGTCAGGGGTACCTACCAAAATGGATTAAGGTTAATAACTAGAATAACACAGTAGTCATGAAGAGATGGCACAGCTACAGGCAATCCCGTTACCTGGACGCTCTTGGGATCTGTAGCCTGCCGTCGAGTAGGGCACATTTCCAGCACACCGTCGCGTGTTGCACCCTCTAAGTCACCTAAGGGTACATTTGTCTCCCGGACGATGTACCCACCAGAATTCAACCCCTAATTTTCGACCTGGGTAACCTGGATGGTCTGCAGGGCTTGTGGCTGTAGAATCATCTCGCTGCATCTTGTTAGTAAATAGGTCTGTGATAACCCTAGTTAGTTAAAGTAGTAAGCCGTAGTACTGCTTGGCCGTGATTGATTGAATGAGGTATAACCAGTCTAGTCATGTCTTGATCCAGTATAAGATTGCTTCCTGTCTTGATTTCTTACATTATTATCTTGCCGATAAATGGTGGAAAACCAAGTTCCCTTCAGATGAAGGGTTACAACCCCGGTTCTTGTTTGGTTTTCGGGTTGTAACCTGGCTATCGAAATAGTTCCATGGTTATCTCGTCGTATATCATCCTGACATGTTTTCGTAAATTCTAGTTTTAATATTAGATTTTCTTGTGCTAATTGCTGGCTTTGTTCTTATTTCGTGGCCCCCTTGTGGCACTTGCTCTTTCTGGGGTTGACCCAGCTGGTTTTGTGTGGCCAGATTTCGGAGCAGCTCCCGAGGATCTACCAAGCTTCCAGCCCAATGGTGACAACTAGATGGAACCCGGGCCAAGAGTGGGTTTTCCTTTTTGTCTTGCCCACTTTATTGTAAAACTATTCTTTTGAGGCGTTTAGCCGACGAGCACCTGTTAGCTCGATGCACTTTTACTTACTGTCTGCCTACAGGCTGTAAACATGATTAACAAATCCTAGGGTTGATCATGTACGACTAAACTCTTGCTAGTCCTAACATTTTGTAACGACTAGCTTCATGATCAGCTGAATATGTAATATTTGGGACGCCTTATTATTGTATATTTAATGATCATACATCTTGCGACTTTACTTACATGCTGTGATTGAGACATTAGGCTTGTTCATGACCATAAGAGACTGTTGGCTTGTAGTAAACCCTCATATATCTAGACAGCCGTGACCGTATATCGAGGTGGTTTCCATTTCAATATACGTAGCTGGCTATGTCTGCCCCCGCTCTCCAGTATTCTGGTTCTGGGGCGTGACAGTTGCTGAGTGGCAGCTTGATGCTGTATGACTTCATCTTCTAGAGTATGCTGAACCAGTTTCAACTCTTTCTGGAGACGAGCAATCTCCCCTTGAAGACGAACAGATTTCGCTTTCAACTCAGCAACTTTCTCCTCATTCTCTCCAGCAGCAGAGGTGGCTATCTCCATTTGAGAATCATATTCTGAAGCCTTGGCAGTATAAGTATCTATGAAAGTCTGGAACTTAGCATTCTCAATGGCAACTTCTTGAGACATCTTGTCAAATTCAGCTTGTACTAAAGATTCCACTTCCCCTCGATTAAGATCTTTGTAGATCTTAACTAATGCTTCTAGCTCATCTAGTATGTGCTCAAGAAAAACAGCTTGAGCTTCATCTCCTTAGCCTCGGATAACATTGATCAAATGAGAAGTTGGGCTTCTAACAGTAGTGAAATCAACGACTTCTTTCTCTAGTACCCTATCTACTAGGGGTCCCAATGCATTGAAGAAAAGATTGCTGAAAGAACTAATGATAAATTGATTAGTTGCTAAAGCACCAGGGGTAGCAGCTACTCCCGTAGATGATGAAGCAGCAGCAGATGGACGTTCTTGCACTTGAATAGAGGTTCTTTAAACAAGGGAGCTAAAGTAGAACTGGTTGCTCCTCCTGGTTGTTCTTCTGCAAGGACAAATGAATTTCATTGATTGTTGTTGTCATTAACAATTAATTAAAAAGGATAAAAGATCAAAGGCAATCTTACCATGACTTGCCCTAGCAACAAGCCTATCGTCTGTTGGTACAGATTACAGTCTAGCAAGGTAGCCTCAGATACTGCCTGGCTACTTCCAGCCTCGGAACCGCCCGACAAATGTCGACTGCCACTGGCTATTACTGTTATCGGTACTATATCAGTGCAAGGAGGAACCGGAGATGATTCATTTCTACATGGATCAAAATCGAGATGCAGTTGTTATCTATGAAAAAAAGATTAATAATTTCATTTAAATACCTTTGGGATCAGCGGTAGTAGCTTCCTCCGACGCTACTTCCTTACCCACATTTTCTTCAGGAGACACTTCCACCTCAACATCCTTTTCAGGAGCTAGTGTGTCTTCAACAACTTCAGGAGATTTATGGGCATCAATGTCCTCTTCTTGATTCAAAGTATCATCAATAACCTCTATTGATGTATCTTCAGTGCTCATGCTATCCTCAGGTACTTCTTCGCTGGCAGTAGCAGCGGTATGATCAGCATCTTTTTGTAGACCGAAGTCGCAATCATTTAATGCTTCAATCATTAAACGATCCTCCTCTTCACGGATTGTTCCAGGTGTAACAGGAAGCTGAGTAGTTTTACCGCCGGTGAAGGAGATCGCAGAACTTCATGCTCCTCCTCTACAATATCCTCCCTAGGCTCTGCAGCCTCCTCTCTCTGATCAGTCTCGTCCCTCCGTTCTGGAATAGGAGTCTCCTTCCTATGCTCAGAGACAGGAGTAGGAGATGACATAGTAATTCCAGCAGCAGCGCTGGCCACCACCGAGGACATGATCACCTTCTTTCTTTTTCTAAAGGCCAATTTTTTCGATGAAGAGGTCTCTTTGGACTCTCAACATTTACCACATCAACCCGCTGTGGAAGAGAAGTCGGTGTGGTCGCTTCTTCTCGGGTCGACTCGGCCAGTTGCCGAGACTGCGACCTGGTAGTGACTTTCTCTGATGGGTCCAAAGGAGTTTCTTCTTGGCAACTGGAGAGGAAGGCTCATTAATTCTTCTCTTCCTTTCCCTGGCCGGAGACTTAACAACTTTCAAAGAAATCCTCAGTGGTTCATTAACTTCCTCAGCAAGTTAACTTCCCTTGAGGCTTCCAAGGGATCATCCATTGGTTCATGTTGTTCATCATTTCCTGGAGCTAGTGTAGCAGTTGCTCCTTTCTTCAAACGCGTCACCGTCGCGAAGTTATCCATCAGATTGAAATTCTCGGCGAAAGTATTTATAGCTGTGTAAAACAGTGAATATGTATATAACATTCTAGGGCCATGATCATTCTTGGTTGGCATCGAGAACATTGTCCTTGTGTCTCGAGCGTTGTAGTAGGCCCATGCTCTGGCACATCAATCAGATACCCTTTTCCTTGTAGGCAAGTTATAGCGTTGCCTACATGGAACTGGTTGTAACCAAATTGATGGGCGAAGCGACTTGGCAGATATGGTTCCAGATAA
This sequence comes from Iris pallida, assembly GCA_029216955.1. Lineage (NCBI taxonomy): Eukaryota > Viridiplantae > Streptophyta > Magnoliopsida > Asparagales > Iridaceae > Iris > Iris pallida. The sequence goes on from JANAVB010033818.1 coordinate 2,307,131, forward strand.
CACTTTCTTTAAATCTTACACCAAGTGGGACGGCCTGATCGTCCTTAGCCAGTCAAATGCTACCCGGTCCAACGGTTGCCTCCCAAGGTCAACTAAATTTGCCGACATATGTTCGTAACCGGCTGGAGGGGCGACGCAGAAAAATTCCATCCCTTCCCAAGGTTCAGGGAACATCTGCAGTCCTTCAGACTAATGTACACCCACTTGCCCGGGAGAATCTCCGCAGAAAGCTACCGCCGACTGCTCCCATGTCGGGGTTCATCAAAGACGGATGGTGTAGAAGCAACCATCCGAATAAATAGGTGTAAGGCAACTCCAGTCGAGGGAAGTTTCCCTTTTCACCCTTCCATTTGATCATGGAGTCAACATAAAGACGAAGACCTGCATTCACCCTGCAGGTCATCGCTAATAGCAAATCCATCCGGTAGCCGAAGACTAACCGGACAGCAGCAAAAAGTACGCCACGGTGGAAGCGGTCCACGGTGCTTGCTCCGGGTACGACGAATCGACGGAGCCAGTATGTCAGGAAACCCGCCAGCTGGGCTTCTCTTGACATGGACCTGTAGCCCATTCTTATAAAGCTCCGACAAAATCTCCAGTCTTGAGTGGAGGGTATTGGTGTTCATCATTAACCCTGATATCCATTTTCTTATTTTCTTCCATCAGTCTTATTACTTCGCTGTGGCTGAGGGATTGGAAGAAAGTCGGGTTGCATGTGTCATGATCCTTAGTCTTTTTCTCAATGATATGGTTAAGGAAAAGATACGACAACCACTTCGATGAATAACAGGTGCCGGAAGAGCCGCTCTTATAGTACAGGGAGCATATATTGTAATGGCACAGTAGTTTGTCGAAAACTGCCACCATCTCTACATTTTCTCGACGTAGTCTATCTAACTCGTCGTTTGTTGGAACATACTTCATAAGAAAGTCTTCCGTTGGTAGGCACGAGATGTACTTCATCTATGGAGGGCTAATCCAATCTCCCCAGGTGTCATGAATGTCCCTGTCCTATAGTTATACCTCTCTGCCAAGGCCAGAAACAGATGATAGGTTTGGGTGGAATCCATACACGATAGCATATACTGTATGATAAAGCTCGATCTCTTTAAGCTTGTCCTCGAACTGAGCCAATATCCAGTTGGCTATGCAGTTCCACCTTCTGTTGTCTGGGTTCACCAGACCAGTCAGCCGGATGTCCTGATCCGGGTATCTGCCCTCAGCCTTTGCATATTCATTAGCAAAGATTGGTGTCCTTACCGGCAGCAGCAAAGAAGAGTTCTCTGGAGGGATACAGCCTGGCTTCAACCTCTAAGCAAAGTGCAATGACGCTCAGATGAGCTATAGAACATATCTCTATTGTTTGGGCCTTTCTTGACATAAATCTTTTCTGTCCTTGCCTGTTGGAGGGGAGTAATATCCAGTCCATCCATCCTCCTGGGACTTGTATGGGCATAGCGGGCTAGAGGGAGGCATCTAGCAATGTCCGGTAACAGGATAGTTTCTCCTTTCTTTGGAAGAGTCTTGCTCAAACGGGGTCTTGGCTGAGAACTCTTGTCAATGGCTTCGCAAATAAGAACATGGGTTTCTTGTGGGTAATGGCGTCAGCAGACTGCAGGGGCTGCCCATTCATCAGACTTAACAAAGTCTCATTGTCCTGAGCCACCAAGATGGCTTGGCAGGAGGATGGCAGAGCATATTGTGGAAAGAGCACATGGGACAAATCTTCTTTAAATTTGGCTCAGCAAGGGACCCTGCAAATGTTTCATACTCAGGGTCCTCTCTGATGTTAACTGCATCAAACAGAAAAAATAGAATTCAGTACAAGTAAAATCAAATATTATGTCAGCAAATTGTGCAAGCATCAGATTGCGCAACAATAGCTTCTATGCGCAAACTGTCCAGTTGTGCCAATTCATCCACTTGCGCAAGCCATCAGATTACGCTGAATAACTTGCGCAAAGCATCAGTTTGTGCTGGACAGCCTTGCAAATTAGCAGACTGCGCTAACTTTTGCCAGCGCGTTCTGACCGATTGCGCAAGAAAATAGTCTTCATAAAAATGAAGACTATTGGGTTTGTGCAACCAAAACCCTAAGCATGGCGGCGCAGTATGACCAAATCTCTAAAAAGATACAGGTTTGAAGGATCAACAGTGTCAAAGAACCCTAAAAAGTTCTTTCGATCGGGTTTACTACCTTGCAGTGCTAGGTGAGCCACTTCATGTCGAGAAGGGAGCGCGGCACGAGTCAAAGATTCGGCAGGCCTTGCCTTTCTCGACGGTGGAGCGCTTTGGAGCCATTAGGATCGACGGGGAAGAAGAAGAGTCAGGAAAGCTCGGAAAGTTTTCTCTTTCGAAAGTTTGAAAGCAAGTAAAGAATGGTAGAGAGAGAACTGAGAACTATTTATAGTTTTCCAAAATAAACAAACTCCTCAGATTGCGCCGAAAACAGGGGCTAATTCCTCCGATTGCGCAGACAGGTCATCATACGCGCAACTTGATTTTAAAATCAAAATTCAAAGTATTTCGAAGCTTTGACTATTTTCAAACTTCGAAACTTTGAAGGAGTCTTGTAGGTCCTAAAAAATCAAGTTGCACCCATCAACAAAGTCATAAAAATTAAATTATGCATCCTTCAAGTGAACTGCGCAGAAGACGGATTGCGCAACAGTTCGATTGTGCAGGCTGAACTGCGCACTCATCCAAGTGCGCGAGCTGACGTGGCCTCGTCATCATTACCTGACAGAGAATCAGATCTTCTAACAGCTGACAGCACGAAGAACGAGGAAACTGTTCGTTTATCATACAGTACAGCTCGAGCACAGCTGTACATACAGCACAATCTGCCAGACTCTCTGCAGCACGGTCTATCCCAGCGCGGTCCATCCCACGGTCCATCCCAGCACAATCTGAAGCCAGCGTAATTCAGTTGGCGCACTCCATCAATACAACTGACAAAGTACATGTGGCCTTCATGCCATCAATGACTCATTACGTGGTAACCGTCTGTACACGATCATGCGCATTTCAATTAAATAATGCCATGTGTCAAATACAGTTGGCCCATGATCAAATAACTGCCACCACAGTCTGATGTCTGCGCGGTCCAATGCAGCGCAATCCATCTTGCGCAGTCCAGAATAACTAAAAAGTAGTTATTTCCAAACTTATAAATAGAGTTTCAAGTCCTTCCTAGAGGGGATCACACGCACACAGAAATCAGAGATCATCACCAAGATCAGGAGTTCTTGCCAAAGTGCTGCTGCAATCTTCAGAGGCTACCACATCATCCAAGGGATAAAGCGATCTCCATTCAGATCGGATTCCTATAGTTGTACTTTCCCAAAATTCTTGTAATCTTTTTACAAAGTTTGTTGAAATAAAGATCAACTTTTATTTTTGCAAACAATCATCAGATACCGAGCTTTGCCAGATCTTTCCGCAAATGTCGATCTATCATCAGATACCATGCCATCGGATGCCTGCTCAGCGCATCCGCCACCACATTTGCCTTCCTGGATGATACTGTAAATCGATGTCAAGTCCTTCATCAACTCCAACCATCATCTTTGCCAATGTTCAGCTCTTTTTGCGTGAACACATACTTCAAGCTCTTGTGGTCAGCAAAGATTTCCACACGCTCTCCGTATAAGTAGTGTTTCCACAACTTGAGTGCAAAGATCACCGCAGCTAACTCTAGGTTGTCGGTCGCAATGAGTCCGTAATTACCTAGATGCATAAGCAATCACTTTCTCATGCTGCTGTAGGACACATCCTAGCCCCTTTCCCGAAGCATCGCTTTAAATGGTGAAACCTCCAGACCCCGAAGGTAATGTCAGAACTGGAGCGTCGTCAGCCTCCTCTTCAGCTCCTCGAATGCTGTATGGCAGTCCTCTGACCAGATGTACTCTGCGTCCTTCTGCATCATTTTGTCATGGTTCAGCTATCCTAGCAAAGTCCTGGACGAAGTTCCTATAATAGCCTGCTAAACCCAAAAAGCTCATGATCTCTGAAACTGACGTCGGAGCCTTCCATGTCTCTACGACAGCAATCTTTCTGGGGTCCACCGAGATCCCCTCTCCAGTAACTACATGACCGAGAAACTCCACTCGGTCCAAAAAGAACTCGTACTTCGACAACTGGCATACAACCTCTCCTGCCTCAGAATCCCCAAAACTGTCCGTAAGTGCTCTGCATGCTCCTCCGAGTCTTCGAGTATATCAGGATGTCGTCGATAAATACTATGACGAAGTTATCCAGATACTGGTGAAATGTCTTATTCATCAAGTTCATAAAGACAGCTGGCGCATTTGTGAGACCAAATGGCATCACCAAAAACTCGTACTGCCCGTATTCGTGTTGAACGTCGTCTTCTGGATGTTTGCAGCCCTGAGTTTCACCTGGTGTAACCGGATCTCAAATCTATCATGGAAAACACCTTCGCCCCACTCAACTGGTCGAACAAATCGTCTATCCTGGACAGAGGATATTTGTTCTTAATGGTGATGGTATTCAACGCCCGGTAGTCAATGCACAACCAGACTGTACCATCCTTCTTTGGCAAAAAAAGTACTGGCGCTTCCCATGGAGAAGTACTAGATTGGATGAAATCCTTTTTCAACAGGTCATCAATCTGCTCCTTCATCTCTACGGTCTGCTCCTTGGGGTTCACTCTATAGCAAGTCGGGATACTGGTGATGAACCCGGTACTAAATCTATAGTGAACTCCACATTTCTGTCAGGCAAAGTCCTGGAAGATCCTCTGAGAATACATCCATAAAATCCTAATGATAGGGTGGCGGTGCTAACTCCCCAACTGTCGCACAACAGTTCGGCTCTAGGCTGATCTCCGGTCCTGTCCTCCTGACACTGAATGGTGTCGTGCCTGGGAGACTGAACAGAATACTACCCTCATAACAGTCTATAGTTGCGTGAGCATAGCTAAGCCAATCCATCCCCAATATAATATACCCAGGGAGTGGCATCACAAAGAATCGTTCCCTAAACTCTCTCTCCGGCTATAGTAATAGAGCATCGATAGATAGCTCAATGGGCAGTGGTCCGCCTCCCGTCATTACTCTACTCATCTCCTCGATAGGTGTAGCTACTAAGTGGTGTTTATGCATAAACTCTTATGACAGGAAGCTATGTGATGCACCGAATCAAACAAGCATAGAGCTAGAAAAGTATACAAATAAACATGACCTGTGATGACGTCAGCCAAATAATCAGGCTCTGAAACCTGCTCCGACTCTGCCTTAAGAGCCAGACTATAAGCCTTCCCCTGGGGTCCATTCTTCTGCTTTAGATGTTGCCTAAACCTCTGCTGAGTCGGAAGCGGCGGTCCTCTAGACGGTGGTCCGGTACCTGGTACCCTGGCTACTGGGCACTATCGAAGCTGATGGGTGGCAGACCCGCAAGCTAAGAACTGCTTCAACCTCTTTCTGCAGATGGAGTAATCATGCCCTGGCCTTCGACAAAATATACACAGAGCTCCCTTTTGCAGCTGAAATCCTGGGGCTCTAACTGGTGTGGGAGGATGGCAAGTCTGCTAGTGCGGCGTCGGTGCTCTCGGCTGGAAAGCCTGACGCTTGGAAGGTCCTTTGAGGTGTACAGAATCCGGCCTCTTGCAAGACTGAAGATGCCCCTCTATGGTCCGGGCCAACTCTAGGCTCTGGTAGTAGTCAGTTGTACCGTTTGCCACTATAAGAATGCCAATCTCTGGAACTAGACCATGGAAAAACCTACGCGTCATCTCCTCTGGGTCCAAAACTAGACTAGGTGCGAAACGGCTCAATCGACTAAACTTTGCTATATACTTGTCAACAGAACGGTTCCCCTGCTGGATGTTTTGGAATCGTAGTCCCATGACTACCCTAGCGGTGGTCGAGAAGAATTTTTCTTGAACTGGGTCTTGAACTGATCCCAAGTGACCTTCCCTCTCGTGAATAGCGGCTCATTTCTGAATCAAACTCCTGCCAAGTCTATTAGCAGAAATCCTACTGCCTCGACCTGGAGGTCACCCGGCAACCTAGCTCCAAGGAGCTTCCTCTCTACCGTGTCTAGCCAGTCATCTGCTACTACGATGCCCTCAGTCCCTAAGAAGTCCTTGGGGTTTAGACCCATGAAGTCCTTGATTGTCCCTGCTCTCTGCCGTGGCTCTACAGGTGGTGGGACCATGGTACGCTCCTCAGAACGCTCCATGCTCTGACGGAGTAGGGTGGTCTTCTCCTGATGGGTCGTTAGGAACCCCTGGATCAGAGTTAGCAGTTGGTTCCCGTCGAGAGTGACGGAAGCCTGGGCAGGTATAGTAATAGGTGGGGTGGGAGTATCGGGTCTTGCTGGGACTGTGATGTGGAAGGTGGTGGAGGCATCTGGGTTGGTGGATTTGTGGAGTGGGGGAGTATAGTAGGTGGAGGTGGAGGTGTATCGGTCAACTGGTCAACCGACTGGATAGGAAGTGTGCTATTCTCAGGTGTGGTATACTAGGATGAGCGGGTGAGCACCATCTAAATAAATAAAAGGACTTATAAGGACTCTTTTAAGTAATCGTTCATAAACAACAAGAAAGTCTAATTGAAATAACGAGCATAAGATGTGATGTTTTCTATGTTGCAATCCTAGTATTCCTCTATGTGCACTACTAAAATAACCCCTTTTAGCGACGTCAAAAGACGTCGCTAAATAAGGAAAATCCGTCGCTAAAATCTATTTGCGACGTATTTAGCGACAAAAATTGGATGTCGCGTATAGGCATGTCGCAGATGACAATTTCGTCGCAGAACGTCACTTTTGCGACGTCACGTTTAGTGTCGCTAGACGTCGCAAAATTCGCGACAGATAGCGACGTAAGATTACGTCGCCAAAATAGCAACGTAGAGCGACCACTTTGCGACGCGGTAAACATTATATTGATGACATGGCATGGCAGCCACGTGGGCACTTTAGCGACGCCTAGCGACAAATTTAGCGTCGTCTGCTCTCAGGTTGACATATCCCACGTCAGCAGTATAGCGACTGCTAGCGACGTTACGTCACTATTTAGCGACGTATGGCAACGTGTACGTACCGTCGCTGTACGTCGTCGCAGAACGTCGCTATACGTCGCAGATATAATAAAAAAAAATTTTAAAAAAAATATAATTGGTATTTTTGTTATGTTGTGTGTCTGTGTTTACAGTGTGTGTGAAGTGCAGTGTTCGAACATCGACGTTTTGCTTACTGTTATGTTTTAATCTTAGATAGAAAGAGAAACAGTTCAGGGTGCACTTCTCAAGCTTCCTCTTCAACGTCCTTCACCTTCTCGGGAAACCTTTACGACGTCCGGAGAAAGTGAAGGACGTGAAAATGAAGCTCTCAGAAGTACACCCTGAACTGTTACTCTTTCTATCCAAGATAAAACATACAATAGCAATCGAAACTGTCGATGGTTTCAAACACTGCATTTCACATTCACTGTAAACACAGACACACATCATCACAAAAATACACATTATATTTTTTTTAAAATTTCGGCAGCACCTCCTTTGTATATCAGATCATCGCTTATAACCCAACATAGGTATATTTGTCATCCCCGTCGCAGATATCACAAAGTAAATATCACAATAAAAATAGGAGGCAGTGCAAAGTAAATATCACAGACACATATCCTCACAAACATCCAATAGAGTCAAATAAAAATGGAAGATGATAAAAAGTCTCCCACCAAGTGTATAAACAAAAGTGTACCAATAACAATTTGCCCATAGGGCCAATACATACAAGTCATAAAAAAATTAATAAAATTACTGCGGACCCCTGCCGCGCAACTGGGATAGAATGTAGTCATACTGCTCCTGGTGAGCTGCACCGTAGGGGCAGTAGGAAGCAGTACAATGTCTGGAGTCGACGCCGTCGATGGACCGGGAGGAGTATCTGCTCCAGCTCTCGCAGTCGCTCACCATAAACAGCAAGGGTACTCACCACCCTCTCAGTACTCACCTTAAGCGAAGCCGAAACCTGAGTGAGTGAGGCAGACATGCTCCTCTCTGCGATCCCTCCAGCTCGACCGTCTACGCTCTGTGTGCTGCGTAGACTCGGTGAGCGTGTGCAAGCTGGCAGCTGTAGCCTGATGCAGACTCATTAGCTCCTGTATACTGCGCTCGACCGCATCAAATCGTCCAGTGATGATCGGAGGGTCGGATCGTCGCTCGACGTATCAGAAATCTGCTGTAACTCGCGACGCAGCTCCTCGATCTGACGACGAACATCCTCAGCTCGTGACGACGTCTACGAAGTCGGAGACTGCACACTGACAGAGGGGGCCCGGGATGACTCTGAAGCCAAATACGCGCCGTAGGATCCCGTACCGTAGTACGTACCCTTCTGAAGACCGCCAACGGTGGTCATCCAGAGCTCGTCCGGCGATGGAGCTGTAGGCGACTGGGAGGAAGTACCAGCCCCTCCCTCTGCTTGCGCACTAGCAGCAGCAGCCGCCTCCTCCTGTAGCCGAACAAAATCATCCTAGAACATGTTTGCTAACGTGTAAGTGTTTGCTAAAGTCTATATTGATATCTATTTTCTATTTTCTAAATTATAGTAAATTAATATAAAGAATAGACGTACATATGCCTGCGTCACCTCTCGTCAATGAACTCCCCAGCCCTCCGATGGGTGACCAGGAAGACGGTCACCATGTTCGGGTCCTCACCCTTTTTTACCTGTTAAAATATATTATCCATTATTAGTTTAAACATTATATCGAACTATATATAAATTAATGTCCGTCATAGGAAACGTACCAGACGACGAAAATGCTCCGTCATCGGAATGGAGCCACCACACCACTTACCCGCGCTCGACCGCGCAACCTTGGCCTTGTCAGACCGCTCCTGGTACTTGGGCTCGCTGAATCTAGCCTTCATCGCAGCCCACTGATCTGGCGTGATCCAACCATGGATCGGCTCTCCGGAGCGATCACGACACTTCTGGTCGTGGATCGCATCACGGATGAGCTTGGCTACGACGCAAAAATTGGCCCTCGATCCTCGCCGCCCGGTGTGGTGGATAGAAATAGGTCCTTATAAGAAATAAAATACAAAAGTTGTATAATACACAAATGATTATTAAAATTTAAAAATAAACACATTTTTTACCTTGAAGTGGGCGAACCAAAAGGCCTTTATCTGCGGAGCATCTGAGTAGTTAATCCAAGGCCCACCATAGTTCTGCCTCAGAAATACCCCCAGCTGTCTCTGTACTACAGAAGGCCGATATCTATACAATAATAATTTTTTATGAATATATGTAATATAATCATTTAAGAAATATATATTAATTAATTACTTACTTCATAGGCCCGTCCGTCCAAATCTCCATACGCGTCTCGCCTGGGAGAGCGCATGGAGGGTCGCTCTCACCTCCTCTTGGGCAGGATCAGTCTGATCGCCGTCCTCCATATGCTCGGCGTCGGCTCTCCCCCATAGAGCCGTCGACAGAAGGAATGCTGGACGGGGGATCAGGGATGCTGGACACGGGATCAGGAAGGCTGGACGACGAGGGAGGAGTCGACAACCTGCTGGAACTGTCCTGTCCCGGTTAGACCGGGAACAGAACGGTATACTGGCATACTCGAGATGAGGATGAGGGTACGGAACTGCCCTCTCCATCCCCAGGCCGAGCTGACGGGACTGCCTAATGTAAAATCCTCTGCGTCGTCCTCCTGGTCAAGTCATACCTGATAATAACTATGACAATAAACAAAAATACATATTTATATGATAGACATCACAGATTTTTAAGAATATCATGGTCACAGATAAAAGTGTCACTAAAGTGTCACAGATTTATTATTACAAAAATACATATTTATATGATAGACATCACAGATTTTAATCCTCTTCTGAAAATTCATCTAGTTCGTTTAGCTCATCTTCTTCTTCTTCTTCTCTTCTTCCTCCTCTACATCTTCACTTTCATCTGCATCTTCCTCTTCAGATAATTCTACTTCTTCTACACAATTAGATGTGTAATGAGGAACTTCCGTCGTGTCCACTTCTACAATATTTGTTACAAGAGGTAGTTCATCATGTTGATAAGCTATATCGCCAACCTCAAAGGTATTTCTAGCTTTGGTCTTACATATTGCCCACCAGTTCGACCTTGTTGTTTTCCGTTTAGGATAACTTATGAAGTACACGAGCTGAGCCTGACTTGATAGGACAAATGGTTCATAGGCTTGATATCGATGCCGATAGTTTATATCAACAAGACCGTGCTTGTCTACTTTCCAACCTTGACCTTCAATCGGATCGAACCAATCACACCTGAATAACACAATCTTAGCAGGCTCTATTCCATAACTATATGTCAGCTCCACGATCTCCAGTAGCACGCCATAGAAATCGTTGCCCGCATCAACATCTTTGTAGTTCGAAGATCTGATACACAAACAGCTTTTTTGGTGGAGTCGAGATCCACAAAGTTGTCTCTGATCGGGCAAGTTGTTGACTTGAACCTAAACCCATTAACACAGTAGCTTGGCCATATTTTTGCAGCATAAATTGGTCCCTTGGCTAGCGTTCTAATAGACTCATTCTCAAGTCTTGCGTATGGACGATCGACCTAAATACCATGAAAGAAGCAATTAAGCTCATTCCCAATCAAGTGCATATACAGAAAGGTAATTATAGAGTTCTGAAGTCTTACATATGCACTCAACCATGATGAAAAATAATGCCTTATTTCTTGTTTTAGTTCTTCTTCTGTTATGTGTGGCCTACCTGACCTCACATCATCATTAAATATGCTGAAAACAATATCGTGCAATTAATGTAATAGTATAATAATCAACACTATTAAAATAATGAGGACATATTATTTCCTTACCCCTCCAGTTTCTCTACTTCCTCCTCGTCGCAGTTGAGTAATACATACACTTGAGCAGCCCTTAGCTCATCATCGTTCAGATATCTCTTCTTTATTTTACCCGATGGCTTTCCTAGAGCATTGAATACCTTCAGTATTGTATCATTACTTTCATGATCTCCATTGTCGTTTCTGGAAGCTCTCGTTCTATTAGTTGCAACATGAGGCTTGAAATACATCGAACAAAAGTTTGTAATCTCTTCGAAAACATAGGCTTCACAAATAGAACCCTCGACCCGTGCCTTATTTTTTACCTTGTTTTTAGGTGATTCAAATGTCGCTCGAACGGGTACATCCATCGATATTCGACGGGTTACCAATACGTGCCTCATAGGATAGATGTCACGCCTCGTTCCGTCGAATCGATAATCGTCCCCCGGGCGTGATGCCGTGCGAACCTAATTTGCGATCGCACAAGGCATAGTCATAAGATAATCCGAGACACGAGATCTAAGAGAGTACGCAGACAATTGAATCACACAATAAGTAAAGGAACTTTTTCTTTATTGATAATGAACATCATTACAGACTCCGGTACAAGACTCATTGCCGCGCGGGCTTCAATATGACTCGATTACAAAAGAGTGCCGATGAGATAGTCGTTCCATACATTGCACACATCCCTCAATATACACAAGTACTCCAGTGACCTGGATGGGAGGGACGCTGAGTCATCTTCCTTGGACTGTCGAGAGCCTTCAAAAGTGGAGTCGCCAAGAGAGAGACTTCGACGCACGACCGAAGCTTCAAAAGTCACGAACTCGTTGAGCTAGTTGGTGCGTCCTTCCTGGTTCGTGGGACCTGCAAGGAGCGAGGATCAGCACTGAACACATGTACTGGCGAATGACTAATTAAAATCCAAGCTCTGCATTTGATTCAAAAAGTTTTGTAAACATGTTAGCTAGCTATTTCAATGATCTTTCTAACCATTGTAGAAGCATGGAATTTCACAACCAGAAAGACCATGCGCCAGACATTACATGCGCCAGAACTTAAACAGCAAAGTCAATAGCCAATAGACATTTGAAGAAGGACTTTTTATTTATATATAAAGTCTATTACATGTCTAGAAAAGGTTGTACAAAGGAGAATTTCTACAAAGGAAAGATCCTAAGTCTACAGCCAGCGGCCACCATGCGCCTTCAGATAGGCGCAGCAGTCACCATGCGCCTCCAGATAGGCAGCAGTCACCATGTGCTGCCAGTTAAGCGCAGCAGATACTATGCGCCTCCAACCAGGCGCATTCCACCATCTCTTCAGTAGCTCAGTTATGTGCATCCAGCTCAGTTATGTGCATCCCTTCAGCAGTCCAGTTATGTGCTACTCTTCCAACCAGGCTCACCTGGCCGAGCAGGAGTCCAGTTATGTACCGCTCTTCCAGCCAGGCTCACCTGATAAGTGCTTCGATTACACAAAGCATTTAACCCTCTGGCTGGAACCAAGGAAGAGAAGAGCACCACAAATTTGTGGCCTGAGGAGGCTTCGAAAGAGCCTCCAAAGGCCAAGGAAGACCGTGATCGAAATACGGCTAAAGGAGCAGCTTTCAGAGTGGGTGACACCCACTTTGAAGGAAGAGAGCCTAGCACCGCCATTCCGATCTACGGCTCTTCCGGAACAACGAAGAGGCCCGAGCATCCCTATCTTTGGATGCAACAGGCACCTTCCGCCTGCCTCAGAAGCCCTCGACTCCGTCTTTTGGATGTAACAGTCACCTTCAAGAGCATTAACGACGACATGGCGTCTCATCTTCACCCTCGGGAGCACTTCGTCAACAGAATGCACCCGAGAACCCGAGTTCATATTGGAAAGACGTGAGGGAATGAGAGGCCAACCTTCTCTCCATGCCACTATTTATAGGCCGGGCAGATCAAACCCATGCGCCAAGTGAATGGCTCTCCGAATTCCGTGCAATGAACTCACATTAAATGGATGAACCAGACGCCTCGACTTCAGCCAAATGGCTGTTAAAAGCACTCGAGAAGCGAAACAGCCGTATCATCAAAGACGTGTCGGATGCGCCGGCTGGACAACGCATCATACCTCTTCAAACATCAAACAGATACGCCCTGTACCGAGCACATCACAGGGGATGCACCCCCATACGTCCCCATACGCCTAGTGGAACGTCAACCGACACGTCCACTCAGATGTCCATCGAATGTCACCAACATTAAATGCTGAACTGACAGAGTTGGCAGCACGCCTTCCCAAGTCTGAATGGCTGACAGCTTTTGCAGAAAACGAAGCGTCCACAACGTCAGCATCATCATGACTCTATCCCGACGGCTACTGCCACGTGGCCACTCGACTACCCGCATGTGCCTCCGCGGCCATGCGCCCAAACCTGCATGCGCCTCAAAAGCCATACACCTCAGACCCTTCACTGATCCCTAAAGACAGAAGAAGAGTCTCCAGTTAAAGCTTTGCATGCGCCTCAAAAGCCATGCGCCCCAGACTGATCTCTGATCCCGAAAGACAGAAGGAAAGTCGCTCGCATGCGCCTCAAAAGCCATGCTCCCAGAACGGCTCGTGACTCCTAAAGGTCATGAGCCAAAATCTCATCATGCGCCCAATCTAAGGCGCATCCCACCAAATCATCCCCCCACCAAATCAGAGATCTCCGAGCCATGGGTCGACGACACGTGTCCTTTGACTCAACTCATCCAAGATCTCAGCAACAGAAAGATCTTCTCCTCTGCTACGTGCCGGCTCACAACAGCAGTATGAAAAATTCAACCCCGCGAGTAGGGCGCATCATCCATGCGCCTCCATCAGCAATCTCCATGTGGCGTCCCCATGCACCGGCGTATCCTACATATGCGCGCATGAGCAGCCAACCTGCCCAGCTATAAATAGAGGGACCATTTTCTTCTGACAGAGACGGAGAGACATATACCAGCAATCCAGACAGATATCACCAGAGAGGCAAATACAGACACTCAACGTCTTCCTCCTCTCAGCCAGCTCCAGCACCCAGAGCAATCTACACCTTCAGAGAATCGATAACCGTCGTCAGCCCGTCAACGGAGTCAACGCATTACCACTCGCTCCATTGGCACTTAGGACCCAGATTAAACAAAAGTGTACTCCTAGGACTACATCTAAGTCCTATATTGTAATACTGTTCTGTTTGTATTAAGATTTGCAATCAAACGATTTTAATGGCAAACAAGCTGGCGACTCTGCTGGGGACTTCTTTCTCCTCTTCCGAGAAAGTCGTGTCACAGGCCGACGACGTGAAGGTGGGCTCCTCCCACAAGATGCTGGTTGTGCGCCTCAATCAACAGGCGTACGAGGAGTTCATTTCTGAAGGAAGCGCGAGTCCTTCGAAGCGGCTGCCGAAGCCGAAGAAGACCCGCAGTGTCTGGGTGCGCAAGGTCGACGCCTCGGGCACCACCACTGAAGGAGATGCGCCAATCCAGCCCTCCCTTCCTGCTGATGTTCTCAGCAACCAAGGTGCGCCCGCTGATGCAGCACATCTCTCGGAGAAACGTGCGGCTGACCACGTTCCCCAGCCATCTCCCTCTCAGGCGAGGAAGATGCGTCGATGGAGCAGGGGCGCATCCAAAGCCCCGTGCATCACCTCTGATGTGCCACAAAATTTCTCTGTCTTTGACAGACTCACTCGCTGTAATGGCGAGGAGAATTTGGATGCTGAGTACTATGCGCCCCAGCGGGCTAGTACAAAGAAATTCAAGGCGGCACGGGCCATGCGCCACAAGCGTGCTATGCCAGCAGCAGGCCAGAGGCACGTGCTCACAATCACGCGCGCTGCCGATGGCAAGCTGTACAAGGTCGACTCAGGTGCTTCGGTACCAAAGACGAGTCAATCTTCAAAGTCCTCATCTCACTTGGGCACATCTACTGCGTGCATAACCAAGTCGAGTGTGGCAAATTCAGTGGTCTTGAACTCCCGTGCCTCCTCTGGTTGTGCGTTTGAGGTCCGTTCAAGTCACTTCAAATGTTGTTGTTCCCCCACTACTGATCATGATGCCTGCTTGGTATTAGATCAGGGGGCGCAGCACTCACCTGTCCACCCCGGCGTTTGGCCTTGCCATGCGCCTGAAGGGGGTGTGAAGGTAGCACTCTCCTCCAACGACCTGCGTAATGTGATCACCCACAAGCGCCGGTCAGGAGAGTCGACCAACAAGCACGATGAGCCTCCCACGGGGCATACTTGTGCGGTGGTCACTATCAACTGCTGTGGCAAGACGGCAGTACCACCAAGGCAGTCAGTCTTCCAGCGACTGCAGTCATCGACACCCCTCCGACATCGCCTTGGGAAGAAGGTGTCAACAGAAGAGGAGCCAAGAGTTGCTTCATGCAATGTGGTCTCCAACTCCTCATCTCTCCGGAAGGCGACTTTCTCGTCCAAAAGCCAATCAAGGTGAACCAAGGCAGCAGTCTCGACCTCGGGGGTGTTCGAAGGCACTCGGTCGAAGAAGAAGTTCTTGGAGGAAGCTGGGGGTAGTCAGACCCTTGTTGAGCTTCCTTCCGAAGACGAAGATGTCCAAAGCACAGCTGCGGCAGATCTTCATCCTCGAGGCGAAGTCAGCCTCCCAGAAGCACCTCGAAACGAGGATGTCTCCCAGGACACAGCTGGGGATAGAGACGAAGAGGCCCTTCAAGACGGAGCTGAGGACAATCAGGCCCTGGCAGATGCGCCCGTCGAGAATGACCTCCAGAATATGGCTGGGGGTGGCCAAGGAGAGGTGACTCCACCACATGAAAGTGAGGCCGAGAGTGAAGCCTCAACCAATCCATCCACTACTGGCCGTGTCAGGATAGTATACATGGCTGGGGATGATGCCGAGTCTGATGCGCCACTGCAGGACATTGTTCAGCACATAGACTCATTAGAGGGAGGACTCAAAACCCTCTCCGCCTCTATGCAAGCACTGACTCAAGCAGTGTTTGATATTCGGTTGGCCTTGACCAGAACACCTTCAACCGGTCCCGACCCAAGAGTTAATGGGGAGTCGAGTGTACCCCTTCAACAGGCACCTTCCGACACAGAAGCACCTCGGACGTCGGAACCCTCAAACGCTCCACTCCAGATAGTGCCACCTTCCCCGACTCCTAGCTCCACGGAGGATGTGGTCGAAATGATCAAGGACCTGCGGGAGTGCTTCGAGTCCAAAAACAGGCAAGAGGAGCGCCAGAAGATGGGCATTCCCCAGCCTTATCCCCTCGAGTGGAACAAAGTGATTTATCCTCCAAAATATAAACCACAAACACTCATACCATACGATGGAAAGGACTCTCCGCGTCGATACCTGACATACTTCCAGTCATAAACGGGGCATCTTCCAAAGGAGGACGCGCTCCTTACCAGCATCTTTGTTGGAGCCCTAAAAGGGGTGGCGTATGACTGGTACTGCAGCCTCTCCGACAATTCTATATCGTCCTTCGACGACTTGACGCGCCTCTTCCTCGATCGCTTCTACGACGGCGGGAAGGACATGACGATGGCATCTCTCATAGAGATACGCTAGAAGGAGAAAGAAACGGTTCGGGTGTTCATCGAACGCTTCTGACAAGCTTGCTTCAGGCTACCTCCAGGCATGCCAGAACATACGCTCCTCTCCTCTTGCAGCATGAACATGCTGCCCGCAGTGAAGCTCTGGCTCAACTCTACTCCCCCTCCCGACTGGAGCTCTCTGATCATCGAAGCTGAAGCTGTAGAAAAAAAAGGCGGCCAATGCACGTCTTCTGGGTGTCAGCTTCCCCGCCTTTGATTATAAGGGGAAAAGGTCAGCAGCCAACAACTCCGGGCGAGAAGCAAAGGGGAAACAGGCATTGACTGTTAATGTCTCGAAGGGCGCATCTGCGCCTACTCAGAAGCCTCCACTCGCATCGAGACCTAAGGAGGTGTATTCATTCAATGACGAAGACACCCTGCAACTCTTCGAAATACTGAAGCAGGGTAACAAGATCAAGCTCCCGGACCCGAAGCGGCCCGATAAAGTTGGGAAAGTGGACAACCTGAGGTACTGTCACTACCATCGGTTTATCGGACACCCGACCAAGGACTGCTACGTCCTCAAGAATTACATCCAGCGCATGATCAATGCCGATGTAATCTCCGTCGACTATAAGGAGAAGACGGTGTCAGCCAATGTGGTGTCACTTCAGTTCGGCACCTTGCCGTCGACCACCACACAAGATGGCGTCGTCCCCATCCCTAAGGCGATAATGGAGGTGGTGAACTTGCCACCTACCTGTGACAATGTGAGTGGACTCATCCCACTCACCACATCTCGAGGAGAGGTCCTCTGGGTTCACCCCGACCTCGTCTCCGAGGTGACTCAACCGGAGGTACACTCTACCTCCAAATCAAAAGGCAGGAAGATCAAGTCTTACCGTACGGTCTCTTCTTCAACAGAAGAGGCACTTCCAGTGCAGACACGTGCACAACAGAACGCTCAGCCCGGCGAAGCTGCCGCCGAGGTGGTGCCTTCTGGCACAATCCCTGAGGAGGGCCCGTCTAAACCCTCAGCAGCCAATAAGCAAAAGCAGGTGGAGGCTCGTTTCGACAGACCTCTACGGAAGAAGAATGCTTCGGGGCTAGCCAAGCCCCACAACTTTGACATTCTGGCACAACTGGCCAGTACTCCTGCGCGCTTGTCTTTGTTTGAGCTCCTGCGTTTTCCAAAGACTCCCGAGAAGCTCTCTGCGAAGCTCTGAAGGACGCTGAATCCTTTCTCAGTCAGGTCAAGCAGCCTGAAGACCTCCCAACTACTTGTGCGCACTGTCATTGTGCGGATGAAGTTATCCCAAACATAACTTTCACCCAACAAGACATGCTGCTCAAGCACCATCGACATAACCGACCGCTGTATTACACAGGGTACATCGGTTCAGTCAAGGTGAGCCGAATTCAGATCGATCCGGGGTCTTTCCTCAGTATTATCCCGAAGGCGCTGCTATCAAAACTAGGGATCCCAATGTACCGGCTGGCGCCCTCCAACACAACCATCAGTGGCTTCAATACTAGCAAAAGCGAGCCACTGGGCAAAATCCGACTGAAGTGTCACATCGACAACCTCAAAACTGAGGTGACTTGTTATGTGGTGGATGCCGAGGTCAACTACAACATCCTGCTTGGCCGACCATGGCTACATGAGTACATGGTGGTGCCTTCCACGCTCCACCAATGCATAAAATATGTATCCACCAACGGCGTCATCCGGACGGAGTTCGCAGACATCGATCCTTTCAAAGGGATTGAGGCTTACTTCACCGATTTCGACTTGTACAAGCCACTTGACGAGGAGGAAGCCAACGATGCTGATGATGAGGCAGAGACGGCAACTGAGCCGGACACGGAGCCGAAGATGAATCCAGATGCCCCACTGAAGATCCGACTGAAGGGCAAACCACCCCAGAAGGTGCCTCCAATGAGCATCAAGCTATCAGGAAAAGCACCGACTCCTGAGGCTCCCCTGAAGATACGCCTCAAGGGAAAGCCGCCTCAAATATCGGCTCCCCTGGTGGCAAAATTACAGGGGAAGGCACCACTCACAGGAGGCGCAGTTGAGGCACCTTTGAAGGTGCGTCTTAAGGGCAAGCCCCCGCAGTCATCCAAGATGCCAGAAAGGGCTCACATCGCCCTCTCAGACCCCAAAGTCAAAGCTGTGGTGGATTCTCCTGATCCGACCCCAGTGCTTATAGATGAGGAGCTTGGCGAATATATCTCTGCTGATGTAGATGCACCCTCCTTAGACAATATAATCCCGTGGGATAAAATCTCGTACTTCATCAATAATAGAGTGTCTTTTAATTATTCTTGTCTTCCACATTGGAATGCCATGTATACATTAGATCACGCTCTACGGTCATTGCAAACACAAATAACGACCGTCCATAATGTAAATCGAGTAGTCCCGTCTCAAGGAGTCTGTTTCATAAACCCTCCACGAAGCCGAGACGAAGGATCCGTCATTTTTGGCAAAGTCGAGCGTCATCAAGACCTCCCGCCACTCGAGCCTGAACCTGATATCGGCAGAATACAAGTCTATCAGTATACGGATACAGCAAAGCACATCATCCAGAAGATGGGCTATGACCTGAAAAGCAACAAAGGCCTAAACTACGGCAAGGGTCGACCTCTCCCTCTCCAGCTTTCAATACCCAAAGGAAGGCTGCAAGACTACTACAACAAAACTCGACGGAGGATAGGCTATGTCACGCCGCCATCAACTCCCGAGAGTTCAGACGCAGAAGACGTAGAACATTCCCACTCGTCCGAAGCGTCGACTTGGGATTCTGATACCAGTATCGGATCAGTCTTCAGGAAAGTGCTGTCAGCTAACATGACGTCAGCACAACCTCAAAAAGGTGAAGGCGAAGACCAAACGCCGGAATCCTTCGAAGAAGAACCCTGGGCTCAACGCCTAGGAGAGCAATAGGAGTCTCGTTTTGAGTTACGTGAACCTCCCACCGAAGACGAAGTCGAGCAGATCGACCTTGGGGACGGATCTTCTTCCAAACCCATCTTCGTCAGCAAAAGCCTAGAAGGAGAAGATCGGGAGGCTTTAATCCAGCTAGCTAAAGAGTATATCGACGTCTTTGCCTGGAGCTACGAAGACATGCCAGGACTCGATCCACAGATTGCAATACATAGGTTGAACATCTTACCTGATGCCAAACCTATCAAACAACAACAGCGATGTTTCCGTCCGGACATCATGAATGCCATCGATCAGGAGGTAGACAAACTCTTGACTAGCGACTTCATCCGTGAGGAACAACACCCAGATTGGGTAGCCAACGTCGTACCTGTCACCAAGAAGAACGGGAAGATACGAGTCTGTATCGACTTTAGGGACCTTAATTCTGCTTGCCCGAAGGACGAATTCCCGCTTCCGATCACCGATGTGATGATCGATAACACATGTGGCTTTGAACGCATGTCCTTCATGGATGGGTATTCAGGCTACAATCAAATCAAGATGTTACTCGATGACGCAAAACACACGTCATTCAGGACTCCAAAGGGTGTTTCTGCTACATAGTAATGCCCTTCGGCTTGAAAAATGCCGGTGCAACATACCAACGAGCTATGAGCACCATCTTCCGTCAACATCTTCGCAAAACAGTCGAATGCTATCTTGACGATATCGCAGTCAAGAGCCGCCTCAAAGGAGATCACCTACAGGATCTGAAGACAGTCTTCGATCTCATGCGGGCACATCAACTCAAAATAAACCCGCTAAATCCTTCCTGGGGGTTTCTAGCGGCAAATTTTTGGGCTTTGTCATCACGGCAAAAGGCATTCATGTTGATCCCGAGAAGATCAAAGCCATCCTCAACATGGACCCTCCGAAGAATCTTCGAGAACTTCGAGGCTTACAGGGACGTCTGGCATACATCCGGAGGTTCATAGCAAACCTCTTCGGTAAATGTCAACCCTTTACTCAGCTCATGAAGAAGGGAGTCTCTTATGTCTGGACAGAGGAGTGCCAGAAGGCTTTCGACGACATCAAAGCCTACTTGACGAGCCCACCAGTCCTGGTGGCACCTGTCGCGGGCAAACCATTTCTTCTCTACATCTGTGCCATGGATCATTCCCTTGGCGCTCTGCTGGCTCAAAACAGCGATACAGGCTATGAGCAAGCAATCTACTACCTCAGTCGAACGCTCAGCGGGGCCGAATACCGGTACAACCCCGTTGAAAAGGAGTGCTTGGCTTTGGTGTTTGCCATCCAGAAGACTCGTCATTATGTCTCGGGCCAGACAATTCATGTCATTTCCCGAGTCAATCCACTCAGAGTCCTCATGACGAAGCCAGGATCATTGAACTCCCGGCTAGCCACATGGGCGATTTTGCTAACACCATATAATATGGTGTTTGTTTCGCAAAAAGCTATTAAAGGTCAAGCTCTGGCTGACTTTTTAGCTGCACACCCCATCCCAGAATCCTCAAAACTCTATGAAGACATCCCGGATGAGGTCCAAGAATCCAACGTCATCGAAGGAAGCTCCGTTTGGCGGATGTTTTTCGATGGCGCTTCGAGAACAGGCCCCAAAGGCCAAATCATCGCAGGAGTGGGGGTAGTCTTAGTCTTCCCGATCAGTTGGTCATCCAGCATGCTTACTCACTCTCGAAGCCGTGCTCCAACAATGTTGCCGAGTACAACGCACTCGTCATGGGACTCCAGCTCGCACAACAGCTGGGGGTGGACCATCTGGAAGCCTACGGTGACTCAAAACTCGTCGTGAACCAGATTCGAGGGCAGTATGAGGTTCGCCATGAAGATCTGATCCCTTACCATGAAGTTGCATTGAACATCATTTCAACCTTCACCGGGTTCTTCATCGAACACGTACCTCGTCTACAAATCTTGGAGGCTGACGCTCTGGCTGGCCTCGCAGCCTCATTGGCAGCGCCCTTTGGGACTCAACACTATGTCACGGTAACAGGCCGAGACTTGATTTGTCCCAAAAACAACCTGTGCTTGCAAGTGGCCCACGCCATACCGACAAACACTGGTGTTAATATCCGAGACTGGAGGTTCCCGTTCATCGACTTCGCTGTCTACGAAATTCTTCCAGAGGACCCGAAGGAAGTCGTCTCAGTCAGGAGACGCTCTCTTCGATTCTACTACGACACAGCTACTACAATGCTGTACCGACACTCCTTCGATGGGCTCCTCCTTCGATGCCTGTCCAACGAAGAAGCAGCCGAAGCTCTCCGAGAAGCTCATGACGGAACTTGCGGAGCTCATCAACCCGGTCCTAAGTTGCAGGATCGACTGCGACGTATGGGCTACTACTGGCCAACCATAGCCGCCGACGCTGTTGAATATGCTAAGAAGTGTCACGCATGCCAACTCCATGCAGACTTCATACATACACCGTCTGAACCACTACATCCTACAGTCGCCTCCTGGCCCTTCGAAGCCTGGGGCATGGATATTGTGGGACCAATCACCCCTCCTTCATCAAGAGGACACCGCTTCATCCTGGCCATCACCGATTACTTCTCCAAATGGGCAGAAACAGTCCCACTGGCGGAAGTAAAGAGCTCTAGGGTGGTCAGCTTTATCAAACACCATGTCATTTACCGTTTCGGAGTACCCCGACGGATCATTCATGACTACGGTCCTCAGTTTATCAGCCACATTTTTAGCAGGTTCTGTGACAAAAATCGCATTCAAAATGTGGCATCCACCGCCTATAATCCGGCAGCAAACGGGTTAGCAGAGGCGTTCAACAAAACTATCGTCAGGCTACTCAAAAAGGTCGTGTCATCCAATAAACGCGACTGGGACGAAAAGCTTGGCGAATGCCTTTGGGCCTACCGCATAACGGTACGGACCCCGACCGGCAACAAACCATTCTTTCTGGTCTACGGGAGCGAAGAGGTACTGCCTCTCGAGATCCAGATACCCTCACTCCGTGTAGCAATAACAAACAAACTCACAGAAGAGGACAATCAACGTCGTCGTCTGCGGGAACTGGAGGCACTCGATGAGAAGCGTCTCCTAGCTCAACAACGTATCGAACTCTACCAAGCCCGTATATCACAGGCTTTCAACAAGAAGGTCAAACAAAGGACTTTCCAAGTTGGCAACCTGGTTCTGGCAGTCAGGAGGCCGATGGTGTTAACTCACAAGACACCAGGAAAGTTTGAGCCCAAGTGGGAAGGACCTTTCATCATAGAGACGGTATACTCAAACGGTGCTTACCGCCTCGCCAAACCCAATGGAGACTTGTTTATGATGCCCATCAACGGCAAGTTCCTAAAGAAGTACTATTCTTGACATCCTTCAGACATGTACTTCCCCAAGGGGATCTGTGGGCCCAATCATCAGGATTCACAAACAATCTCCTTTCACAAACTCATCCGCTTCTGGAACCCAGCTGTTCCGTGGCTTCCTTCAGTAGAAAGACAACCACGTCCACATTACCTCTGAGTTGTTCCTCTACACCCTACAAAGCGGAATCTTACACTACGTAAGCCGACGCTACCCTTCATGTTTACCACGTCCACATTACCTCAGAGTGAACATCTCGTACAAACAATCCCTGCGTTGTCTTACATTGATCGCAGAACTTCCACGTCCACATCACCTCTTAGTTGTTCAGCGTATCCCCCAGGATCATTCCTACCACGTCCATCATACCTCTGAGTAGGATGATTCTATCATTTGAACCCAATGATTGCCATGTCCACATCACCTCTGAGCAAACATGTTGGTTCCTTCGAACTTATTATCTGTACCTAAAAAACAAGGTGCACAAAAGATAATAGGTCCACACAAATCATCAAGTTCATAATAACAAAAATGAACACATCATAAAAAGTTGCGTACTTCTTTATTTTTTTGAAAGATAGAGTACAAAAACTATACTATCCCTCGGCAAAGGGTTGCAAAAGAACATAAAAAAGAGAAAAAGCTATAGTCCCTGAACCTCCCCAGGGTGGGCTGAGAGCTCCCTGACTCGAAGTCTTAGGTCGGCTGTACGGGCCTCCACAGTCGCCAGGACTCGTCGCTCAGCTTCTTGACGCATCAATTCAACAGTCCCAGTGGAAGTATCGCTCTCATGCTTCTCATCAAGCTGTTGTCGCTGCTGCGCCAAGACAAGAGTCCGCTGAGTAAAAGTCGCTTCTTCCTTCTTGAATGCTGCGTGTTCAGCCCGGACACGCTCGGCATCTAACTGGAGTCGGGCCCGTTGGTCCTCAAGGCGGCACATCTGGGTGTCGATATCCGCGATATCAGCATCCAATGCAGCTCGAGTTTCCGCCGTCGTCTTCATGGACTGAGACAACTGCTCTACCGCAGCCTCAGTCTCAGCCACCTCGCGCTCCCAAAGGCCCACAGTGGCCTGGTATGAAGACTCGATCTCAGCAATCAGCTTCCCCTTCTCTGTATCTATCAGGACGGAGAGGTCGTTTCACTGGATGCACTGAAGTTCCGCGAGCCGCTCGTCCAGCTCGATCACCGAAGCCTCCAGAATTTCGGCCATATGGTCGTGGCCTTGGTGAATGCGGATCAGCTCGATACAGGGTATTGCCAGAGTTCTTGCCGTCGTAAAGCTCCCATTGGCATCCATCACAGCAGATACACCCTTCTGCAGCATTTTGTACACCCCCTCGACGAGGAATTTCATATATTCGTCTGCATCCGCCAAGACCTGCGGCGTCATGGCAGGAGTTGGAGGAGCTACTACAGTTTGTAGACCGGAAGAAGATCCGCCAACTTCAACCTGCGAGGCTTGAACCTCGGTATTAATGCGCTCTTTATCAACGAGGGCTGGACTGCTAGCCCGAGGAGCCGAAAGAACAGAGGAAGCCCGCACATGCGTCGAGATAGTACTCCAAGTAGGGGGGCAACGGAGGGTTCCACACCCTCGCCCTTCTCAAGCCCGGAGGAACCACCGATGTCAACGGCCACCTCTTCTACCCCCAACATCCTATCAACAGCTGGTACCTCCCTTGCCAGAATAGGGAGATTATCATTTGTCTCTTGACCCGCCTCAGTGATCGTCACCGGCAGACGGGTCTCATTACCGAGTCCCTCCACAGGGACAGAATCTGTCGCTACCTCCAGATCGGTAGCCGCCTCAACTTCCACGGTTGAAGCCGGGGTAGGACTCGGCAATGATTCAGCCGACCTCCCCTCATCATAATAAGGAGGGGAATCAACCCTCTCATCTGTCTCAACTATATCTGTTGCCCCCGCAACAGACTCTTACAGCCCTGGATCAACGTCATCCGAAGGCGATGAACTCCAATCCACCTCATCATCAGGATGCCTCGAGTCCGTAGGACCCTCAACGTCCAAGGACTCCACGGCAGACTCTACCTTCCCGGAAGTTGTTGCAACCTCAAAGACAGGAGATACTAAAACCTCCGCAGGCACGTCTTCGGGGTCCTCGTCCACGGGAGACATTATCATCGGTGGGATGCGCTCATCAGAAGAGCCTGCCACCTCTTTCAGCTTATTGGCACCCGGTTTTGAAACACGGGACTTCTTCTTCGACTGCAAGAAGAAAAAGCATAAGTCACCTCAATGACAAAATAAATTAGAATTAAGAAGCACTCCTTACTTCAGCAGGAGCTGATCCCGTTGGCACTACGAGTGGCACTTCCGTAACCTTCGCAGTCGACGTCTTTCTCGACCTCTTCGATACAGAAGAACCAGCTTCTGTGTCAGCCCGCCTCTTCCCAACAGACGGATCTCTCACTGGCGCTGCAGCAGCAGTCCAATATCCTGCCAAATCTGGTGGACGATATGATCGGGCTACCCTCAACATATTCGTCGTGGTCTCCAGCTGAGTTCCAATGATGAAACTAGTCTCTCTGTCATAACCAGGAGACGCCGCGTTCATAATGTAATACAGCTTGGCGGCCGGATATAGGATCTGCGGCCGAGGGTTGCGGACTGGCGTGGTAAAACTAACGCTAGTGCATCCAGCGTTATAATACTGCCAGCCCCGGGCTCCGTCCAGCAAACTTCCGACGAAGCCTAGACTGCTACTGGGATTCCGCAACATCAGCTGAGTATAGCCAAATTGACGAGCAAATCGGCTTGGCGGATATGGCTCCAGATAATATTTATTCTGGTTACGGTAGACCAGGTGAGAAGGCCGGATACTTTGTAACCAACGAAAACTCTATTTCGGCAAAGTGACTGCATCTTCGCCAGAGTCAACTAAATCTTGGTCGGCCTCGAAATCTTTGAAAATCGGGCCAACCTTGACAATTTCCTACCCCTGAAGGTAGGACAAGACTCTCCTGCAAACGGGGACGCCGGTGTATGACCACTTCCTCTTATAGAAGCGGCGGATGAGGGCATCCCCTTCAACATGATCCTCCTCCGGACCGGGACTCATCACGTTCGGATGATGCAAAATCAGCCATCCCATAAGATAATAAAAGGCAGCTCGGCCTGGGAAAAGTTGTCATTGTTACCTTTCTCATGGATCACGTCATCAGCAAAAGACCTCAAACCGCGCAACAGGTTGCACACCATCGCGGGGAGGAGAGCTAAGGGTCGTCCAAAAGCCAACTTCACAGCAGGAAAAATGAGATTCCGATGTACCCGTTCCACGGTACCGAATCCACCTGCAAACACGCAATCCTGGAGCCATATCATCAAATAGGCTGACAACACTGCCTTAGATGACATCCGGTGCCCACAGTGCCAGAAGCAGCTATATGTATCCTTGCCGCTCTCATCCGAACGTGGGGTCCTCTCATCCAGCCGACTTATTTCAGAAGTCACCTCCGTGGGCTTCAGTCCCTGCGGAGTCATAAATCGGATCCTCGAAGGATTCGCTAAATCCTGCTTAAAGACATAGTCCCTCCAAGCAGTTACAAGAGGTTGGGTCTTGCCCCTATCCCTCCGGTGCATCAGATAATGGTGGCTCGTCACCTCTTTGAATACAGCCATCATCTCCGGGTTCTTATCCTCCAGAACCTGGATCTCCTTATTTGTCGGGAAATACTCCTCGTACGGCTCTGAGCCCCAAGGAAGCTTAGACACCTCGTGCATCTCATGGAGAGCCAACCCCAACTCTTCCACCGGAGTGAAAAAGCTGTCGGTATGGGCATTGAATAATTCCAAGAGCGCAAGGAACATAGGCTTGTTGAGATCCACGCCTGCCTGCGTAGCCCGAATAGCGGCTGTCAGCCCGATCTCCTTAAGCTCAACTTTGAACCTTAAAAGCACCCAAGTGGTCAACTCGTCCCACCTCGGAATATAGTGACACCAACCCTCGACTCTAAAGCCACCTGTCGGGTACATGACCTTCGCTGTCAACATCCGATTTGCAAAGGTCGGGGCACTGAAGGGAAATGTGTCATTTGGAACTTCACTGTAGAGGCTCCCGGGACGCAAGGCTCGGTAACTGAACGAGGAACCGGCTCGTGAAGCAGCCAAAGTATCTCGCTGGTTTGAGGTGGCATCGATCGAAAGGGTACCTCCCAAGGCCCCTCCTTGAGAAGGAGTAAGTTTCCAACCCATCCTTCTCTTCGAAGCCAGACGGTAAAAAGCAGTCAGCAGCAACTGGCGGTCAACCTGCCTCATATATAGAACCATGCCTTTGGCAGTGAAGAACCAGTCTTCTTTGATCTTCAGTACCTTCGCTTCAGAAGAGACTAGTCGATCGCCAAACAGAAAGGCAGGTTTTAAGAAAGTCATATCTTCAGATTCAGCAGACCTCAGTTTACCACTCTCCATCATACTCTGGAGGAAAAGTAGCAACTGGTTCTGGATTTGCAGCATTCTCTCCCGAGGTTGGTTCTGTAAGATAGCATCCTTTGCAGGGTTGATCACCGCATCATCAAAATCAACCCCCATTTGGCAAAGAGAAGCATCCAAGAGGACTTCGTTCAACAGAGGGATCGTCATCGACACTGACACAACAAAAGTGGAGGTCAGGCAAAAAGACAAAAGGTATCAACAGATTGACGCAGCGTCAGGGCATAAACCCATGTGCGTCAGCTTCAGCGCATCACCCATGCGCGTCGGCATTGGAGCTTCGGCGCATCAGCAGGGCATAAACCCATGCGCGTCAGTATTGGAGCTTCGGCGCATCATCAAGGTGTGAGCCCATGCGCGTCAGCGAAAGCTTCAGCGCATCATCAGGGTATAAAACCCATGCGCGTCAGCAATTAAAGCCACAGTGCATGAGAAAGGCCTGAGCCTATGCACATCGGCGGGAAAGTTTTCCACATCGATAGGAGACAATAAAGCACACCGACTACCGCCGGCCGAACTTCGACAGGCAGGCGAGGAATGTCACTCACGACAGCCTCTACCGGCTCCTTCTCCTTCCCCTTTCCTTTGCCGGCACCGCCGCGAGGAGTCTTGGGAGCCATTCTAACAGAGAGGAAGAAGTTAGGATTTTGAAGAAAGAACTCTAAAGGAGGCAAAGGCACAGAGTAGAAGAACTCTCTCTCTCCACCTCTCACCTATTTATAGGCCGTGGTCGCACGCGTGAACCGATGACGAGTGATCTCAGCCGTCGCCTCGGGTCTTGTGAAGATAACAGCAGATAAAACCAAAAGATTATCATTAATCTTTTCGGTTACCGAGGCATTATCATATCCTGAGAAGAGCATGCGGCTGAATAGGCATGCGCCCCAACAGTCATGCGCCCTGATCGCCATGCTTCTTATTCAAAGTATTCCAAAACTTATTCAAAAGTTTTGAAAACTTTGAAGGGGGTCTTGTAGAAGCATGGAATTTCACAACCAGAAAGACCATGCGCCAGACATTACATGCGCCAGAACTAAAACAGCAAAGTCAATAGCCAATAGACATTTGAAGAAGGACTTTTCATTTATATATAAAAGTCTATTACATGTCTAGAAAAGGTTGTACAAAGAAGAATTTTTACAAAGAAAAGATCCTAAGTCTACAGCCAGCGGCCACCATGCGCCTTCAGATAGGCGCAGCAGTCACCATGCGCCTCCAGATAGGCGCAGCAGTCACCATGCGCTGCCAGTTAAGCGCAGCAGATACCATGCGCCTCCAACCAGGCGCATCCCACCATCTCTTCAGCAGCTCAGTTATGTGCATCCAGCTCAGTTATGTGCATCCCTTCAGCAGCCCAGTTATGTGCCACTCTTCTAACCAGGCTCACCTGGCCGAACAGGAGTCCAGTTATGTGCCGCTCTTCCAGCCAGGCTCACCTGATAAGTGCTTCGATTACACAAAGCATTTAACCCTCTGGCTAAAAGCAAGAAAGAGAAGAGCACCGTAAATCTGTGGCCAGGGGAGGCTTCAAAAGAGCCTCCAAAGGCCAAGGAAGACCGTGATCGAAATACGGCTAAAGGAACAGCTTTCAGAGTGGGCGACACCCACTTTGAAGGAAGAGAGAGCCTAGCACCGCCATTCCGATCTACGGCTCTTCCGGAACAACGGAGACGAGGCCCGAGCATCCCTATCTTTGGATGCAACAGGCATCTTCCGCCTGCCTCAGAAGCCCTCGACTCCGTCTTTTGGATGTATCAGTCACCTTCATGAGCATTAATGACGACGTGGCGTCTCATCTTCACCCTCGGGAGCACTTCGTCAACAGAATGCACCCGAGAACCCGAGTTCATATTGGAAAGACGTGAGGGAATGAGAGGCCAACCTTCTCTCCATGCCACTATTTATAGGCCGGGCAGATCAAACCCATGCGCCAAGTGGATGGCTCTCCGAATTACGTGCAATGAACTCACATTAAATGGATGAACCAGACGCCTCGACTTCAGCCAAACGACTGTTAAAAGCACTCGAGAAGCGAAACAGCTACATCATCAAAGACGTGTCGGATGCGCCGGCTGGACAGCGCATCACACCTCTTCAAACATCAAACAGATGCGCCCTATACCGAGCGCATCACAGGTGATGCGCCCCCATACGTCCCCATACGCCTAGTGGAACATCAACTGACGCGTCCACTCAGCTGTCCATCGAATGTCACCAACATTAAATACTGAACTGACAAAGTTGGCAGCACGCATTCGCAAGTCTGAACGGCTGACAGCTTTTGCAGAAAATGAAGCATCCACAACGTCAGCATCATCATGACTCTATCCCGACGACTACTGCCACGTGGCCACTCGACCACCTGTATGCGCCTCCGCGGCCATGCGCCCAAACCTGCATGCGCCTCAAAAGCCATGCGCCTCAGACCCTTTATTGATCCCTAAAGACAGAAGAAGAGTCTCCAGTTGAAGCTTTGTATGCGCCTCAAAAGCCATGCGCCCCAGACAGATCTCTGATCCCGAAAGACAGAAAGAAAGTCGCTCGTATGCGCCTCAAAAGCCATGCGCCCAGAACGGCTCATGACTCCTAAAGGTCATGAGCCAAAATCTTATCATGCACCCAATCCAAGGCACATCCCACCAAATCATCCCCCCACCAAATCAGAGATCTCCGAGCCATAGGTCGATGACACGTGTCCTTTGACTCAACTCATCCAAGATCTCAGCAACAGAAAGATCTTCTCCTCTGCTACGTGCCGACTCACAACAGCAGTATGAAGAATTCAACCCCGCCTGTAGGGCGTATCATCCATGTGCCTCCATCAGTAATCTCCACGTGGCGTCCCCACGCACCGGTGCATCCTACATATGCGCGCATGAGCAGCCAACCTGCCCAGCTATAAATAGAGGGACCATTTCTTTCTGACAGAGACGGAGAGACATATACGAGCAATCCAAACAGATATCACCAGAGAGACAGATACAGACACTCAACGTCTTCCTCCTCTCAGCCAGCTCCAGCACCCAGAGCAATCTACACCTTCAGAGAACCGATAACCGTCGTCAGCCCGTCAATGGAGTCAACGCATTACCACTCGCTCCATTGGCACTTAGGACCCAAATTAAACAAAAGTGTACTCCTAGGACTACATCTAAGTCCTATATTGTAACACTGTTCTGTTTGTATTAAGATTTGCAATCAAACGATTTTAATGGCAAACAACCATCCTGCTCGATTTGCATGTTAACATGTTTTGAGGCAAGCAACTATCACATTCATACCGTGTCCCGTGCACTTGTTAAGCAGTGAAGAAGGGTTGTGAAGGCCACTGGCAATTTCAAGCCATCTCGGACTATAGCTGAGTTACACGGTGACCCTTTCGCGTCGGGTAGCGAGCCCTGTGCAAAAGTTCCCGTATAACCCGTGCCGATGAAGGGTTGGCGCTTGCTATACACACGTTCCTCCCGGGCCGAATCGGTCCCTTGGCCTAGGTAACCGTTCGAGGAAACTACACCTTGTCGACAAGTTGTCCAATGACCGTTATCCTTTGAACTTAGTTGATTTGGTTATTTAGCCGTATCGTTGCGATAAACATTAATCGATTCATTCATTGTTTTGCATAGACCAAGTATGATTGTATAAGGAAGCACGTTTTTCATTTTCCAAAACTGGCAGTTTGATAGCAAGTGTTTCGTGAAGAATCGTGTCACGATTTCTTTGATTCTACACTATTATGACAAGCATTCATTTACTTCATATATTGAGTTTTGAAGTAGAGGGACAAGACGAAGGAGGTCAGCCACTCGCCTTAGCCTTGCTTCATGCGAGCGACCGGTTGGCTGCGCTGACGTCGCCTACGCGATCACCTGCAATCGCATAAGCAACTGATTAGAACACTGTATAATTCAAGGATATTCGATATGAATGTGAAGCTCCAAAACGTATCATGAAAACCCATCGAAAACATTCACAAAAAACGCATTCACGAAAACCAAAGCCAAATCAAGTGCGACATGAAAACCAGAGCAACGGGAGGTCTCTCCCGACTCAGCCGCAGAGCCAATCCTCGAGACGCAACCCGCTGAATATGGGACTTGGTTCCGAAGATGCCATTCCATAATATGGAATGGATCTTAATTCAACCGTTCCCGTTCGATCGACTCGGCCGATTCTGACCTATCGGTCCCGACCGAATCGATAGCGACAGTGTTCCTTTCTCGTGCACCCCGTGGACGGAGACGGGGTACGATGTAGGGACGGGGCACTACACCATAACCAACTAATAAAAAGTTTCATCCTCGAAACTTAAAGATGGAACCTACCTCTAAGAGAACAATGAAGGAAATTTTTCCTTCATCTCCGATTCAAGCTCCCACGTCGATTCTTCGACCGAGTGGTTCTTCCAGAGGACGCGGACAAGAGGGATCACTCGATTGCGCAGCAGCTTATCCTTGCGTTCAATGATTTGAACTGGCTCTTCAACGTAGGATAAGTCGGACTTTAGCTCCAGCTGGCCAAAGTCTACCACGTGGCTCGGGTCGTGCACGTACTTTTGCAGTTGAGAGACATGGAAGATATTGTGAACACCTTCAAGCGCCGGTGGTAGGGCAATTTTGTAGGCCACTAGCGCGACCCGTTCAAGTATTTCGAACGGCCCAACGAATCTCGGACTCAACTTTCCTTTCGCGCCGAACCGAGTAACTCCCCGCATGGGCGACACTTTGAGAAACACGTGCTCGCCTACTTGAAACTCGAGGGGACGACGATGAACGTCTGCATAGCTTTTCTGACGACTCTGCGCGGTCTTTAATCTTTCCCGAATGAGCCGAATCTTCTGTACGGTCTGTTCAACCAGTTCCAGACCGAGAATCTGTCGCTCTTCGACTTCATTCCAGCAAATGGGTGATCGGCACTTGCGCCCGTACAAGGCTTCATACGGCGCCATTTGAATGCTGGATTGATAGCTATTGTTGTATGCAAATTCGGCCAGAGGTAGATGATTTTCCCAGCTTGATTTGAAGTCAATTGCGCAGAGTCATAGCATGTCTTCGAGAATCTGATTGACGTGCTCCGTTTGGCCGTCGGTCTGAGGATGGTAAGCTGAGCTGAATTGCAACTTGGTACCCAGCGTCGACTGAAGGCTACTCCAGAATTGCGACATGAATCGTGAATCCCGATCAGAGACGATGGATATGGAACTACGTACAGCCGTACTATCTCATCAAGATATATCTGTGCCAGGCGATCAACGCTCCAAGTGACTTTAATGGCAATAAAATATGCTGACTTGGTTAATCGATCGACGATGACCCAGATGGCATCATTTGCCCGCGACGTCTTAGACAGACCAACTATGAAATCTATGCACATATGCTGCCACTTCCATTCTGGAATCGCCAGATTCTGTATCTCCCCGCCCGGTCTCTGGTGCTCAGCTTTCACCTGCTGACAGGCCATGCATTGCGACACGAAGAGTGCCACATCCCTTTTCATCCCGTGCCACCAGAAGTTTGTGCGGAGGTCTTTGTATATCTTCGTGCTACCTGGATGCAAGGTGTATTTCGCATAGTGCGCCTCCGACAGGATCTCCTTTCTTAGTTCTGAATCGTCCGAAACGTATAGCCTACCCTTCAATCGAAGCACGCCAGTTTCGTCTTCCGTAAAGTCGATCGTCCTGCCTGTCGAAATTAGCTCTCACACTTTTTTCAGGTACGGATCGTCCGTCTGAGCAGTCTTGATCTTTTCAAGCAAGCTCGGCTCTAACTGCAACTTTGCCAACTGTACATTCCGAAATCTGACTCGGAGCTCGATGCCCATCTCTTCTAGGTCGTGTAGCAGTCTGGGGTCGATGGATAACGAGGCAATGTACTTCCGACTCAAAGCGTCCGCCATAACATTTCCTTTTCCCGGCGTATAGTCGATAGTCAAGTCGTAGTCCTTGATCAGTTCAAGCCAGCGCCTCTGCCGTAAGTTCAGTTCCCTCTGCGTGAATAGATACTTGAGGCTCTTGTGATCGGTGTAGATCGTGTACGCCACGCCTAGAGGTAGTGACGCCACAATTTCAATGTAAACACAATCGCCGCTAACTCCAGGTCGTGCGTGGGATAATTCTTCTCGTACGACTTTAGCTATCGGGAAGCAAAAGATATCACCTTGTTCTGCTGCATCAGCACACACCCCAAGCCCTGACCGGACGCATCGCTGAATATCTGGAAACCCTCAGTCCCTTCTGGAAGTGCGAGTATCGGGGCCGAGACGAGCCGTTGCTTTAATTCTTGGAATGAAACTTCGAATCTCGCTGACGGACATTGGCCGCTTCCAATCGACGACGACTTCAACTTTCTTCGGGTCGACCGCAATGCCTTCAGCAGAAATGATGTGTCCAAGGAAGATGACTCAGCGTCCCTCCCATCCAGGTCACTGGAGTACTTGTGTATATTGAGGGATGTGTACAATATATGGAACGACTATCTCATCGGCACACTTTTGTAATCGAGTCATGTTATAGCCCGCACGGCAATGAGTCTTGTACCGGAGTTTGTAAATGATGTTCATTATCAATAAAGAATCAAGTTCCTTTACTTATTGTGTGATTCAATTTGTCTGCGTACTCTTTTAGATCTCGTGTCTCGGATTACCTTATGACTATGTCTTGTGCGATCGTAAATTAGGTTCGCACGGCATCACGCCTGGGAGACGATTATCGATTCGACAGAATCAGGGTGTGACATAATGGTATCAGAGCACGGCTTTACGTCCTTGGCCTCTAGTGTCGAATTCTATTCTCCGACCGTTGACTTCGTGTCGATGAGAAGAGTTGTTCCATACGCTGAACCCAGGACATTTTCTGAAACTAACGAGAGTTGCCTTCCCTTTTTCTCTGCAGTTACGGGAGCTCAGGCGGAAGACGAGACGAGCGCTTCCAGCGGCTCGAGTGCTTCTAGGCCCGAGCATTCCGTAAACCAAACGGGAATGACGCCTACTGTAGCCGGACCTTTCGGTGACCCGATGCAACGTATGCTGCAGATGCTTGAAATGCAGCAACGTCAAAACGAGCTCCATCGTCAGCAAGCGGAGGCTCGTCAGGCTCAATTTGAGAATCGGTTCGAGGCTCAATTCAAGGTGCAACAGCAGCAGCTGAATACTCTCCAGCAAATCGTACAGTCGGTCGTCGGCAACAACAACAACTCAACGATGACACCTGACGTGACCCAGCCTGCGGTTCGATCCAACGAAGCTAAACCAGAGGCGCCCGCGCTCTTACCTGCAGCACCAAGAAGTTCTAACTTCAACGTGTCAAAATTCATGAAAAGCTGCCGTACTTCCTTCAACGACACAAAAGATCATGCGGTGGCGATCGACTGGCTGGAGGAGCTGGAAGATAAGTTCGAGCTTCTGGGTGTCGAAGACTCGAAGAAAGTCGCGTGTGCTCAACTTCTACTTCGAATGAATGCGCACGATTGGTGGGCTGTGCAGAAGTGGGCTAATCGACGTGAAGACGAGACGGCGGTAATCTCCTGGACTACATTCAAAAGTGCGTTCGAGACAGAATATCTTTCAGCAGTCGTGCGACAGGAGAAAGAAAATGAATTCATACAACTGAGGTAAGGGAGTATGACTGTAAGACAGTACGCGGCCGAATTCAACAAACTGGCCAAGTTTGCTGGAGACTATCTGCCTACCACTGCAAGTCGAGCTCGACGATTCGAAGTGGGCCTGCATTCAACTATCCGTGCGCATGTTTCGGTGGCCGAATACAAAACCATGGGAGAGGCACTCAACCATGCCATCCGTCTGGAGTTCGAGTATCCTTCTACTACTACCGGCGCTATTCATTTTAATAACAAATCCCATAGTAATGCGGGAGGCAACAACGCACACAAGCATCAAAATTGTGGCAACGGAGGCGGCAACCAGGCAAAGGATCGAGTAGTTTGCACTTTCTGCCACAAGGAGGGGCACTTGATCAGCGAGTGCCGATTGAAGAATGGTAGGTGCCTCGGGTGCGGTCGAGCCGACCATATCGTATGAGACTGCCCGGAGAAGTCAAACCAACGTCCACGACAACACCATCAGAACCGAGGCCAAGCACCTCGGGCTCCACCGACCGTACAACAGAATGGCCAAGACCGTCGTCCTAATGCTCAGGGCCGCGTCTACGCCATGACTCGAGACGAAGTGTTCGCAATTGACACAGTCGTGACTGTTTTCTATGAAATATAAAAGAGCAGAATAGTTTTATGGGAGGACTGGACTTTTACTTCACGTTACAAACTCGCTTGCTCAAAGAAAGCCTAGGGACAAAAACCTAGGTACAGCAATCTAAGTACAATTGTTTATTTTTGATTCTGGGGGTGACGATAGAGGCTTAGAAAAGTGACGACAGCTCTGCCTTACTCCTTGGACGATCGGACGTAGCCTTGGCTTCCGTAACAAGATGCTTGGCGTTGACGAAGAAATGCTCTTCTTGCTCTCCTCGTATTGCTCTTCTGGCTTCTCTCTCTCTGGATTGATCTTTGTGTATTTTTCTCTCTGATTATTGGGGGAGCGTCCTTTTGTAAGGGAATGACACCTTTCTATTTATAATAGTGAGGGGCATCATTAGGGTTTACAATGATTGCCCATTCTCTAAGTGGCGGCGGCCTGGTAAATGATCAATCTGGGCCATTAATTTTGAGCGTGAAGGATCTGGGCCCTTAATGAGGATTATGCCATATCATGTCAGTAATTAATGTTGATTGTAATAAATCCCCATCATGATGATTTGCTGATGTCCGCAAATCTAAATGAATCAATTTAATTCATTCTCTTGCCACGCGTCCCAAATTATTGGGATCTGACCCAAAATTTGATTATCTTTAGGACACGTGTCCTGTCATCCTTGTTGAGCCGTATGAGGAGCGTTCATATTTGGGCCGCATGAAGGTCGTTATGACCGAGCCGCATAAAAGATTTTATGACCGAGCCACATGAATAGTATCTATACTCGAACCGTATGAAGGTTGTCATGACCGAGCCGCATGAATATGTTCATGACCGAGCCGCATGGGGGTCTTCATGGCCGAGCTGTATGAGAGTCTTCATGGCCGTGCCGCATGGATTTCTTCATGGCCGAGCCGCATGGGGGACCTTCATGATTGAACCGCATAGGTTTCTCTGTACTGGCCACGTGAAATCATCTAGTCTGGCCGCATAAACTTGCCTCAAAGCTGTGAAGATTTTCTCCAGTTCCCTAGGAAGATAGTGCTCTTGTGTCAGTCATTATGACTACTTTACGTCAGGGCTGTCAGCTGTCAGCTGTCAGCCGTCAGAGCATTAATTGTGTTTGAATGACGCTGGGTACCGCCGTTCTAAAAAGACACGCGGCTTCCCTTTTCGGGCCGCATGGAGTCCACTCGAGCTGTCTATGTGTTTGAGCCGTATGGGACTCCTGAGCCGCATGGATCATTTTTCTCTTCTTTTTCATGCTTCTATAAGACCCCCTTCAAAGTTTTTAATTTTCAAAATTGAAATACTTTGAATAAGAAGCATGATTATGCCAGAGCCGTATGGATGTATTCTGTCCTAGCCGTATGGATTTGACCAGCCGTATGATTACCTCAACCGTATGACTCTCTGAGCCGCATGGGCTGTTTTGGCCGCATGAGCTTCTTGCCACGTCTTCCTGCCACGTGTGCAAATCTTTTGTAAATCTTCTGCATTTAATGCTCTTGATTTGCTGTCAGAATTTAAGAGCCACTTTTTGGGCCAGGATCCCAAGAGTCAGGCTATTATTAAGCCATTTTGCCTCGATGACCGAAGAGTCGGTCATCATGTTGCACGCGGATCGAGGCGTTCCTTCCTTGTCTTTAAATAGGAACACTTTCGTTCTAGGAAATCTCCTTTGCTCTCTTCGATCTTTTGCTGTTCTAACTCCTTTCTCTCCCAAGCATCTATGGCTCCCAAGAAGGTCGCTGCGTCGAAGGCTGCGAAGGGCAAGGCAGTCGCTTCTGCGGCGACTGTGGCGACGAACGTGGCCACTCCTCCGCCGGCCGCTGTTCACTCTGTTCATCCCGACGTGCATCCGCCTATTGCTGGTAAGGGCGTTGCCTTAGAACCCTAACTGCCATGGCTCTGCTGCATAATTTATGCACAAGCCGCATGTACAAGGTTCGTCGATATGACCGCATAAGCACTTCGCCCAGGGGGCCGCATGGGCTTATCATACTCGATCTGAACCGCATATTGTTTTCCATAAAGAAATTCTCTTTATTTGTTGTGTTTCTGGGAAAATTACAACTGTAGAAATCCGATCTAGAAGACGATCGCTTTATCCCTTGGACTATGCGAAGAAGAAAGCTCTCAAAATTTTGACAGTAGATATCAATGTATCTGTACAATGAATGAGAAAAAGAACTCTATTTATAGAGTCAAAAAACTGAAAAGATAACTGTCTTCACAGCCTGTGCCTAGTTAAAAATCACGCAGGATTTAACATACACAAGGCTGTGAGCAGTTACTGGACGTGGCCTGTAACTGTTGGACACATGGCAATCATGCATGAGTCGTGTGCAAGTTACAGGACATGCAGGCAAGAGATTAGTGGCATGGCTGCCACGTACTCCAATTTGATGAAATCCACGCAGACTTGTTGAAGACGAAATCCACGCGAACTCGGTGTAGAAAGCTTCAAAATCCACGCAAACTTGGGGCAGGAAGCTTCAGGATCCACGCAGACTTCGAGGCAAAGAACTTTAAAATCCACGCAAACTTGGGGCAGGAAGCTTCAGAATCCACGCAAACTTGAGATGAAGATCACAAATACACGCAGACTTGAGATAGAACTGCCAGCTGTCTTGATTCGGCGTGTCTCGACTGACACAAAATCTCTGACAGTGATTGCTTTGTCAGTCGCATTAAATGACAAGAAACCCTTTTGGTACGCCAACTCGACGAAGGCTGAGTCTTGCTGAAGAAGATTTCGAAAATCACGCGATAGATGGCGATGATCTCTCGAATTCTGTGTATACGTGGCATACGAAGAGATATTCTTTGATTGTCGTGTTGTCAGTCATAATTACTCTTTGGCAAATGATGAGCTGTCTTCCAGCGTGATTTGTTTATATTGTCTGGATCAACTGAGCGTGACTTTTGACTCTGTCTTGATCAACTCAGCGTGACTTTCATTTTTGAGGCCTACAAAACCCCCTTCAAAGTTTTCGAAAAATGATAAATTATTTCGAAATACTTTGAAAATAGAGATGATAAAATGGATTTAGTCACGCTGAGATGACTTCAAAATTTTTCGAAAGTCTGAAAGACTTCGAAGTTCTTTAAATGTCATGATGACTCTTCATTTTTCGAGACTGATTGCATCCAATTTATGGTGGAATATGAACCGCCGGCGAACTCTGTTATATAAGCAGGGAGAAGATTCATTTTTAATCTTCATCTTACGTCAACATGACACCAAAGGAGAAAGTTGAGGAAGAAGCACGCAAGTTGGGCTTTTGTTCTCATGGTGACCCCACTTTTGGGGGTGAAGAACCAGAGCCCCTTGTCTTCGAGCTCAAAGATGATCCCTTGCAACTAGCCAACAATTTCTTGAGCTATTTTGGCTTGGATGGCTCGTCCTCTTCTGATGGGCGCAGCCTCATAGAGCAGCGTGAATTGTTTAAAGCTCTGTTGCACTGTCTGGAAGTTAGGAGCGTAGAAGAACTAGACACCAAGCTCAGTCGCTCTGGGAAATAGAGCGTGACTTTGTTGCACTTTTTGTTTTGTCTTTTGTAAGGCCATCAATGCCTGTCTTGAAGAATATAGTACAACTTTTGTGTTTGATCTGCGTGCCTTAATAAGAAATATTAATCAGCAGTCTTTGATTGTTTCTAATGTTGCTCTGTCTTCCAAAGCACACGTGACACTCATTCTACAGTTTACGAGCGCTATTTATGCAGATCTTTTCCAAGAATAGACTTGTACTTTGCCCTTTAAATAGATGGAAGAGTTTCGCAGATACTCATCTCCCATTCCTCTTCTTCTTCTCTGAGAATAAAATTTTTGGGAGATTTCACTCTCAAACAGGAAAGCAATGTTTTCTAATGTTCGACTTCTGCGCACTGTATCAAACATGAGTTTGCCAATCCTTAGCACCATACTTGAAGGTAAATCAGTGTAATACGTGCACTTATTTCTGCTGTTGAAGATAGGCTTTCTGTTTCTTGTTTCTGATTTGAACAATACACGCCTGTCTCTGTTTGATAAATGCATACTGAATGATTTCTGTTGATACTTTCTGCAGAAACTTGGCTGAAAATTTTCTTCAGAACTGGCATTGGGGATGTGGATGCTGTGGAGAATATCCTGCTGACATCTACATCAGGGAGCTCATACGCTTTTGATGCGTAGATCAGACAACTCAGAACTCTTCGTGGGATAGAAGAGTCTTCCTCAGACGGTAGGAAGAGCCTTTATACACGAGAGTTGGATGGTGGAGTCAACTCTACCCCGATAAATCGGGTAGTAGAGTTCCTTTCACGGGAGAACTAGGAATTGTATCCCAAGGTTTGGATACATTCCTGTTTCCTCTGAAAGGCCGCTCCCAATCCATCAATTGTATTGGCAGCACCACGACTTCGGACTGCCATACTCTGTGGTTCTTCTCTCGTCTGAGAGAGAAGACCAGAGTTTGATTCCTGCTGATCTGGTCGTGACTGGGACCCAGACAGTCAGGAACTGCCACCAACAACGAACCTGACGGAGAAGGTCCGACGGAGAAGATCCAAAGAAGAAGATAGATCTCTATTAGGTTATTGTTGTGATGTAGAATGAAAATCCAAGATTTGTAATAGATTTCCATTATAATTTGTAAGAAAGTCTAAGAAAATGTAATAGACTTTTTTGTGGTGAAATGAGAATGGAAATGATAATTCTTCTATGCTCAAAAATTTGTATTTGTGGATGAATTGTGGACATGATAGATAATGAAATCTTCTTTTCTGTTTTAGAGTATATGATATTATCAGAGGTATTATGGACGTAATAATATGTAGGAACTCAAAAGAAAATAGATTGATTTCTATGCAGAGGTCAAAACATGACAAATGAGTAAGTAGATTCGGAATTGATTCAGAGGTTATGAAAACATGATAAATAACGAATCCCCCCTTAATAAAATTGATAGAAGATTATGAACGGATGAACCGTTAGGAAATGATGAACAGATGAACTGTCGAGTGAATGTAATAAATGAACAGATGAACCGTCAAGTATTAATGAACAGGCGAACCGTCTGATGAATGTGAGAAATGAATGGATGAACCATTAAGCATTAATGAATATGTGAAACGTCGGATGAATGAGGAACTTCTGCCTATAAATATAGCAGAAATCTGGCGAGAACGAATACTTCTACTCCTCAACATAAAAATATCATCTGGAGAAGCATCCAAGAAGACTGAGATAGCCTCAAAGGTTCAGAAAGGCACTGAAGAACGCCCTGCTGGTCCAGTCTAAACGAAGAAGACGGAAGCAGGCGAAGGTTCGTCTGCACCCAAGCCACCAAGGGACATTCTGGATTTTCTGCTTGAACCAGGAAGGACTGAAGAAGAGGAAGCCATGAGGATGGCCGCTTGCAAATTCCTCGTGGGTTCTAGCAAGGAGGTTCTCGGTTTTTTTTTGCTGATCACATCTTCGAGGAGGACGGTAGTGGCCCACGTCCAAAAGTAGAGAAGGATGATAGTGATCTTCCTTAATATCATGTATCATCATTCATGAAAATAAAATAAAAATTTTATTTTTAAACATGAATTTGTCTGATGATTACAAGTATTTATATTTATACATAGTACTTTTTAAGGAATTTGCCATTAATAGGCATTAAAACTTTTCGACCATCCAATTCTGAGAGTTGATAAGCTCCATTTGAGAAAACTTTGCTCACAATATAGGGACCTTCCCACTTTGCGTCAAATTTATCCTTACTCATATGAGTCATAGTCATAGGACGTCTGACTGTTAGAACAAGTTCTCCTTTTTGATATGATCGAACTCTGACTTTTTTTATTAAAAGCTCTTGAAATTCTAGCTTGATAGAATTCAATATTCTGTTGAGCAGATAATCGCTTTTCATCCAAAGCTTCTAATTCCTGAAGTCGAAGACGATCGTTATTTTCAGCAGTGAGTTCATTAGCGATTGCTATCCTTAAAGAAGGAATTTGAATCTCTAATGGAAGAACAGCTTCGCAACCATACACCAGAGAGAAAGGTGTACATTTGGTAGCATTACGAACTGTAGTGCGATAAGCCCACAAACATTCCCCGAGCTTGTCACTCTAATTACGTTTGTTAGTGGAGACAAACTTCTTTAGGAGTTTGATGATAGTCTTGTTGAAAGCTTCTGCTAATCCGTTAGCTGCTGGATTATATGCGGTAGAAGCCACATTATTGATCCGGTGATCGTCACAGAATCGAGTAAATTTCTGGCTGACGAACTGTGGTCCGTTATCATGACCAATGCGTCGAGGAACACCAAATCTGTAGATGACGTGGTGCTTAATAAAGCTGATGACATTAGACGTCTTAACTTCAGATAAAGGAATGGCTTCGGCCCATTTGGAGAAGTAATCGGTTATTGCGAGAATGAACCGATGACCTTTAGATGACGGTGGATTGATCGGGCCGACAATGTCCATGCCCCAAGCTTCGAAGGGCCATGATGCTGCCGTCGGATGTAGAAATTCCGAGGGTTGATGAATAAAATCTGCATGGATTTGACAAGCTTTACACTTCTTTACATATTCGATGGCATCAGATACCATGGTGGGCCAATAATAACCCATACGTCGAATACGGTCTTGAAGTTTTGGTCCTGGCTGATGTGCTCCACAAATTCCATCATGTGCTTCGCGAATGATTTGTTGAGCCTCGTCACCGGCAACACATCGAAGGAGTAAACCATCATAAGCTCGACGATATAAGGTCTTTGTTGTATGATTGTAGTAGAATCTGAGTGATCGTCGTCTGATAGATGCTGCCTCACTCGGATCATCCGGAAGAATATCATATAATACGAGATCTAAGAAAGGAAGTCTCCAATCTTTATCCGTATTCTGATTCTCAGTCAAGTTACTGAAGATGAATTCCATGCTAGAATTGGATGAAGATGACATCGATTTATGACTGAATCCAAATCCTCTTGTTGTGTTGACGTCATGAGATGTTCATTCTTCAATGTCAACTGGAAGTCCTAGAGTCAAGTTATTTTCAAGATGAAATAATTCTCGATTACGAACAATGATCATTTGTTGCCGTCTGATTGGAATAGCCAGCACCGCTGCAAGATTAGCAAGGGCATCAGCTTCTGTGTTACATGCTCGCCTAACATGTTCAATGAAAAATTCTTCAAACGAAGAAGCCATAGATATAGCTGTTTTATGATAAGGAACCAGATCTTGATGGCGAACTTCATAAGTACCCCTGATCTGATTGACAATGAGTTTAGAGTCTCCGTACGCCTCCAAATGTTGAATATTCAGATGTTTAGCGAGTTGAAGACCAATAAGTAATGCGTTGTACTCAGCTACATTGTTTGAACACGGCTGATCGAGAGAATAAGCTCTTTGGATAGCAAGACCTTCTGGCGATACAAGAACGATTCCAACTCCAGCGACAATATCACCATTAGGACCAATTCTTGATGCTCCATCAAAGAATAAACGCCAAGTAGGATCTTCTTCAGCAATTTAATTTGAATCTAGGACTTCATCTGGGATTTCATCATAGAGTTTTGAATTTTCTGGAATTGAGTGAGCAGCCAGAAAATCAGCTAAAGCTTGTCCTTTGACTGATTTCTGAGGAATATAGTGCATGTCATACTGAGCAAGTAGGATTCCCCAGTTAGCCAATCGAGAATTCAAAACACTGGGTTTCTTCATCATGATCCGTATAGGATTGATCCTGGAGATGACATGAATAGTCTGGCCAATAATATAATGACGTGTCTTTTGGACAGCAAACATCAAGGCTAGACATTCTTTTTCAACCGGTGAATATCGAGGTTCAGCTCCGGTCATAGTGCGGTTGAGATAATAAATGGCTTGTTCATGGCCATTTTGATTCTTTTGAGCGAGTAATGCACCCAATAAATGACTCATTGCTCGAGTATAGAGGAGGAACGGTATTCCTGCGACGGGAGGTACCAATACTGGAGGGCTCGTTAGATATTGTTTTATATCATCGAATGCTTTCTGACATTCA
This sequence comes from Iris pallida, assembly GCA_029216955.1. Taxonomy (NCBI): domain Eukaryota; kingdom Viridiplantae; phylum Streptophyta; class Magnoliopsida; order Asparagales; family Iridaceae; genus Iris; species Iris pallida. The sequence goes on from JANAVB010033818.1 coordinate 2,350,486, forward strand.
TCATTCCAGACAAAAGAGACACCTTTCTTCATAAGTTTGTTGAATGGTCTGCAGCGTCCTGATAAATTAGTGATGAATCTCCTGATATAAGCGATTCTTCCTTGAAATCCTCGTAGCTCTTTTAAGGTGCGTGGAGGACGCATCTCTTGGATGGCTTTGATCTTCTCGGGATCCACGTGTATACCTTTAGAGGTAATAACGAAGCCAAGAAATTTACCACTAGAGACGCCTAAGAAGGACTTAGTAGGGTTCATCTTTAATTGATGCTTACGCATTAGATCAAATATAGTCTTCAAATCTTGGATATGATCCTCCTTTTGTCGACTTTTGACTGCAATATCATCAACATAGCATTCGACTGTTTTCCGCAAATGTTTACGGAATATAGTGCTCATAGCTCGTTGATAAGTTGCTCCTGCATTCTTGAGACCGAATGGCATAACTGTGTAACAGTATGTACCAATCGGCGTTCTGAAAGAAGTGTGCTTCTCGTCCTCTGGAAACATTTTGATCTGATTGTACCCAGAATATCCGTCCATGAATGACATTCGTTCAAATCCACAGGTATTATCAACCATGACATCAGTAATTGATAGAGGGAATTCGTCTTTAGGACATGCCGCATTGAGATCGCGGAAGTCTATGCATACTCTGATCTTGCCAGTCTTTTTAAGAACAGGAACAATATTAGCCACCCAATCGGGACATTATTCCTCTCTAATAAACCCAGAGGTAATGAGTTTATTGACTTCAGCTTCAATTGTATCCATGATGTCTGGACAAAATCGTCGCTGTTGTTGTTTGACCGATTTAGCATTCGGCAAGATATTGAGCTTGTGAGTTGCAATTTGAGGATCAAGCCCTGGCATATCTTCATAACTCCAAGCAAAGATATCGATGTAATCACGAATGAGTTTGATCATGTCTTTCTTATCAGTTTCTGAAAGACTCTCACTGATGAATATTAGTTTGGGAGATCCCTTTTCACCAACATCTATTTGAACAAGTTTATCTTCAGTCGGAGGTTCTTTTTGCTCGAAACGGAACTCCCATTGATTATCTAATCTTTGGGCCCACTGTTCCGATTCAGGTGAGATTTCAAACTCTTCTTCGTCTTCATCACTTTCTTCAGAATGGTCAATGGAAACCATGTTGGAAGACAGAATGTTGCAGTAGAAGTCCCCGATACTCGTATCAGAATCCCAAGAAGTGGTACTAGAAGAATCAGATCTCTTATCTTTGTCAGACTCGGGATCTTCATGGATAATATTGATAAAAGGAGTAGGAGCTATATAGCCCAATCCGCATTTCGTCCTTCCATATTTCAGAGGAGGAATACGAACAGGCATTTTTCTTCCTTTTCCACTATTGAGGCCAGTCCTGAAGTCATAGCCCATATTTTTGATGATGTCTTTAGATTGCTGACTATAACGACGTAGTTGTAATCTTCCAGTATCATCATTTTTGTCATCATCTTCAAGATCAGAAGGATTTTGAGGCCCTTTGTAGAAGAATATTGGAATGTCTCCTGGCTTTCTGCTGGGAACTAGAAAGTATGAAGATTGTACAGGTTCTAGGGATACATCTGTATGAACAGTCTGTACAAGTCCTATGGTTATTGTGTTCAAGTCATCTAACAGATGTAAATAACTATGAACATAATTACACACATCAACGTACTGCAAAGGTGGAGACTTTTCATTAAATGTAAAAGCAGCAGTATTTACATTGGGAGAAGGCTGAGCCTTAGAGATTTTAGCCAAGTCAATGACTAAAAGGGGAGAAGAAGAACGAGAAGAAGCGTTATTTCGATTAAGATCGATAACAAATGGCTCAGAAGATGTGAACTCTCTTGAAGTTTGAGTAGGAAGAGTAGTCCGCCCTCCAACTAGAATTAGCAGAGTATCCTGTTTTATATGTGGAGATACAGGAATTACAGTACGCCCACTGACAGGAATGATCAATATATTTTGAGTAGATGACTGAGGTAACGAAGAGATCCGTCCACTCACTGGAATGATGAAAGAACCTTCTCCAGAGGGTTTAGGAGATTGTTGCTGAGTAGTTCGACCTTTAACAGGGATTATTAAAGTCTCACTTTGTGCATCTTCTTTCTCCATAGCTTGTATGATCTTTGTATACTCTTCTTTGTACATTCGAGAATCGTTGAAATAAGCTTCAACCCCATGGAAGGGATTTATATCAGTAACTTCTTTTTGTACTCTTCCATTGCTATCAATGTATTTAAAATATTGATGAAGAGTAGAGGGCACCACATTATTTTCATGAAGAAAGGGCCTCCCCAGAAGAAGATTATAGGATCCCGCGATCTCGATCACATAGAAAGTGACTTTAGATCTGAAATCGCCTATCTGAAGCTTCAGATGAATCTTTCCCAAAGGCTCACTTCGGCTTTGATTGAATCCCAAGATAGTAGTAACCGTCTTGGAGAGCTTGTGGAGAGGGATTTTTAGTTCATCCAACAGACTCTTTGGCATTATGCTTATAGCAGACCCTGGATCAATGAGGATACGATCTATCTTCATTGTGTCGATATAACCGGTGTAGTAGAGAGGCCGATCATGTCGATTATCCTCCAATAGCATGTCGTCTTGTGTAAAGGTGATATTTGGGATAATCTCCAGTACACTGTTACAATGTAAGCAAGTGGCAGGTTCTGCATCTGGCTTCTTCAATTGTGCAAGACAAGAGTCAGCTTATAGAAGTGCTTCACTTAATGTCTCCCGAGTCTCTTTGGAAAGACGTAGAAGTTCAAAGAGGGACATTCTAGCTGGAGTATTAGCAAGTTGAGCCAAAATGTCGAAGTTGTAAGGCTTCTGAAGTCCAAGAGGAGAGGACTTCTTGATTGGCTTATCAAACCGAGCCTGTTGTTTGCCTTTCTCCAGAGCTGTAGGCTTGGGAGGAACAGGTTCAACTGGTGTAATTGAAGGAACAGGTGCAGTAGATGATTCTTCTTCAGGAGGAACATTAGAAGCATCTTTATCAGCTGGAGGGATATCAAGAGGATCCTCAGGACTTTTGGAATAATCCTTTAGATAAGGTTTCCCTGTTCGAGTAGCACTAACAAGTGCTTCTTCTTTCTCTTTTGGCTCTGTGTCAGAGGTAGACCCAAGAGAAGTCATATGACATGATTTAATCTTTCCAGCCTTCTTGGACTTTCGAGAAGAAATCTTTTGAGGAAAAGGAGATTCAAAATCTGCCACTAGATCAGGATGGATCCACATGATTTCTCCAGTCTCCAAAGTGATTGGCACTAATCCTTCAGACCGTGGAGGAGGAAGATTTACTATGTCAAGAGTTGCCTTGGGAATAGGAACGATCCCACCTTCAAGGAGTTGAGGAGGGAAATCTCTGAATTGCATAGAGACGACGTTGGAGGTGACGGTCTTCTCTTTTGGAGTAAGAGAGATAGCTCCAGATTTAATCATTTCTTGGATCTTTCCTTTCAGTACATAACATGTACGAATTGTATGACCCAGCATTCTGTGATATGGGCAGTATTTGGAATGATCTGTTTTACCAGCTTCATCAGGTTTCTTGATCTCAGGTAATTGTATTTTATTACCTTTCAGCAGACATTCAAAGATACCAAGGACATCGTCGTCATCAAAAGAATATTCTTCTTTGGGGCGAGGTGTTCTTGATTGTTGAGTTGTAGAGGCAGAAGTTTGAACATTTGATGCATCTTTGCTCTGAAGATTAACTTCAAGAGTTTCTTTTCCCTTGCGAGTATTGTTTTTATTGTTAGCACCTTGTCCTGTTTCTTTAGGAGTCATCTGCACTCCCAAACCTTTGAAGGTTTCAGCACTGATTTCTGCAGCTTTGGCACTGACTATGAAGGAAGGCCAATCTTGAAATTGAGTGGACCCTGTCCACATACTGATGAGTGGCAACAAGTTTGATTTGCACGTGTCAATGGTGACAGTATCAGGAGTTCCAAGAGGCATCTTCAGAGCTTCTCTTCGAAATCGTTCAATGTATTTCTCTGTAGATTCATTATTTTTTTGCTTGATTCTAATAAGAGCAGACATAGTCATGTCATTAAGCCCTTCATAGAACCTTTCAAGAAACATCTATTTGAAACCAGCAAATAAGGTAATGCTCCCATCTGGGAGACTCCTATACCATTCATAAGCCGTTCCCTTGAGATATCCAATAAATACCCGAGTAAGGAGGGCATCACTTGGTTGCAGTTGATCAGTCATCACTTCAAAGTGATTAATAAACTGACTTGGAGAAGTGGTTCCATCATAGAATGAGATAGTAGGAGGCTTGTATTTAGGAGGATATGATACTTGCTTCCATTCTATCGGATAAGGCTGCTTGATGCCTAACCTTTGTAAACCATCCTTCTGTTTGAATGCCTCGAATTGAGTTTTGAGATTCTTCAATTCTTCAGAGGTAACTCCCGAAGATTGTGGAGTTGTGACTTGTAGAGAATAGTTGGGAGGAGGAACAGCATTGTAAGCACTACCCCCAGCTCCAGAGAGACTAGGATTTGGTTGAGCTGGTCCAGGAGTATTAGATTGTACTGCTGGAGGAACTTGTACTGGACTCATATCAGTGTCAGTTGGTATAGCATCTGGTACAGTCTGTCGATTTTGCATCTGTGTTGCCATGAGTTCATACATCGACTTCATAGTATCAGCCATAGACTTCATTTGTTGTTCCAAAGAAGCAATTCTTTGATCTTGAGGAGTCAAGGAAGAAGAAGGTTCATCAGTATTCCCATCAACCATATAAGTTGTGACTGTACGAGGAATTATTGATGAACTAGTAGATGTTGTATGCTCTGAATCATTGCTTCGTGCATCAAAGTCAATTATAGGAGAACTACCCCCAGTAGGAAGAGGTGGGAAGTTAGATTCTCCAAAGAATTCAGAATCAATTTCAGGGATCAAATTTCTTTGACTAGAAGCCAGGACTCTTGCTCTGGTGTTTCTATATACTCCATCTGGACTACCAACTCTACCCCCGGTGTCCCGAGAAGTCATATTGACAGAGGCAAACAAAGGCTCATCTTCATCAGGTATAGGTTCATACTGAATCCTATTGAAGACAGACTGTCGTTTAGTTTGACATCTACATTGCATTGTGGCTCTTGGCTAGAAGTCACATTCATGATCACCATGGTCTTGAACCGTTGATTGACATCTGCACTGAATTATGAATCTTGGATAGAAGTCACATTCAGCATGTTCCTTTGACATAGAATTACTCCTTCTCTTCTGTTGAAGATATTTCCGTAAATCTGTTTGTGAAGATTGAGGAGTATACTTCCTGTTCTTGGGTCTTAATGGCTCTTGATTATACAAAGAGTGATTAATGTGAGCCACATAATTTTTTGCATACTCTGCATCTGGATCTTTTATCTTCATATCCAATTGGTATGGTTTCTTAACACCAGAAGTGCTGAGTTTTGTTCTTAAATCAGTGGAAGGTAACACATTAATTTTGGAAACATGGAGTTTTCCCTCCATTGATCTGGATATTTGCAGAGAAGGAAGAGTTGAACCACTCCTTTGATTAGGAGTTGGTAACAGACCCTCTTTAATGGACAGATTCTGTGCCCAATTTGAAGAAGTCATAGGAGAAGATATTAATAAATATTTCTTCTTAGACTCAATCAGATTTTGAGACATAGAATGTCCAGAAGGAAGAGTAGTCAAAAGACCATCTCCTTTCCTTTGACTAACAAAAGTATCAGTCAAAGCTGTTCCTGAAGTAAAAACTACAAGAGCAGATGAAACAACTAAAGAGTTATTCCTTTTCAAAGGGACTTTGTGTGGAAGACCACCCCCAGTTCTAGTAGAACTCGGTAAAGAAGAAGAGATAACTAATGAGTTATTCTTCTCTGATGAAATACACGCTGAAACAGATTTGGCTAAGGAACCAGTACTGTTAGCGTAACTTTTAATTTTAGAATTACACGCTGGAACAAATTTGGCTAAGGAGCCAGTACTGTCAGCGTGACTTTTAGGGTTGAATTCGCACGCTGGAACAGATTTCTAGGAAGCCAGTACTGTCAACGTGACTTTTAGGGTTGAATTTGCACGCTGGAACAGATTTGGCTAAGGAGCCAGTACTGTCAGCGTGACTTTTAGGGTTGAATTTGCACGCTGGAACAGATTTGGCTAAGGAGCCAGTACTGTCAGCGTGACTTTTAGGGTTGAATTTGCACGCTGGAACAGATTTGGCTAAGGAGCCAGTACTGTCAACATGACTTTTGATTACTGTCATCTTCGAGCGCACAAGAGTGTGCGTGCTTGCAGTGGAGTTCTTGCCAGAGGTAGGAGTAGACACTGTGGCAGAGACTTCACCATTGACTGCCAACTGATTCTTAGGGACATAGACAGAGTATCCCTTCGACTTGGCAGTGATGATGGAGGCTGGAGTGGGCTTGCCACCCTTAGCCCGCTGCATTTCTTCATAGGCGAGTTGATCAAATTTGATCGTCATCACCTTCCTCGTCGAGCCGATTGACGAAGTGTCGCATTGAGTTGTTACCATCTCAGAAAGGAGATGGTTTTCCCCAGCAGAGTCGCCAATTTGTTTTCTATAAAGAAATTCTCTTTATTTGTTGTGTTTCTGGGAAAATTACAACTGTAGGAATCCGATCTAGAAGACGATCGCTTTATCCCTTGGACTATGCGAAGAAAAAAAGCTCTCAAAATTTTGACAGTAGATATCAATGTATCTGTACAATGAATGAGAAAAAGAACTCTATTTATAGAGTCGAAAAACTAAAAAGATAACTGTCTTCACAGCCTGTGCCTAGTTAAAAATTATGCAGGATTTAACATACACAAGGCTGTGAGCAGTTACTAGACGTGGCCTGTAACTGTTGGACACATGGCAATCATGCATGAGTCGTGTGCAAGTTACAGGACACGCAGGCGAGAGATCAGTGACATGGCTGCCACGTACTTCAATTTGATGAAATCCACGCAGACTTGTTGAAGACGAAATCCACGCGAACTCGGTGTAGAAAGCTTCAAAATCCACGTAAACTTGGGGCAGGAAGCTTCAGGATCCACGAAGACTTCGAGGCAAAGAACTTCAAAATCCACGCAAACTTGGGGCCGGAAGCTTCAGAATCCACGCAAACTTGAGATGAAGATCACAAATATATGCAGACTTGAGATAGAACTGCCAGCTGTCTTGATTCGGCGTGTCTCGACTGACACAAAATCTCTGACAGTGATTGCTTTGTCAGTCGCATTAAATGACAAGAAACCCTTTTGGTACGCCAACTCGACGAAGGCTGAGTCTTGCTGAAGAAGATTTCGAAAATCACGCGATAGATGGCGATGATCTCTCGAATTCTGTGTATACGTGGCATACGAAGAGATATTCTTCGACTGTCGTGTTGTCAGTCATAATTACTCTTTGGCAAATGATGAGCTGTCTTCCAGCGTGATTTGTTTATATTGTCTGGATCAACTGAGCGTGACTTTTGACTCTGTCTTGATCAACTCAGCGTGACTTTCAGTTTTGAGGCCTACACATATATATATTTTTGGTTTGGGCCGCATGAGCGTAGTTCACATTTGAACTGCATAAGCTCATCTGCTTGTAGCCGCATGAGTCTGTCTGTTCAGGGCCGCATGAGTCTGCGTGGACTTTGAACCACATAGTCTCACCTGAATCCGAGCTGCATCAACGCCTAGGTTTGTCTGTTGAGTCCATGTGAACCTTGAATCGCATAGGCCCTTTCGAGCCCAAACCGCAGAAGCTTCATAAGCTCATCTGAACTTGATTTGTATGGACTTGTCTGACTCGGAGCCACATAAGGCTATGATGAACTGAACCGCATAGACTCATCTGGTTCTGAGCCGTATGAGGCTGTGATGACCCGAGCTGTATAGACTTAAATGATCTTTCAAATGCTTCTTGTTTTGACTATCTTCTAATCTTATTTCTTTCGTCTCTCTTCAGTGAATCTGCTAGTAAATCCTGCAAGAAAACTTCTGGTTGGCTCGAATCAACTTGCCACGGATATGCGATGGGACGATTTAGTTCGTCAAGTGTCAGAGTAGCTCCTTGTTAATGAGCCTTTGGAGCGACTGAATGTTATCAGGGTTCAATCTTTCTAATTCTTTAGTGACATGATGAGCTCCGGGAAGCTAAATGGAAAGTATCTGAGGCCGGTCTTCCTCTTTGGGGATGCATTGATCATAAAAAACTCTCGAGTGCTGGATATTTTTGAGAGTTGGGATTTTAATCTGGACGGGATGCCGATTCATATCCCCATTATGAAGCGTCATTTCCTTCTTGCATGGTTCAACATGATCTTGTTGGACATGCAGATGACAGCCCCCCTCACTCCAACCAGACCGGGGATGTTTATAGGTAACATCCGTTACAATAAAACTACTGGGTCAGTACGCGCGATCAAGGATCCAGCCAGTCGATCTGTGATGGGGTTAGCTCCGGGTACCTTCATCAACACACCTGGTCCTAACTTCTTATTTTCTCAGGCTGATACCTTCCTGAGCCAGCTTGCTCGAAAAGAGTCCTATCCTATTGGCAGATTGGCACTGCTGGGCTGGTTACATCCCATTCCCTCGTGGGCTAACCTGACCTCATGGATTCTGCTGAACTACGAGACATTTTTGCGAGAAGTCAATCTTTATGATGCTATCCGGGGTACCAGCCACGAATTGCCCATTAACAAGCCGTTGTTTATGGCCCTTCTGGAGATGTATAACCATCGGACAAGGACTTTCTTCGCACCTGTAGGGGAGTTGGGGCTTGCTCTCCATGAGATGTATGCTGTCTCCAAGCTTCCCTGGGGAGATGAGCCCTTCGAAGCATACACTCCAACGAACGAGGAGTTCCAGGACCTGAACCGACGACTCCCAGGCATTGTTGCGGTGTACCAGGAGTTGTTGTGCCATCATAGTACTTGTCACCAGATGGCCATAAAAAAGGAGGATAGCTCAGAAGGGAACGCTCCCCACACTACATCCTGGGTCAATTATCTTTTTAACATTAGCCCTTCTGGCGAGGTTATTCCTCGAACCCCTCAAACCCAGGGAGAGATCAAAGGCCTGATGTTGAGCGTTAAGAAGTCGCGGTCTAATAGCGACATATTCGGGAGTCAAGCTGACTCTCTTAGCTATTTTTACTACGGTACCAGACAGATGTCTGAGAAAGCGCTCCTGGCTGGATTTTTGATGATATGGCTACGGAACTGCGTAGTCTCGGGGGGAGGGGGGACAGGTTCTATTGAGAGGATCTGCCGCCACTTTATTCTCCCTGCCGTTAAGCTGGTATTTGGAGTTAGACTGGCTCTTCTCCCGGCTATGGTGTGTAGCATACACCATGGTCTTCGAACATTCTCGTCCAAGGTTATTGCCCGCAAGAAGATGTTGGACTTTGAGCGCATAGAGCTACCTTTCCACTATTTGATGGGGTGGTTGTTGATGCACTACAAGTCTTTGATGGGATCTGGAACAACGGAAGATGCTACAGACGAAGATGCTTTCCTTTTCCAATGCCATCACCAACCTTGGGAATACAGTACTATGCCAGCTTGTCGGAGGGCGCTGGCGAGGGTGGATGGGTGTAACTTTTTTGCATCTGTTCCTCATTTTTCTGATAAGGAAGTGAGGTATGTACACCTTGATGGTACCGGACCTCCTCACTTTCTGTCTCCGAAGATGCTCACCTGGTTGCGCAACATTCGCCCCGCGCATCTGGTTTATCGTAACCGCGATAATGTGTACTTGGAGCCCTACCTGCCCAGTAGGTTTTCCCGCCAATTTGGCTATAGCCAGCTATTCCTTGACTGTCCCAGCCCTTGCTTGGGCTTTGAAGGTAGCGTTCTTGATGGTGTCAGGGCGTGGAATTATTATAACGCTTATCATACTTGGGCCAGCTTCTCGGTCCCTGATACTAAGGCGCCGAGGGAAATTTTGTACGTGGCTGCCTTGTATTATGTTATGGCGAACAAGCCTCCTGTAAATTTCGATCCGAGTACCAGTTTCATCGTGGGTACCGGTTTAGAGGAAAAGCCCAAGGGGGCTAAGGCTAGAAAGCAACTAGCGCTCCAGACTCCCCTCCCTGAATCAGAATCTTCCGAGACGGCTGAGGAGGATGATGATTATGATAGCGAAGACTCTCTTTCTTTTGGGGGTGAAGAAGTAGCGGATCAACCGCTTGCCATACCAGACGAACTGGCGGAGGATCCGTCACTTGCTACACAAGAGGAAGTAGTGAGGGAAGGACAGCCTCCCGCTGTGCCTGGTCCCTCACGCAAACGAGTCAGACGTGAGTCTTCTGACGGCAGAATGACCTTTTCTGTGAAAAGAGCTGCCTTTAGGTCTCGTGGGTTGCTTATTACCGAGAGGGGTGAAAATGCTGACGATGTTCCGGAGGTAAGACTATGTTGGAGCTATCTCCTTGTTGTGGTTTTCTTTTTCTTGGAGATATGACCTAATCATTTTTTTTCTTTGTAGGCGTATGACGAACCAGGCTCTCATGAACCGTCTGCTGCCCCTGGAGTTGATCCGGCCCTTGCTGCTTTGATTAGTGGCATGTGTGCCGCGGTCCTTTCTGCGGGGGCTCTCTCAGCAGCGGTTGAGGACTCCCAAGTTGCTGAGGCCTCGGTCCGGGGTGACGAAGGTTTCCTCGGGCCTGTTTCCGAGATTGCTGGATTTCAGCAAGGCGACGTCGATCTCGTCGCATCCCCTCCCGAGGGTGCCGGGGCGGAGGAGTCTATTATATTCGACTCGGAGGCCACTGGTGGAGAGGTTGTGGTGGCCGTAGACGAACCTCAGCCTTCACACTCTTCTGCTGGTAAGATAAGCCAAATATTGACTAGTGAGGGGGCTTATTTGCTCTATCAACATATCCTCCAGGTCAAATCGATTCATGGTTGTCTTGGCCCTACAGGTCCTGACCCTTTACTTTCCACAGCGGATGTTCTTGGGGAAGGCTCGGCCTGCTGCGATCTGGGGGAAAGGAACGTTTCTTCTCCTTCACCAACTCATGTCAAGGGCCTTCCGCCAGCTCCGGGCAGATGGGAGTGGAGCTTGTTCCGGGAGCGATGGTCTCCGCTTCATCCTCTGCTGCTTATACAGCTTCGAAGATTGACTTCTCGGCCCTGCCGAGCATTCAAGTTCTGCGGGCTGCTGAAGAGGAGTTGGCCGCTGTTCAGGCGTCCTTTCGCACGGAGTTTGTTCCCCTCGTGGCAGGAGCGGCAGATTCTGTCACGTCTTCTCCAGTGTTGCCAGCTACACTCCCGTTGACGCCGGCTTCTTCGGAGGCTCTGGACGAGGTATCGCAGGATGTGGTCGACAGCTTCTATCGCCATTTAAAGAGGGGCGTAGATGCTGCCGTAGAACGGGGGACCCCTTTTTCTCTGTCCCTGCGGTGCGCTCGGGGTCAGATTGAACTTTGAAGACTCTTCCTGGCGGGGTGGGGTTGGCTGCGCTCCTGTAGCCCAAGTTGGCAGAGGTTGATCAGCTCGTGACCCGATTGCTGGTGTTACAGCAAGCTGACTTGCCTGCTGCGATTGAACGGGAGCGGGGCTTCCTTATTGCCGCTCGGGATAGGATACAGCTCGCTCGAGACACTGCCGGGCCAGTTGTGAAGGGGGACCTTGACAAGCTTTCTGCTTCGTATGACAGGCTGGGTCGTCGAAGTCAAGCTTGTAGGGCTCGAGAAGAGGCTGCTTCTCGTGGAATAGTTGACACGAAGGAGCAGATTCTTGTACTTCAGAAGGAATTGGCCTTCCTAGAGTCAGAGCTGAAGGCTGCTCATGCGGAACAGGAGTCAATCGTTCGGGAGGCCGAGAAGGTTTCCCGATCTTCTGTTAACTTGGAGCGGGCTTTCAAGAAATTTGAGGACAACTGGCAAGCTCACGTTCATCTGGAGGACGCGGCGGTCGGTTGCCTTGCTGACGGACCGTCTCACGGCGCTATGTGCCCCAGAGCAGTGATTGGTTTTCTATTTTCTTTTGCTCTTTTTTTGTAAGGGATGTGATCCCAAATGATGTAGCACTTTGAATTCTGAATAAATGAGCATGTTTCAACTCATCTTCTCTTTCTTGTACTCGTGGTGTTTGTGGAATTGAACCTGCTGGAGGATTTATGGACCTGTTACCCTGGGCGTACCTTGGTTTTAGGTACGAGTAACAAGTTTTGGAGAGGGATACCTAGAACAACTTCACGATAAGACAAATATAGAAGTTTTTGGTATTCGAGAGAATACCAAGGAGCAACTGGGCTCCCAGGCATGATAGGGAAGGGATGGGCGTGTACTGGAGACCCAGTACAGCATCTGTGGTCGACTGAGGACATTTGTTGTCATCATAGGACATTTGTGGTCAACAGAGGACATTTGTGGTCAACAGAGGACAATTGTGGTCAATAGAGGACATTTGTGGTCAACAGAGGATATTTGTGGTCAACAGAGGACATTTGTGGTCAACAGAGGACATTTGTGGACCTATTATCCTTGTCGTACTCCGGTTGTGGGTACAGATAATAGGTTAAAAGGGAACCGACATACTTACTCAGAGGTAATGAGGACATGGCAAGTATGAAGGTTTCTTCTACGGAGCCTTCCCACGCAGAGGTAATGAGGACATGGCAGGAGTGGGCTCAATGAAGAGGGGGTACATAAAACGACTCAGAGGTAATGAGGACATGGAATTTTTATGTAGGGGGTGATTTGTTTTTGGCGGAGGTAAAACGACTCAGAGGTAGCATCGACATGGTCGTTTTGGAAGTTTGTGGACCCGTTACCCTTTTTGTGCACTGGGAGTGCGGGTAGTGGATCATGAGGGAGGATCTCTTATAGGAAAAAAGTTTAGAGGTATGATCATACATGACTTACTATCTGAAAGAGTGACCGGAATGTGAGTTCAGAGGCACCAGCGGGTACATGACTCGATATTGTGAAAGTGTGAGTTCAGTGGCATCAGTGGGCACATGACTCGATAATCTGGAATGTTGTGGATGTGAGTTCAGCGACACGATATGGTACATGACTCGGGAATCTAGAGAATAGTGAGTGTGAGTTTAGCGGTACGAGCGGGTACGTGACTCGTTGATCTGGAAAATATGAGTTTGAGTTCAGCGGTACCAGCGGGTACATGACTCTTATGACTGGAAAATGTGGGAATGAGTTCAGAGGTACCAGCAGGTACATGACTCGTATGATTGAAAAATATGGGAATGAGTTCAGAGGTACCAGCGGGTACATGACTCGTTGATTGGAAAATGTGGGAATGAGTTCAGAGGTACCAGCGGGTACATGACTCGTTGTATGGAACCAGAATGTAAGTTCAGTGGTACGGGGAGGTACATAACTCGACACTCTGAGATGTTTCGAGGATTTTGTTTCAGACATAATATTTCTTCAGGAACTTGCCGTTGATGGACAGCATGAGCAAGTCTCCATTTTGCTTTACGAGGCGGTAGGCGCCGTTGGAGAATACAGCTTCGATGATGAACGGGCCTTCCCATTTTGGTTGGAATTTACCGGCGGTTTTATGCGTCATAATCATCGGCCTCCGAACCGCCAGAATGAGATCGCCTACTTGGAATGTTCTGACCTTGACCGTCTTGTTGAAAGCTTCGAAGATTCTGGCCTGATATAGTTCGATTCGCTGTTGAGCTAACAGGCATTTCTCGTCTAGGGCCTCCAATTCCTGTAGTCGGCGATGGTGGTTTTTGTCTGTCGTCAACTGATGTGTGAGGGCGACGCAGAGTGAGGGGATCTGAGTCTCTAATGGGAGAACTGCCTCGCTCCCGTACACCAGGAAAAATGGTGTATTCCCGGTGGCTGTTCGAACTGTGGTGCGATACGCCCATAAGCATTCGCCGAGCTTCTCGTTCCAGTCGCGCTTGTTAGAGGACACGAATTTCTTGAGTAGCTTGATTATAGTTTTGTTGAATGCTTATGCTAACCCGTTGGCTGCTGGGTTGTAGGGTGTCGAAGCAATGTTCTGAATTCGGTGCTTGTCGCAGAACCGATAAAATGCGTGGCTTGCGAACTGTGGCCCATTGTCGTGAATGATCCTTCGGGGCAGTCCAAAGCGGTAGATGATATGATGCTTAAGGAAGCTGATCACCTTTGAAGTTTTCACCTCTGCCAATGGGATGGCTTCCGCCCATTTGGAGAAGTAATCGGTGATTGCGAGTATGAATCGGTGTCCTCTAGACGAAGGTGGGGTAATTGGGCCGACGATGTCCATACCCCATGCTTAGAATGGCCAGGAGGCCACAGTCGGATGTAGGAATTCAGATGGCTGGTGGATAAAGTCGGCGTGGATTTGGTAGGCTTTGCACTTTCGTGCATAATCTATTGCATCTGTAACCATCGTGGGCCAGTAATAGCCCATTCGACGAAGGCGGTCTTGCAGTTTCGGGCCGAGTTGATGGGCTCCGCAGACACCATCATGGGCTTCGCGTACGGCTTCCTTGGCTTCTGTATTTGATAGACACCGAAGCAGCAACCCATCATAGGATCGACGATACATCATTTTCGTCTTCGTATCATAGAAAAATCTGAGAGAATGTCTTCTGATGGAAGTAGCTTCCTTCGAATTCTCTGGTAGGATATCGTATACCACGAAGTCGATGAACAGCTGTCTCCAGTCTGATGCTTCGTCGACTGAAAGGGCGGAGTAGCTTTCAATGCATCGAACGTTATCCTTAGGACAGACCAGTTCACGGCCTATTACGTCGACCTGATGACGAGCGTAATTTGGCACAGCTAGGGAAGCGGCCAAACCAGCTAGGGCATCAGCCTCAATATTCTGGAGTCTGGAAACGTGTTCTATGAAGAATCCTCTCAGAGATGAGATAATGTCGATTGCTATTCGATGATACGGGATCATGTCTTCGTGGCGGACCTCGTACGACCCCCGAATCTGATTGACGATTAACTGTGAATCATCGTTTGCTTTAAGATACTCTACCTCTAGCTCCTTTGCAAGTCGGAGGCCAATGACCAAGGTATTGTACTCGGCCACATTATTTGAGCAGGGCTCTGTGAGTGAGTAAGCCCGATTGATCACCAAGCCGGAGGAAGAAATCAGCACCACTCCAACTCCAGCGATAATGTTGCCTTTGGGTCCAGTTCTCGAAGCGCCGTCGAAGAACATTCGCCAGATGGCATCATGGGAGACTGCATTCGAACTGGTGACCTCGTCCGGTATCTCTTCATATACCCTAGTCATCTCCGAACCTGGATGGGCTGCTAGAAAGTCTGCCAAAGCCTGGCCTTTAACAGCCTTTTGCGGGACGAAGATCATGTGGTATGGTGATAGTAATATCGCCCAGGTAGCAAGGCGAGAGCTGAGTGCCCCAGGTTTGGTCATAAGGACCCTGAGGGGGTTGATCCGCGATATCACGTGGATGGTTTGTCCCGTGACGTAGTGTCGCGTCTTCTGGATTGCGAACACGAGAGCAAGACATTCCTTCTCTACGGCCGTGTATCGGTATTCTGGCCCAATCATCTTCCGACTGAGGTAGTATATATCTTGTTTATGGACCGCATCATTGTTCTGTGCCAACAGGGCACCAAGAGAATGTTTCATCGCTCGTACATAGAGCAGGAATGGCTTCCCAGTAACAGGAGCTACCAGGACTGGAGGGTTTGACAAATATTCTTTGATGCTGTCGAAAGCGCGTTGGCATTCCTCATCTCATACGCAAGAGACTCCCTTCTTCATGAGATGGGTGAATGGTTGACATCGTCCGAAGAGATTAGAGATGAATCTCCTGATGTAAGCTAGCCTGCCTTGGAGGCCTCGGAGTTCGCGGAGATTTCTCAGAGGACCCATCTCCATGATTGCCTTTGTTTTCTCGGGGTCGATGTGAATGCCCTGAGAAGTAATGACAAAACCCAAGAATTTTCCGCTAGAGACTCCCAAGAATGATTTCATAGGGTTCATCTTTAAGTTGTGTGCTCGCATTAGGTCGAACACTGTCCTGAGATCTTGCAGATGATCTTCCTTCAAACGACTTTTGACGGCGATGTCGTCGACGTAGCACTCCACTGTCTTGCACAAGTGGTCTCTAAAGATGACGCTCATAGCTCTCTGGTAAGTGGCGCCAGCATTCTTTAAACCGAAAGGCATAACGGTGTAGCAATATGTACCAATTGGTGTTCGGAATGATGTGTGCTTCTCGTCGTCAGGGAACATCTTGATCTGGTTGTATCCTGAGAAGCCATCCATGAAGGACATACGTTCGAAGCCGCAGGTGTTGTCGATCATGATATCTGTGATAGGGAGAGAGAATTCATCTTTAGGACATGCCTCATTCAGATTTTGGAAGTCAATGCATATTCGGATCTTCTCGTTTTTCTTGAGAACCGGTACTATGTTGGCTACCCAGTCTGGATGCTGCTCTTCGCGAATGAAGCCGCTGGCTATCAGTTTGTTGACCTCGGCTTCGATAGCATTCATGACATCGAGACGAAATTGTCTTTGCTGTTGCTTGACAGGTTTTGCATCCGGACAAATGTTGAGTTTGTGGGGTACGATCTCGGGGTCCAATCCTGGCATATCTTCATAGCTCCAGGCGAACACATCGATATACTCCTTGACGAGTTGGAGCAGTGACTTTCGCTCTTCATCTGTCAGACTCTGGCTAATGAAGATCGGTTTCGGGGAGGCTTCATCACCAAGATTAACTTGTATGACCTCATCCTCGGTGGAAGGTTCTCTTTGCTCAAAATGCTTTTCCCATTATTCATCTAGCTGTTGGGCCTACGGTTCTAGCTCGAGTATTTTTGGAATGTCTTCATCTTCTTCATAAGCGTCGACAAATGCCATATTGACTGACAGGACTTGTCTGAATACGTCTTCGATGCTGGTATCCGAGTCAGAAGTTGGTGACCCGGTCGAATGTGAATGCCAGTCGCATTCTTCATCTGAACTTTCAGGGGTCGTCGTGGGTGTTACATACCCTAATCCACATCGAGTCTTGCTATAGTAGTCCCGTGGTTTGCCAGCCGGGACCGGTGGCTTCAAAGGTAATCGTCGTCCAGTACCGTAGTTCAGACCCGGTGTCGTCTCCAGATCATACCCCTGTTTCTGCATGAGATATTTAGATTGGGGGCTATAAAGATACATAGGTAGTCTCCCGGCATCCGATCCAAGGTCGACTTCTCCTATGGTGAAGGGATGCGGATCGTCCTTCCGGCCGAAGATGATTGGATGGTCCCCTCCTTCGATTATTCGGTAAGCGTCTTCTGCTGAAGTAAGCTGGATTGTGGTGTAGACATTGGTCACCTGTGTGTGTAGGTGAGTGCCTATACCGTGTTCCATAGCGTACATTGTACAAAGCTTATTAAGCTCGAGGTAGTTCAAAGATAGCCCTTTATTGATGAAGTAAGGTATCTTTTCTAAGGGGATTACATCATCTGCGGAGGGAACATCAGTGTGGGCAGCCACATACTTGGCTAGCTCCGGTTCCTCTTCGGCTACCCCCTGTGTGAATGAAGACTGAGAGGATGAACTGGGGAGCTTGATCGTCAGCGGTTCAGTTGATGGAGCTGAGCGTGGAGTTGTTGGCAGACTAGCGACCCCCAGTTTGGTACTCGATGTGGGGCGAGGAGTGGCTGATTCGCTAGAAGTGTCAGACCTTGCATCGGGGTGACGACCCTTCTTGGGAAGGCGTATCGTCAGTGGTTTGTCGGAGGGATTGAGCTTCTCCATTTGGGGCTGACCGACTCTCGGCAGTCTGATTGTTAGTGTCCCTGTTGTGGATCTTGGCACTTGGC
This sequence comes from Iris pallida, assembly GCA_029216955.1. Taxonomy (NCBI): domain Eukaryota; kingdom Viridiplantae; phylum Streptophyta; class Magnoliopsida; order Asparagales; family Iridaceae; genus Iris; species Iris pallida. The sequence continues at coordinate 2,368,255 of JANAVB010033818.1, forward strand.
CAGACCTTGGCAGCCGGATTATCGTCTGCTCTTCTTGTGCCGAGAGGCTGATTGCGTCTTTACGCAGAGTGGCGGTAAGGGGTGCAGACCTGCCCGGTTTGCGAGCTTGGAGGTGGATCGTCAGAGGCTCTTCTGATCCTGTGGCTGTCTCGGTACTAGCTTGTACATCTCCTTCACCAAGATGCTTCTTTGATTTTTCGTACAGGCAGGAGTCTGAGTAGTAAGATTCGACCCCTTTGAAGGGATCGATATCAGCAAATTCCGTCCTCACGAAGCCGTATTTGTCGACATATTTGAAGCACTGGTGCAGCGTGGAAGGTACGATCATATAATCGTGTATCCATGGGCGCCCCAAGAGGATGTTGTAAGAAGTGTCTGTATTGATAACGTAGCAGGTGACTTCTGATTGGAGGTCGCCAATTTGACACTTCAGACGAATCTTTCCAATATGGTAGCTCCTGCCCGAATTGAAACCACTGATGGCGGTATTTGTAGGCGTCAGGCGATCCATTGGGATGCAAAGATGATGTAGCAGACCCTTTGGGATGATGCTTATGGAAGAGCCAGGATCAATGTGCATCCGATCCACCTTTACGTCGCCGATGTATCCAGTGTAGTATAGTGGGCGATCGTGCAGATTAGTTTTGATGAGCATGTCCTGCGGAGTGAAGATGATGTTGGGCATTGCTTCCGTGTAGGCGCTGTCTTGGAGATCTGCAGGCGGATTTTCTTCCGTGAGGTTAACTTAAGCCAGGTATGAGTCGGTGTTTTGGAGTGCATCGCTCAAAGCCGCACGAACATCCTTGAAGAGTCTCAGGAGCTCGTATAATGACAACTTGGCCGGTGTGTTGGCCAATTGTGCCAAGATGTTGAAGTTGTAGGGCCTCTCCAACCCCTAGGCTGCCTCTTTTCGGAGGGATTTGTCGAAGCGAGTCTCCCTCGGCCTAGGCTTGTCGGTCGTTGAAGGCTGAGCCGGTCCCGGAGCGTCGGTTGTAGCGGGCTGGTGATCTTCAGCCGGGTTGTCAGCTACAGGTTGGGATTGTGCCCCAGATTGCGTGACGACGGCTGTAGCTTCTTCGATGTCTGCCGAGATTGTGCGGTAGGTCCTGACTTTTCTACTTTTCTTCTTACAGGTGGAAGACGGTGTGGGCCGAGTCACTTCTGATACCAAGTCTGGATGGATCCACATGACCTCCCCTCGTGATATGGTGAGGGGCACTAGACCAGCAGCCTGATCTCGGGAAGGTGGAAGATTAGCAATCTCTATTGTCGCCATAGGGATATGGATCACCCCGTCTTGAGTTTCCGTCGGAGGGAAGCTGCCGAATTGTACGGACACCATATTGGCTGCCATAGTTACCTCTTCGAAATCGATAGCCAGAGCGTTCGAATCGATGAGATTTTGGATGTACCGTTTTAGCTGGTAGCAGTCGTGTGTAGCATGATGGACGTAGCGATGATAATGGCAGTACTTTGGGTTCTCCATCTCTGTCGGCCGCGGTTCCCGTCTTCGTGGAGGAAGCTGAATTTTGTCCCCTTATATGAGCATGTCCAAGATGGGCTTGACGTGACCGTCTTCGAAGGAGTAAGTGATTTGCGGCCATTGTTTGTTTGCCGGCTTTGGCTCAGGTTTCTGTGCCGTGTCGGCCACCATAGCCTGCTTTCCCTTGCTGTCCCAATTGTTAGAGGGACTACCCCCATTATCGTTGTTGGGGCGCTTGCCCTTGTTCTCTCCGTCCGAGATGTGCAATCCCAGTTGGCGAGCCTTCTTCAATCGTTCTTCGGCGCTTGTGGCGTTGATGATGAACGTCTTCCAGTCCTTTAATTGACTTTCGCCCATCTAGAGACTGATTGTTGGAAGGAGTCTCTTTTGGCAAATTTTAATAAAGGAGGAATCTGGATTTCCAAAGGGCAACTTCATGGCGGTTTGGCAGAACCGCTCGATGTAGTTCCTTGTCAGCTCTTTCTCTCCTTGGACGACGTCCATGAGGGTGGACATGGTGATGTCCTGCCCTACTTCATAGAATTTCTTCAAGAACATGCGCTTGAAGCCGGCGATGGAGTGGATGCAGTTGTCCGACAGGTTGCGATACCAGTCAAAGGCGACTTCTTCCAATGCCCCGATGAATAATCGTGTGAGAATGGCATCATTATGGGGCAGATGGTCGATGGTGACCTCGAAGTAAGTGATGTACCGACTTGCCGAGGTCTTGCCATCGTAAGGATTGATATTGAACGGCTTATATCTTGGTGGAAATGGAACATCCCTCCATGCAGCAGGGTATGGTTGCCGTATTCTGAGGTCTTGAGAGTTTTCTCGAGCGTGGAACATGGCTCGGAGCTCCTGGACCTATCTTCTCGCTTCGCGTGCTTCGTCCACGGCGGTGGGGACCGTTATTTTCGGAGGATTGTTGCCCGGGTTTGGTGCCGCCGAATTCGAGTCCGCATTGACCGTGGGACCCGTGCTTGTTTGGCCAGGTATCCCTCCTTGCAGAGTTGGAATGGCCGCTTTAATCTCGTCTACAGACTTGACCAAAGCAAGCAATATGGCTTCGGTTCTGTCGATGCACTGGAACCACCTTGGTTGTTGTCTGTCATGAATACCGTCTTCACATGAGGAGAGATAGACAGAGCGGTAGAGGAAGTGCCCTCCGAATCGTACCCCTGTAGTGAGAAGTCATCGGGGTATGTTGGTATGTTCCCTTCTGATTCAGACTCGGAAGGAACAGTACCCCCAGTTTCCGAGTTTGCCTCGTCTTGGGAGTTGTGGATGTCGTGGGGGACGTCGAGGTTTGCTGTATCTGATGGGAGAGTTGTCTCCCCTGGCCTGTCTTCTTGGAACATTGGATTGCTGTGGAGGCTCGGAGGGGTGCTACCCCCAGCCCCAGCAACCTCCTGCGTTATGGACGACGAATCTTCCACTGTAGCAGATTTTGTCTTAGAGCGAGTACCTTGGAAAACTCCAGTGGTGGGTACCCGCTTAGACGACAGTCTTTTAGTCGCAGTGGTTGAGATCTTCGGGCTGGGAACATTCCTCTTCTTACCCCTTCCATCAACGGGGACTTTCCAAGCAGAGTTGCAGGAGACGACGGGTAGTGTCTCGTCTTCTAAAGATGGCTGTTGCAGTCTTTAAAAGACAGACTGCCGGTCTTCTTGCATCATCGTGCTATTGCAGCAGCAGTTGACGATGACTTGGGTGCAGTGACGTCCGTGGGAGGACTCTTTGCACCCCGATGCATCTTCTCTTTCCTTGCGTTTGTGGAGGATGGCCTCACGCAAGTTACTTGCTTTGCTGGCTCGGAAATTCCGGGCACGCGAGTGTGTAGGCCTCCTGCCTGCTCCCTGATTCGAAGGTAGCTCGTATACTTGCCTTCGTTCGTTATTGGGAGATGTTTGATGACTATCACGCCCATTGGCCGTAGGGGGCAGGGTACGAGTAGCTTTATACAACTTTCCATTAGAGGCCCGCGTGATGATCAGCGGGATGCTCCGATAGTCAAAGGTTGGGGTAGCAGACTGGGCTTGGTGAGCTCGCGCTGCCCTAGACTTCTTCCTTTTAGCACTTACGGGTACGTAATAGGAAGAGTCCAAATTGGATACTACAGAGTCTGGCTTATCATCCAGAGAACCATCAGGGTCAGGATCGCATGAGAGACGGTCGAAGACTGATCGAGAGAAGCATGGAACAGACGTTATACGGCTAGGATTGGAAACCGTACAGGCTGTCTGCATGCGGCTGTCTTTAGCTGTCGGATGAGTTGTTCTTGTGCGACTAGGAGTCACGACCGTGCAGGCTGGCCGCATGCGGTTGGAAATTGTGGCCGCATGGGTTTTCTACAAGCGATTGACTTCAGTAACCGCATAAGTTTCATCCATGCGGTTTGCAACTGTAGCCACATAAGCTATGCGGCTAACAGATGTGGCCGCATGAGTTTTCTTCATGTGGCTGGCGGATGTAGCCGCAAAAGCTTTCTCCATACGGCTAGTACCCTTATGCGGCTCGGATCGCATAGAGTTCCTCTTTGCCCCTGCAAGTCCAGCATCATAATATTTTCTTCTGCCGGACTTGGGGACAGCAGAGGTGTCTATGGTCTGAAGTGGGGCCGCATGAGAGTCTTTTTCGCCGTCTTGAGCGACAGAGGGTATCTCTGTAAGAGCTTCAGTAGGAACGAATGATCGGGGTCTCCACTCCTTGCGGGCCTTCTTTGTACGGGCTCGCTTCTGGACCGGGCCAGTGCTCTTGTCGGAAAGCATTTCTTCAAAAGCCTGTTGGTCGAAACGGACGACCATCTCCTGTTGCGTGGAGCCAAGCTTGGCTGCATCCGACTGCGTCACCAACTCCTCAGCCATGGAGAAGTTTGTCCCCAGTAGAGTCGCCATCGTGTTTGCCATGAAATATAAAAGAGCAGAACAGTTTTATGGGAGGACTGGACTTTTACTTCACGTTACAAACTCGCTTGCACAAAGAAAGCCTAGGGACGAAAACCTAGGTACAGCAATCTAAGTACAATTGTTTATTTTTGATTCTGGGGGGTGACGATAGAGGCTCGGGAAAGCGACGGCAGCTCTGCCTTACTCCTTGGACGATCGGACGTAGCCTTGGCTCCTGTAACAAGATGCTTGGCGTTGATGAAGAAATGCTCTTCTTGCTCTCCTCGTATTGCTCTTCTGGCTTCTCTCTCTCTGGATTGATCTCTGTGTATTTTTCTCTCTGATTATTGGGGGAGCGTCCTTTTGCAAGGGAATGGCACCTTGCTATTTATAATAGTGAGGGGCATCATTAGGGTTTGCAATGATTGCCCATTCTCTAAGTGGCGGCGGCCTGGTAAATGATCAATCTGGGCCATTAATTTTGAGCGTGAAGGATCTGGGCCCTTAATGAGGATTATGCCATATCATGTCAGTAATTAATGTTGATTGCAATAAATCTCCATCATGATGATTTGCTGATGTCTGCAAATCTAAATGAATCAATTTAATTCATTCTCTTGCCACGTGTCCCAAATTATTGGAATCTGACCCAAAATTTGATTATCTTTAGGACACGTGTCCTGTCATCCTTGTTGAGCCGCATGAGGAGCGTTCATATTTGGGCCGCATGAAGGTCGTCATGACCGAGCCGCATGAATATGTTCATGACTGTCACGCCCCGACCCGGGAAATCGCTCGTCCTCGCTAGATTTTACCCGAATCATCGTCCTCGCTGGGGCGTGATGCCGCACGAGCCTGGAGTTGCGCTCGTACAAGGCAAGATAACAGGTTCACATAGAACTATCTCAAATCGATAACATAAGCAGCGGAAGGAAACAAGTGAAACATAAGAATCTCTTTTATTCATAATGAACTGAAGGTTACAAAGGCTCTGAATGGCCCAATACATATGCCAATTGGCTACAACGCTCATGATCTCTCTAGCTCACAAAGGATTACATTGTTCCATACATTATGCCCCTTTATAGCCACCAAGTAGTCCTCGGCCGAACATCTTCATGTCTCAAGTCCGAACGCATATGCGGAAGCTCCTCTTGAACGCCAAGGACTCCATGTCTCGGCACGTCCAAGCCAAGCTCCGCCCCGAGCTGATCATAACCTGAACCTGCACATAAACTAGTGGGGGTTTAGTGCTTTCGTCCTCGCTTCGCACTGATCAAGACCCGCTCGCACCCAAACCAAACACTTATTCATTTAGTGAGCATGCATCTTACTTTGTGGTCTTTCTATTTAGCCTTAGGATCAATTTCATGGCAAAACTTAACATAGCACATTATTATAATGTGTCAGCACATCCCGTGTTCCTGCAGCAGATACAGTTAGCCATAACATAAACGTAAACATAGTGTTCGTGCTCATCTCGTCCTGTTTTCCTTAGCCTGCAGTGGTTAGAACTTAGCAAAATCAAACGTACGATTTATACAACCGACCGATCATAAACGTAAACATATGCATAATGGGTGGCAGGCCCTGCGCCTGCACCCAGCTCTCATCTCAGCCCACCGGCCCTAACTATATGAAGGTCGCGGTGTTTCGCACTGTAATGGACTTGGCATCTCATATGTGTAAGCCTACAATCACTTCGATACGGGTTGCTAGCCCAGTATCCGAAGGATCCCAAACTTAAGGATATCATAGCTTATCACAGCACTGGACGGTCGCAATCCGTCCGAATGTTGTGCACCATAAATACCACACATAATTCCCTCCTAGGCCGAACGGTCCCGGCGCCCCGGCATAACCGTTCGAGGGAAGCCGTACCCGTGCACGGGCAATCCGAGTCCATTGACCATGCAATACGTTCCATATCATACAATCCATAGCATACCAACCGATCTCGTATTCCATAAATATAGTGTCGCACATAAACGGTTTCCCGTGCCATAAACATAATCCACCATTCGCATGGGGAGCTCCGTCGGCGTTATGCCCCAACACATCCATATTGATGCACGACGTCCAACGGCTTAGTCGTCTCGTACTCATAATTACGCGTCCCGTTAGTATTGTTATTCGTATAGCCTACTTCCGTATTTACTTAGTCATTTCGTAGCTTAAGTGCACAAAGGCACGCTCAGCACATAATCAATGTTCCACGCCTAGAGTTCAATATTCTCGGAGCCGTGTACCTGATGCACATGGAGTCCACTCGAGCTGCCTATATGTTTGAGCCGCATGGGAGTCCTGAGCCGCATGCGGCTCCTTGGCCGCATAGATCATTTTTCTCTTCTTTTTTATGCTTCTACAGTGACAGGTACACTGCAATTCAATAATAAACCTGCTCGTGTATTGTTTGATTCAGGTGCCATGCATAGTTTCATATCGGCGGACTTTACCGCCGAGCACAAATTTCCCCTGACACCGCTGGGTCTCGAGCTCACTGTTAACATCCCGTCGGGCATGCCACTAGCTGCGAACTTAGTCTACGGAGACGGAATCATCTGTATAGGTGGTCAAAAGGTCAGTCTCGATGCGATAGTTCTAAATATTAAGGACTACGATATCATTCTGGGGATGGATTGGCTCGATCCGTGCAATGCAACCATAGACTGTGCTGAAAAGAAGGCCACGTTTCGCATACCTAGAGTGCCTGAATTCTGCTACTCGTGTGGTGAGGCATCGCCGACCTGCATGGTGATCTCCACGATATCTGCTCGACGGATGCTGCATTTCGGGTGCGGGTCAGACCGACGTTGTGGCAGAATTCCCCGATGTGTTCCCGGACGAGCTGCCCGGCATGCCGCCCGATCGTGTAACACCCCAGTCCCAAAATACGTAGGACCAAGTACGTAAACATGCCAGCTGTATTCATACGAAATACGTAGGTCTCGTATGAATACATAAGCTGTAAAATGTAGTAATCCAAGATAAACTAAATCTCACCCACAATGAAAAGAATAATAATATGAATATCAACTCGAATATTTATGATACAATCGTTGGGCGGAGACAAAGTCCACTACCAACTATCTCAATGAAAGAAGATGTACAATAAATCGAGCGATAAAAATAGCAAGACGAACCAAGCGCAATTGTCTTCGAAGGAATGGAGAAGACCACGGCCTTAGCTAGAATACCTGCGGAAAACATGAACACACACCTGGGAAAAAAACCAGGTCCTCAGAGGGACGTAACAAGATACATAAAAACAATACCATGATGAACTGTAAATGATACATGATAAAGAAAAGACCACCTGCTCTAACACAATGGAACCTAACCATCTAGGTGTAATGCAAGTCGAAAACTATACTGGAACGTATAAGTGGGTAGGAATAAAGCATAGCATCCACTAGAGGCTTTCGCATGAACTAGTATACGTCTCTGACCGTATCTGACGACGAGGTCAGGGCCGTGCAATGGATATATCCCCTAGTTCATACTTTGCATCGCTAGCATACCTCCTGACTTATCTGACGACGAGGTCAGGGCCGTGCAATGGATATATCCTCTAGCGACACACCCATAACAGGGAAACCATGAACCCATAACCGGGCAATCTAGAAGGCTGTGGGATAGCTCATACGTCCCAGTAGTTTTCCCCGCCCATGTATCACACAAGTCATATCCATGTCTTGGCGATCCATATCTCTATGCAAGTCGCTATCTAGACTCCGCTAATCCATAAATGAACCGACACACGAACCGCCCGTATCGATAGCAAGTCGAGTACGTAGGTTCGTGCCGACTCTATGATCCTCACTCGTGTGTCGTGTATGAGACGTGTCAACAAGTCAAAGAAGTTATGAAGCATAACTTCAACATACCGGGAAAGTCCGCTACCACATATGGTCCACACACACACGCACACACACAAACATCGATATACATATCGATGGCACCCAAGTCATACTTGGACATACTCTTACTAATGTAAAAACACTAGCAACATATAAAATATCATGAATCAAATGTAAGTACAAGATGGCAAGGTATCTTGCCTGGTAGAGCGCCTGGTGTGCTGCGATAATCACTGTGGCATGAACTGCGACTTCGATGTAACAACTGCACATAGAAACCTCTATTGGTGGTACAGACCGGTGCATCGGGTCCAGAACAGTCAATTTAGTTAGGTTTGACATAAGGAAGGCTTGGATTGGCGAGGGGACGTGAATAATAGGATTAATTATGGACAAAGAATAATCAAGGAAAATTTGATAAATAATATATAAAGGAAATTTTATAATGCTTGAAAATATTTCTTATTATCTTAAAAATAGTTTTTAGATAAATGTTTGAAAAATAATAGACCGTTTTTAGACAAAACCCCAGTTTTGTCCAAATAGAATTTCTAGGAAAAATACTATATCTTATTATAAAAATAATAGTAATAAATATTTGAAAAGACTAGTAAATTATTCCATAAATTTGGAAACTACCCTTTATCTTTAGTTAATAAATTTTTAGGAAAGTACTAGAAATCAAAAATCATTTTAAAGCTAATACCTAGGATTTGGCAAAACTGAAATTTTTGCATAAAAGAAAAACTGTATTTAAAATACTTTGTAGTACTAGAAAATTTATTTATAGGTGGGAAGCTATTTTGATTACCACAAAATAATATGACAAAAATATTTTAAAATACCTAGAAAAATAACAATTATTTGGTATTAGTGAAACCAATAAAAATAATAATGATAATTAATAACAAAATACCATTATAATTAAATAATACAATAATAATAATAATAATAATAATAATAATAGTTCAACTACGAAAACAAAACAACAGCAAAAAAAACCCACAATCATGTAGCAACATCACTGTTGCTATTCCTCTTGGAAAAATCGAGGGAGAGAGAGAGAGGAGGGAAGACGAGGGGAAGAGGGAGCGGTGGTTGGGCGTTCGAGAGGGGACTGGCCTCGGCGGAAGCGGCGGTCCGGCGGCGGCGCTAAGGGAAGCTAGGGCTGGAGATCGGGGCTGGGGTCATGAGGAGTCAGGCGGGGGAGCGGCGGAGTGCGAGGCACTCGCGGCGGTTAGGGCAGTGGCGGGAGAGGGGCGGAGCTAGGGCGGCGCGGTGGTCACGGCGCTCTGGCGCGAGGGGACGGGGCTTCCGCCTGGGCGCAGGTGGAGATGGGTCTGAAGGAGGAGGAGGAGCGTGGAGATTTCTGGAAGGGGCGCTCGACCGGGCGGATCTGGTGCTCCAGTCGCGGAGGCCGGCGTTCTGGCGTACGGAGGGCGGAGGCGCCGGGGAGCGGCGAAGAGGGTTCTCACGGAGGCTCGGCGAGGCGAGCGTGGAGGTGCGGCGTTCTCAGGCGGCCAAGGCGGAGGTGGGGTTCGTGCGGTCGGGTGGAGACTGATGGCCGGGTCTATGGGTCGTCGGCGGACGATGTTCTGAGGAGAGGCACGGGCGGAGGAAGGAGCACGGCGCTGGACTCGGGTGACCGGCGGTTTCGAGGCGAACGCAGTGGGGGTTCGGGATGCCGGAGGGGTTGGACGCGCGCGGCGGCGGAGGAGGACGCCGGCGGTGGAGGCCAGGGTTCAGGTGAGTTTTCTTGTTGTTTTGGTTTTCTTCTATGTTGGTTGTGACGGCGGTGTTGGTCGTTGTGGCGGGGCTGCCGCGGCCACTGCCGCGGTGGTGGTGGTTGACTAGGGTTCCATCGGGGAATTTTGGTAGAAGCTGTGGATGGGTTGCGCTGGGTGTAGGCGACCGTCGGGATGGGGTCGAGATGGCTGCGGGCTGGTTGATGATGATGTCGACGGCGATGGTGGTTTATGCCAGTGGTGGCGGGGCTGGTTTGTAGCGGCTAGTAGGGGTTGGCAGTGGTGGTGTGGCGATGGGGCAGCGCCGTGGTGGCGACGGGTGATGGATGGCTGGGGTTGGGGTCGGGTTGTTGTCGGAGTGGCCGGGGACGACTTGGAGGGGACGGTACCATCTACGGAGGCTAGTTGTCGCGAGGGGGCATTGAGAATAGGCTGTGCCAGCGGGGGTGTGATGGTAGGGACGAGGGTGCGACCTTTGGTCGGGTTGGCGGGGAAGAAACGGTGGTGGACAAGATTAGGATAGGTGTAGATTTAGGAATTTGATGTTTGTCGTGTCGGGGTTGTCGACACAAAGGAGAAAACGATGTATATGTAGAATTTGGAATAAGAATCTGGATAGACACAGACACGATGCACACACGTTGGTTGGAGAATTTATTTGTGGAGTAATTTTTGGCTTGTGGAATTATGGAGGAGTACCTGCCTATTTATAGGATGTGGGAATGCCCAATTTGGATAGGATTAGGAATATGTTTAAAACCCAAAATAGATAATTCATAGTTTAAATTTAAAACCAATCAAATCTAATTTCCAATACAAATCTAATTAAATCTAATTAAATTCCCTAGTTTAAAATCAAGTGGAATAACTTAAATTTCAAATATTATCTATTTAAATAAAACCACGGTTTCAAATCAAGATCTAAATCTCCACAATGATTTCGAAATATATTTTCCAAAAATACTATAAATAATAATTTCGAAAATCATAATTATTTTTAAATATCTTTTTAAGTAATAAAATATTTATATTAATAAATCTAGAAAATTATATTTTTATTTAAATAATCTAGCAACATATTTATGAAATACATGTATGAACGAATAATATTATTTATTCTAATTGAAAGGCTTTTCATAATTAAAATTATAGACATGAAAATGCTAGCTAGAAATAATTAGTACATATATTATTTTGAAATCGTAAAAATAGAAAAAATGTTTTTCTAAAAATATGTACGCTCGCACATATTCGCACTCGTCGAGCAAACGAAAATTTCGCATACGACGTACAATACGACTACGTGACATACAGTACCAAAAATTTTAAATCCATGCAAATTAATAAAATAAAAAAATCGTAGAAATTTAGGGACTTTACAGATCGAGAGATTGAGTTCACTATCGATACCTTCCCCAATACTCGACCGATCTCGAAAGCCCCATACAGGATAGCCCCTACAGAGCTAAAAGAACTTAAGGTGCAGTTACAAGAGTTACTCGACAAGGGATTCATTCGACCCAGCGTCTCTCCATAGGGAGCGTCCGTGCTGTTTGTCAAGAAGAAGGACGGCTCTATGCGTCTTTGTATCGACTATCGCGAGCTGAATAAAACCACCGTCCGAAACAAATATCCCTTGCCTCGCATAGATGGTCTGTTCGATCAGCTTCAAGGTGCTACGGTGTTCTCTAAAATTGATCTGCGCTCGGGTTACCATCAACTCAAGATCAAGCCAGACGATTTGCCAAAGTCTGTATTTCGCACTCGTTACGGCCATTACGAGTTCCTGGTAATGCCGTTCGGCCTAACGAATGCCCCTGTCGCTTTCATGGATTTAATGAATCGGGTATTTCGACCATTCCTCGACAAGTTCGTAGTAGTCTTTATCGACGATATACTCGTCTACTCGAAGAATAGGCAGCAACACACTGAGCATCTGCGGACCGTGCTTCAGACCCTTCGAGAAAATCAACTATATACGAAGCGAAGCAAATATGAATTTTGGCTTAGCAGCGTCTCATTCCTCGGACACATCATTTCTGCTGAAGGCATTGCGGTCGACCCGAAGAAAGTTGAAGCCGTCGTCGATTGGAAGCGGCCAACGTCCGTCAGCGAGATTTGAAGTTTTCTTGGATTAGCAGGATACTATCGACGCTTCGTGAAAGACTTCGCGAAGATCGCATCGCCCCTGAATCGCCTCACCCAGAAAAGAGTCGCATTTGACTAGTCAGATGACTGCGAAGCTTCATAAGTCACGAACGTCGTCGAGCTAGTTGGCGTATCCTTCCTGGTTCGCGGGACCTACAAGAAGCGAGGATCAGCACAGAACACATGTACTGGCGAATGGCTAATTGAAATCCAAGCTCTGCATTTGATTCAAGAAGTTTTGTAAACATGTTAGCTAGCTATTTCAATGATCTTTCTAACCATCCTGTTCGATTTGCATGTTAACATGTTTTGAGGCAAGCAACTATCACATTCATCCCGTGTCCCGTGCACTTATTAAGCAGTGAAGAAGGGTTGTGAAGGCCACTGGCAATTTCAAGCCATCTTGGACTATAGCTGAGTTAGACGGCGACCCTTTCGTGTCGGGTAGCGAGCCCTGTATGAAAGTTCCCGTATAACCCGTGCCGATGAAGGGTTGGCGCTTGCTATACACTCGTTTCTCCCGGACCGAATCGGTCCCTTGGCCTAGGTAACCGTTCGAGGAAACTACACCTTGTCGACAAGTTGTCCAATGACCGTTTTCCTTTGAACTTAGTTGATTTGGTCATTTAGCCGTATCGTTGCGATAAACATTAATCGATTCATTCATTGTTTTGCATAGACCAAGTATGATTGTATAAGGAAGCACGTTTTCCATTTTCCAAAATCGACAGTTTGATAGTAAGTGTTTCGTGAAGAATCATGCCACGATTTCTTTGATTCTACACTATTATGACAAGCATTCATTTACTTCATATATTGAGTTTTGAAGTAGAGGGACGAGACGAAGGAGGTCAGCCACTCGCCTTAGCCTTGCTTCAAGCGAGCGACTGGTTGGCTGCGCTGACGTCGCCTACGCGATCACCTGCAATCGCATAAGCAACTTATTAGAACACTGTATAATTCAAGGATATTCGATATGAATGCGAAGCTCGAAAACGCATCACGAAAACCCATCGAAAACATTCACGAAAAATGCATTCACGAAAACCAAAGCCAAAGCCAAATCAAGTGCGGCATGAAAACCAGAGTAACGGGAGGTCTCTTCCGACTCAGCCGCAGAGCCAATCCTCGAGGCGCAATCCGCTGAATATGGGACTTGGTTCCGAAGAAGCCATTCCATAACGTGGAATGGATCTTAATTCAACCGTTCCCGTTCGATCGACTCGGCCGATTCCGACCTATCGGTCCTGACCGAATCGATAGCGACAGTGTTCCTTTCTCGTGCACCCCGTAGACGGAGAGGGGGCACGATGTAGGGACGGGGTACTACAATAGATGAATCGGCAAATGCTCCATAGAGTCGAAGAATCCAGGAGGAAACACCCTCTTTAGCTTGCATAGTATTACCGCAATGTCCTTCTCTTGCTTTTCTAGACGATCAACGGGCAATTTCGTAGAACAAAGATCCTGAAGAATATGCTAAGCTCCGTCAATGGATCCCAAACTGCCTGCGGTAAGAATTCCCGAAATGCAATCGGAATTAACCTCTCCATGAATACGTGACAGTCGTGGCTCTTCATACCCGTCAATTTGTTTTCCTTCGGATCGACACATCTTCTCAAATTTGACACATCCGTCTGGAAATTTTAGGCCCTGGATCCACCGACAAAGTCTCACTTTATCCTCCTTGTCCAGCGAGAAAATTGACTTCGGCAGGAACTGTTTTCCATTCTGCTGTATCAAATACAACGCAGGGCGTTTGCATATTTCTTCTAAGTCCAACTTGGCCTTGGGATTTTCTTTCATTTTTTCCTTTACGTCCATCACAGTATTAATTATGTTATCAAATACATTCTTCTCAATATGTATGACATCAAGATTATGTATGATCAGATTGGTACTCCAGTATGACAGATCCCAGAATATGCTCCTCTTTGTCCAGTTATGATCTCTACCAAATCTATCGCACTTGTACCCAGTTGTAGGATCTTCGATAGCACTTAGAAAATCTTTAACCTCCTCCCATATCGTGGCTCCGTACCATCTTGGCGGTGGATCACCCTTTTCTACAACGCCGGCACGGAATACATTCTTGTTCCTTCTGAACGGATGATCTTTTGGCAGAAATTGCCGATGACAATCAAAGAAGCACGGTTTTCCTCCGTATTTCAAGCGGAAAGCCTTACTACGGTCCATGCAATACGGACATGAGAGACGGCCATGAGTGCTCCATCCAGATAACATTCCATAGGCCGGAAAGTCGTTGATGGTCCACATAAGGGTTGCCTTCATCTAAAAATTCTGCTTCCTGGAAACATCGTACGTGTTAGCGCCTACTTCCCATAACTGATTCAACGCATCTATCAAAGGTTGTAAGTATACGTCATTGTTCTTCTTGGGATTGTTCGGACCAGGAATTATAACGGTTAGAAATATGTACTGAGTCTTCATGCACATCCAAGGCGGTAGGTTATACGGAGTGACAATCACAGGCCAGCAAGAATACTGGGATCCCGAAAGACCAAAAGGAATAAAACCGTCAGAAGATAGTCCCAACCTGATATTACGCGGATCTGAAGCAAAATCAGGATACACTCGATCAAAGTGCTTCCACGCTTCTCCATCGGATGGGTGATCCAACACTCCTTCAATCTGTTCTCGCATGTGCCAACTTATATTTTCGGCCGTCTCTTTCACCATAAATAATCTTTACAACCGCGGCGTTAAAAGCGAGTAGTGCATTGAATCGGTCGGTCTTCTTGCACCGGTAGACCTTCCTGTACTAGTTGTCTTATAGCGATCAGCACCACAAAATCTGCACACATCTGCGTCCTTATCGTCTTTGTAGTACAGCATGCACCCATTGCGACAGGAATCGATATTCTCATATCCCATCCAGAGCGATCTCACCATCCTCTTAGACCGGTAGAAGTCTTTAGGCAACTTAGCACCCGCCGGCAAGATCTCTATAATCAACTCCAACACTCGGTTGTAGCATTCTTGCGACATGTTAAAATCTGACTTAATGCTCAACAAATTTTAATAGTCTTGTAACCATCTCCAACGGTGAATGATCCTCACAACCAGGATACAATGGAGTCCTTGCATTCTCCAACAACTCCATGAACTGTGCAGCATCGGCGTTCGGTGCCTCCTCAGGTGCATCATGAACGAAACTAGGCCCCGCAGCATCGAAAACCATGTTCACGCACCCGTCGTCGTATGCATGATTATCTGAAACAAAATTAGGTCCCGCATGCATATACGGCTCAACGTAAGGCTCCGGTTCTGATGCTAAAGATACAAGTTCTCCGTGTGCGTTCCACTGATAGTAATTAGGCGTGAAACCCCTCGAGTATAAATGATATGTCACTTCCACTTCTGGATAATATTTCACGTTATGATATTTCACACACGGACACTTAATTTTGGTGCCGTCCATGTACTGAGGGAACGCCTTAGCGAACTGCAGGAACTGCTCTACTCCCGCTATGTATTCATCCCGCACACCACACATATCATCAGGACGACGATTGTACATCCATAAAGGATTCCGCAAGTAGTAATTCATATCCATTTGGAAATAATTCTGCAAAGATGGACACACATTATCCAACAGGCACAAATTCGTATATTATGTCTTATTATGGGACACACATTAGTAGCAGACAGTTACTAATAACAATGATATACAATCTAGGTCAAACTAGGTTGTACTAAGTCAAACAAAGTTAAACAAGGTCAAGCTAAGTCAAACAAGGTCAAACTAGGTCAAGGGTTGACCTATAGTTGACTTTGTCAACTCTTAGTCCAATCTAGGTCAGATGTTGACTCTACTTTGACTTTCAGTCAAAATAGTCAACCTCGATCAAACAAGGTCAAATCTAAGTCAAATATCCTATTTCTAGTCATTACCTACCAAGGTACCCTTTACCTTATTGCTATTGGTATCCCAATACCAATACCTTAAGTTGGTACCCATTACCTTATCGCTATTGGTATCCAAATACCAATACCGCGGTAACATGGTTGGTACATTAAGGGTCTTTGACAAGATGACATGTTGCGAAAAGATATATCCTTATATATAGTTCTCCTACGGATTTTTTTTAACATTACGTAGGAGAACTATAAGGATATATCTGTTCACAACATGTCACCTCCTCAAAGACCCTTAATGTGACAACCATATCACCCTCTCATATTCCTGCAACTAAAAGGCAAAACCATGGTATATACATGGTTTAATGTATCGGCCGATGCCGATCCGATACGGCTGATACCGATACGGTTTGGCATGTTCCGATCCGATACCGACCGATACCAAATATTGACCGATACCGACATTGGGGGTCTTTGTTCCGGTCAATTCGGCAAAACCAATCGGTAAGGGTGACTACTATTTCATATAATTTCAAAACTACTAAGAATTAACGCTGAAATACTTAAAATTATGCCTAAATGTATAAAATATATGTTTTTAAATATAAATAATTTATTAATAATTATTTGTTTTCTGATACCAAAGTCCGATACTCCGATACGTTACCGCCGATACTACCGATATCGCCGATACCAATACTCATAGGAATAGTCCGATACCGAATCCAATACCGATATTGTGAACCTTGGGTATATATCGTCAACATTTCAGATTCTTAAAATGAATTTCAAATAGATTTTTGATTGTATATATATGTGTATTTTTGTGTATATACATTGTATACATATATATTTATATATGTATTTGTGTATGTAAGTGTGTGAGTATATATATACATGTATATATATAGATATGTGTATTTATATATATAGGTATATATGTATGTATTGTGTGTGTGTGTGTCCTGTGTCCTGTGTCCTGTGTCACAGAGTCGTGTCCGAAATAGGGTTAGGGTCCTGTCCCCTGCCCCCTCCCCCCTACCCCTGCCCCCTCCCTCCTATAGGGTATCCTATTACCATAGACTAATCTAGGACACTCCTAAGATACTAGGATATCTAACTATCCTAGGATACCAAATTCTAGCCAAGATACCAACTTAGGGTACTAACTTCTAGCCCATATCCTAATATCCTATTATCTTGATACCCCCAAGATACTAGCATAACCTAACTACCCTAAGATATCTAACTTAGGATACTAACTTATCTAGGATAAATAGGATACTAACTAACCTATCCAAGACACTAACTAACCTATCTAGGATACTAACTTCTAGTATCCTAAGATATTAACTCATCTATCTAACTCTAGGATACTAACATCCTAAACAAGATATTAAATTAGTGCCTAGGATACTATCCTAAATATCTAACTTAGTATACTAACTTGTGGATACATATCTAAATCCCTCTCACCTTTCTCACTCTCAAAAACACACACACACACAGATACACACACACACACACACACACACACACACACACACACACAATCTAACACTTATCTCAATATCCCTCTTCACTCACACTCACACTACCATACTACCACACTACCATATCTAAACAAGCCATCAATCACACAACTACCTATAAATTTACTATATATATATATAGGCATACATATATAGGTTAAGATATTTACATATACTAGGCTATAACCAAGGGGACACAATATATACATTCAACAATTTATGCATTTATATACTAGAGAGATAGAGAGTGTATAGTGTCAAGTGTGCATATACAAGTGTCATGTGTGTACGTGTCTCCCAAACCAAACTCGTGTCCAAATACTCGACACAATGTGTCCAAAAATAAACCAAACTCAACACATCCAAAACTGGATACGAATCCAATGGGCACGATTCTTTGGGGACACGAATCCAATAGGCACGAGTCTTTGGGGACACAAATCCAATGGGCACGAGTCTTTGGGGACACGATGTGTGTCCGTGTGTCCGTGTGTCCGTGTGTCCGTGTATGTGTGTGTCCGTGGGAGAGGAGGAGGAGGAGGAAGGAGAGGAGTTACGTTAGGGTTTACCTGAGGAAGAGGAGGAGGAGCTCAGATTGGGGGAGGAGGAGCTCGGATTGGAGGAGAAGGAGCTCGAGGAGGAGGATCTCGAGGAGGAGGAGCTTGCCGGAGGGGGAGGGAGTCGCCGGGGGGGGAGGGGGTCGCCGGGGGGGG
This sequence comes from Iris pallida, assembly GCA_029216955.1. Taxonomy (NCBI): domain Eukaryota; kingdom Viridiplantae; phylum Streptophyta; class Magnoliopsida; order Asparagales; family Iridaceae; genus Iris; species Iris pallida. The sequence goes on from JANAVB010033818.1 coordinate 2,386,506, forward strand.
GAGGGCACTGACAGAGGGGGAGGGAGTCGCCGGAGGGGTGGGGGGAAATTAAAATTTTTGAGTATTTTCGAGTGAGAGTGAGGGAGAAAGATGGAAACGATGTGCCCTAAGTAAAAAAACTTAGCGACGTCACGTGTTGAAGTCGCTAAACGTTGCAAAAATGGCGACATATGCTAATAATATGTCGCTGAACGTCGCTATTCAGCGACGTATTAAACTCTTGTCGCGGAACGTCGCTAGGCAGCGACGTTTTGTGACGTGTTTATAAAGCTGTCGCTAAATTACATAACTAGCGACGTCATTTCTTGCCGTCGCTAAATTACGTCGCTATTAGATGATATTTTAGTAGTGGTGTTCTAAGCGTCATTCCTAATGTTGTCTAGTTACCTTAAGTTCCTAATTGCAGGTATGCTTGGTACAATGACACAACCAAAAAATTTAGTCAGGACCTGCATGGGCCACCACTAAAAATATGTCACGGTCCGCTACCCAAATTGTTGGGCCGGGTCGAGTCATGTCCAGCCTACGCTTGAGATAAAACGTGGTAAGCTATTCTAAAGAAAACAAGATAAGACTAAAGTGTGCTAACAGTTTTATATGTAATAAAGAGACAGAAAAGTTCCAAACACAAAAGTCGTCTCGTATAAAAATATGTTCCAAGTACAAGTCCATAATGTAAAGCTGGATACAGGTCCAGTCACAAAATACGTAGTCTAATACATGACTACTCTCAAAAGTCCCAAGTAAATCAACAACTAGATGAGTTTGCCCACAGGTATATCCTCGTAAAGTATAGCCTGGTCCTCGACAGCAACTCCATAATAGGAATCACAAAGCAACTCCTCCTCAGAAAGTATACCTATAATGATATCCTGTCAGGACGGGAGCAAGTACTGATTCTAGCAAACTAAATATACGAAACATGAAATGAATAGGAAAGGAATGAACAGGAATCATGTCATATCATAATCTATCATGGCAAGGACACATATGTCATAGAGACAGATGTATATGTAATGTTTAAAACTGTAGCAGGTACGTGATCGTCAATAGGTGTACAATGTGCAGGGGCACATAATGAAATGTACTTCCATACAAGTGATACGGTGATAGATGTACATACGTACAAATCTACTTTGAGATAAAGGCCTACGGCGCAGTAATCATATAAAATGAAACTTTCCTCGGTAAATACATACGGAGAACGGGGCATGATCACGTACTCTACTAACAGTTTTCCCATAACCCAGATTCTAAACATGTGAGAGATATAAAAACTGTCCTAAGCATGGTAGGAACTGAAAATAATACAATATGTGAAGATTTAACTTGCTACCCCAAGGATCAGCATTTAACATGGTTGGATCATAATTCAATGTTGTAACAGTATGTAAAGTTTGTAGAGGTACTTGCCTTTAGCAAAGCAAAGCAGTGATAGAAATGCTATAGATTTCTGGTGACTCGTTACTGTAGAAATAACACATAAACTTTGTTTTTATACTAAGTTAAACACTAAGACACTAGTTGTGTGACAAAACTTTCTGACTGGACACCTAGCCAAATGATGACTTTAGCATAGGAGACCAATGTGGGGTGACACAGTACCCAAACTAAATTTCTAGGGCCTTTACACTAATGTGGGGGGAGGTCCAATACTATAATAACTCAAAATAACACAAAACATTGTAAGTCGTAACTATTCAATAAATAATTCAAAGTGTACACTTTGTTCCAACAATTTTTGAGATAGACAAAAGGTTCAGTTTTACATAAATTAAACTACCATAATGATCCTTATTAATTATAGAAATTTATACTAATTTTTCTGGAATTTATAAACCCTCATAGATATTTATTAAAAATCAGCAAACATATGTATCCTGAAAATGAGTTCTGTTTTCCTATTTTTATAAAATACCAAAATTACTTATTAAATACTGTACAAATTATATTAAATTAGATAAATTAACATAGTATTTAAATATAATTTTTTCTAGATTTTTACTGCAATAAAAATATATATAAAAATTCAAAAACAACAAGTAACAATTTCTGAAAAATAAATAATTAATTATTTACTATTTTGTCAACGTATTCGAAATTGAACCGAAGTCCAGATACGGGACCCAAAGCCATGAATCAGGTCCAATATGACTTGTACAGACTCTGAATATATTAGACACATTTGAGCCCAAAAACTCATGCCAGGTTTGGACATGAAATGGCCATGATTAATAAAACACAGTAATTAAATATATATATATATATATATTATATTTTAAAGTGGTAAAATATACAAGTCATAAAATTATCTAATAAAATAACTTGTAAGTTTATACATAATAATATTTTGTACAAAGTTGAATTTGAAGTTCATATACATATACAGCAATTATATTTATACATATACATAAATACATAGTTATTTATGTATACATATATAATGAATATATAATGAATATAATGAATATATATATATATATATATATATATATATATATATATATATATATATATATATATATATATTCTTATATATACTGTTGTGTATATATATATATATATATATATATATATATATATATATATATATATATATATATATATATATATATACACAACAGTATATATAAGAATATATATATATATATATTATATATATATATATATATATATATATATATATATATATATATATATATATATATATATATATATATATATATATACACAACAGTATATATAAGAATATATATATATATATATATATATATATATATATATATATATATATATATATATATATATATATATATATATATATATATAATGAATATAATGAAAAAAAATATATAATGAATATAATGAATATATAATGAATATAATGAATACATACATATATATATATATATATATATATATATATATATATATATATATATATATATATATATATATATATATATATATAATAAAATAAAAACAAAACAAAACAAAAAGAAAGGAAAGGGGGGCTCGAACTCGGCCAGGGGAGAAGGGGGTTTAACACGCTCGGGCTGGCCAGGGGGTCAACTCGGGTTAGTTGATAGGGATAGGGTTTGGGTTAATTTTATTATGGTTTAGGTTAATGGGTTTTAAACCCGATAGCAATCTAATAACCCGTCAACCCTTAGTCCTGTGTCTTCGTGTCCTGACAGTTTGGGACACGAAGACAAACGAGTCCAGTGTCCTGGATTTGCACGACTCCTACGACTCGAGTTTCTCGTGTCCGAGTCCACCATCACACTCATCGACACGGGTCGAGTCTCCTATGTGAAAATGAGAGACAGCAGCAAAGTAAAAACAAAAGGACACGTACGTGTCCGACTTCGAGTCGAAGAGCAGGGCTACTGGCGACGGTTGTAGGCATCGGGGTCGGTGGCGAAGGGTGGCGCTGGCCTCTGCTCGTGGAGGCGAGCAAGTTGGCAGTGGTTGGGGCGGTCGACGTGGGCTGTAGGCCTCGGGGTCGGGTTAGACGAACTCCGGCGAGGTTGGTCGGAGAAGAAAGGGGGTATGGCGGTGGTTTGAGCGGCCATAGTGGAGTCTAGGGTTAGGGTTTAGGGTCGGGGGGCTTTATAGAGTCGAGGAGGCGGTGGAATTAGGGCTAGGGTTAGGGAAATTAGGGTTTAGGGTTAAGGTTTAGGCCGTGGTAGCCGGAGAATGCGATAGCTTAGGTCGGTGGTCGTCGGGTGTCGGTTTTACAGGAAACCCCCCTAGTTTGATAATTACACTAAACCCAACCTTCTTAGTTAATACAATTTCCAAATTGCATATTCACCCCCGCTGTTGCTCTGTGCAAAAATTAATTTGCACAAACAATCCGAATATTACAAACAGTGATTAAAACATTTAAAATAATTATAATTTGATATTAAAACAATTTAAATAATTACAAAATGATATATTTTGCTTTAAAAATTATTTAAAAACCATTTAAAAATTCTAGAAAATTTCTAATAATTATAATAACTTATTTTGAAGATATAAACACTATTTAAAAAATTATAAAAAATAATATTTAAAAACTAGGGGCTTACAAATCTTCCTTTCTTGAAAATTTTTGTCCTCGAAATTCACAAGGATAGAAGACTCAACAAACATTCTAACATAGCAAGTGATGCAAACAAATGACTAAGGCTACTATTAAGACTAACCTCTAAGGTATCAAGCGGGAACAGGTGGTTCCCTCGCGGCTGTTGGGTCGAACAAGTAAGGATACCTCTCTCTCATGTCCGATTCCCTCTCCCAATTAGATTCTTCCGGAGAGTGACAGCTCCAAGATACTCGTACTAAGGGTATGACTTTGTTCCTCAGCCTCTTCTTCCTCCTGTCCAATATCTCTACTGGCTGCTCAGTAACTGCATGGCTCGGTCCGATCTCCAGCTCTGAATGATCTAGCACATGGCTGGGGTCTGGAACGTATCTCCTCAGCTGAGACACATAAAAGACATCGTGAACTCCTGATAGGTTGGGTGGAAGTGCAACCCTGTAAGCTACCACTTCGATTTTGCCAAGTATCTCGAACGGCCCGATGTATCTGGGGCTCAACTTGCCTCCTCGTCCGAACCGGATCGTCCCTCTAGTAGGTGATATCTTCACCAGCACCATATCTCCGTCAGCGAACTCCATCGGTCTGCGACTAGCATCGGCCCAGTGTTTCTGCCTGTCCTGAGCGACTCTGAGCCTGTCTCTGATCATTCCGACCTTCTCTGCTGCATCCGTGATCATCTCTGGCCCAAGCATAACTCTATCCCCAATATCGTCCCAAAAGAGCGGTGTACGGCATCGTCGTCCATATAGTGCCTCGAAAGGAGACATACCGATGCTGGCTTGGTAGCTGTTAATGTATGAAAACTCTACCAAGTGCAGATGGCTCTCCCATGATCCGCCAAAGTCCAGCACACAAGTCCTCAGCATGTCCTCTAGCGTCTGTATCTTCCTCTCGGATTGCCCATCTGTCTGCGGGTGGTACGCTGTACTGAACTTGAGCCAACTGCCCAACTCTTCCTGCAAGGTCCTCCAGTAGTGGGACGTGAATCTGCTATCCCGGTCTGACAGATGCTCACTGGTACTCCGTACAAGTGAACTATCTGCTGCATGTATAGCTCTGCCAACTTCTCGGTGGAGAGTCCCACCTTGAAGGGTATAAAGTGTGCACACTTCGTCAGCCTGTCTACGATGACCCAAATGGCATCCTTTCCTCCTTGGGAATGAGGAAGCCCTGAGACGAAGTCCATCGTAATGCGTTCCCACTTTCACTCGGGAATGGGTAACGGCTGTAATAGACCAGCTGGCCTCTGATGCTCCGCCTTGACCTGCTGGCAAACTAGGCATCTCGAAATAAAACTTGATACATCTCTCTTCATCCTGTGCCACCAAAGATGTTTCTGCAAGTCACGGTACATCTTGTTGGCACCAGGGTGAATAGAATATCGCGATCTATATGCCTCCTACAAGACTGCCTCTATCAGCTCTCCCTTCGGTACGCATAACCGGCCGCCATGCCTCAAGGATCCATCCTCTAGTACAGTGAAGTCATCCAGCAATCCAGCTAAAGCCTGGGCTCAAAGTCTGAAAAGGCTCTCGTCTGTAGACTGTGCCTCATTGATCTACTCCATCAAATCTGACTGAATGTCTAGCGCCATCATCTATGTCATTGAACCTGGTCGGACTATCTCGATACCGAGCTTCGCCAGATCTTCCCGCAAATGTCAAACTATCATCAGATACCATGCCATCGGATGCCTGCTCAGTGCATCCGCTACCATATTTGCCTTTCCGGGGTGATACTGTAAATAGATGTCGAAGTCGTTCATCAACTCCAACTATCGTCTTTGCCTCATGTTCAGCTCTTTCTGCGTGAACACATACTTCAAGCTCTTGTGGTTAGTAAAGATTTCCATACGTTCTTCGTATAAGTAGTATTTTCACAACTTGAGTGCAACGATCACCACAGCTAACTCTAGGTCGTAGGTAGGATAGTTTTGCTCATGAGTCCGTAATTGCCTAGATGCATAAGCAATCACTTTTCCATGCTGCCGTAGGACACATCCTAGCCCCTTTTCCGAAGCATCGCTGTAATGGTGAAACCTCCAGACCCCGAAGGTAATGTCAGAACTGGAGCGGTCGTCAGCCTTCCCTTCAGCTCCTCGAATGCTGCATGGCAGTCCTCTGACCAGATGTACTCTGCATCCTTCTGCGTCAGTTTCGTCATGGGTTCAGCTATGCTAGCAAAGTCCTGTACAAACTTCCTATAATAGCCTGCTAAACCCAAAAAGCTCCTGATCTCTGAAACTGAGGTCGGAGCCTTCCATGTCTCTACGACAGCAACCTTCCTGGGGTCCATCGAGATCCCCTCTCCAGTAACTACATGACCGAGAAACTCCACTCGGTCCAAAAAGAACTCGTACTTCGACAATTTGTTATACAACCTCTCTTGCCTCAGAATCCCCAAAACTGTCCGCAAGTGCTCTGTGTGCTCCTCCGGTGTCTTCGATTATATCAGGATGTCCAAAACTGTCCGTACTTTGTGTTGAATGCCGTCTTCTGGATGTCTGCAGCCCTGACTTTCACCTGGTGGTAACCGGATCTCAAATATTTCCTAGAAAATACCTTCGCCCCACTCAACTGGTCGAACAAATCGTCTATCCTGGTCAGAGGATATTTGTTCTTAATGGTGATGGTATTCAACGCCTGGTAGTCAATACACAACCGGACTGTACCATCCTTCTTCGGCACAAAAAGCACTGGCGCTCCCCATAGAGAAGCACTAGATCGGATGAAACCCTTTTTCAACAGGTCATCAATCTGCTCCTTCATCTCTACGGCCTCCTTGGGGTTTGTTTGCCATTGATTGTAAAAGTACAGAACAATTATCGGAGGACTGAACTTAGACTCACAATACAAACTCGCTCGTACAAAAAAAGCCTAGGGACGAAAACCTAGGTACAGCAGTCTAAGTACGATTGTTTATTTTAGATTCTGGGGGGTGACGATAGAGGCTCGGGAAAGCGACGGCCGCTCTGCCTTACTCCTTGGACGATCGGTACGCAGCCTTGACTCGGGGAAGATCTGCTTGGTCGTTGACGAAGAAACGCCTTCTTGCTCTCTCTCTGATTGCTCTCCTGGCTTCTCTCTCTCTGTGTATATTCTCTCCCTGACTATGGGGGAAGTCTCTCTGTGTATACGTATTCTTCTCTGGTTTCTTTTTGTATATCTCTCTCTCTCTATGCTAAAAGGGAACGGCACCTTGCTATTTATAATAGTGGGATGGGATCGCTAGGGTTGTCAATGATTAGCTCTTGGGGATGGCGGCGGCTTGGGGATTGATCAATCCAGGCCGTTCGTTTCAGATTGTGACGAATCAGAACCATTAAGGGTAGATTACACCAAATCCCCATTAGCAATCAATGTTGATTGGCATAAATCTTTCTTATAATGATTCTCTCAAATCTGCGAATAAATCAAATTTATTCTCCTGCCACGTGCCCTAGATCATTGGGATTCGACCCGATCTTGGATTGCCATAAATCTGGGAGACTGATCGGCTGAGGACACGTGTCCTGAGAGCCAATGGTGAGACTGGAACCGCATACAGATTGGGCCGCATAAGATTTGGGCCGCATGAATTTTGGGCTGCATAAGAATTGGGACACGTGTCAGGACTGTCTGGGCAGTGGCCCCCTCCTTCAGGCTTCTGAACCATATGATGAGCCGCATGAACCGCATAATGGTGTCTCTGCTTGAGCCGCATGGGCATGATCTTCTTGAGCCGCATAGGGATGATTCCATTCGAGCCGCATGGGATAGCTTCACTCTGAACCGCATGGGAAGTCTTCACTCCGAGCCGCATAAGCACACCCACGTGGCAGGGCCACGTGGCATTTTGTTATTCTCGGAGGATTTTGTCAGAGATTTCTTTCTCTTCCCTAGAGATTCGTCATCATGACAGAGTCATAATTACCTGCTTTGGTGTCAGGTCTGTCAACTTTTCAGAGGGGTCAGCCGTCAAAGCAGTAAATGCAGCATGGATCGGAGGGGAGCACTTGTCACGCCACGTGTCTTCTGAGCCGCATGAGATGCCTCCGACCGCATAGCTCCTTATGCCGCATGACTCCCTGAGCTGCATGCGTTTCTGAGCCGCATGGGTCAATTTCTTTAGTATTTTCCATGCTTCTACAGGGTTCACTCTATAGCAAGCCCGGGATACTGGTGATGAACCCGGTACTAAATCTATAGTGAACTCCACATCTCTGTCAGGCGGAAGTCCTGGAAGATCCTCTGGGAATACATCCATAAACTCCCTAATGATAGGGTGTGGCGGTGCTAACTCCCCAACTGTCGCATAACAGTTCGGCTCTAGGCTGATCTCCGGTCCTATCCTTCTGACACTGAATGGTGTCGTACCTGGGGGACTGAACAGAATACTACCCTCATGACAGTCTATAGCTGCGTGAGCATAGCTAAGCCAGTCCATCCCCAATATGATATCATACCCGGGGAGTGGCATCACAAAGAATCGCCCCCTAAACTCTCTCCCGGCTATAGTAATAGACCATCGATAGATAGCTCTAATGGGCACTGGTCCGCCTCCCGTCATTACTCTACTCATCTCCTCGGTAGGTGTAGCAACTAAGTGGTGTTTATGCATAAACTCTAATGACATGAAGCTATGTGATGCACCAGAATCAAACAAGCATAGAGCTAGAAAAGTATGCAAATAAACATGACCTGTGATGACGTCAGCTAAATAATATGGCTACGAAATCTTCTCCGGCTTTGCCTCAAGAGCCAGACTATAAGCCTTCCCCTGGGGTCCCTTCTGCTACTGCAGATGTTGTCCAAACCTCTGCTGCTGAGTCGGAAGCGGCGGTCCTCTAGACGGTGGTCCGACACCTGGTACCCTAGCTACTGGGCACTCCCGAAGCTGGTGGGTGGCAGACCCGCAAGCTAAGTACTGCTTCAACCTCTTTCTGCAGACGGAGTAATCATGCCCTGGCCTTCGACAAAATATACACAGAGCTCCCTTCTGCGGCTGAAATCCTGGGGCTCTAACTGGTAGGATTAGGTGATATGGTATGGGAGGACGGTAAGTCTGCTGGTGCGGCGTCGGTACTCTCGGCTGGAAAGCCTGGAGCTTGGAAGGTCCTTCGATGTGTACAGAACCGGCCTCTTGCAAGACTGAAGACGCCCCTCTATGCTCCGGGCCAACTCTAGTCTCTGGTAGTAGTCAGTCGTACCATTTGCCACTATAAGAATGCCAATGTCTGGAACTAGACCATGGCAAAACCTACGCGTCATCTCCTCTGGGTCTGAAACTAGACTAGGTGCGAAACGGCTCAATCGACTAAACTCCGCTGCATACTCGTCAACAGAACGGTTCTCCTGCTGGATGTTCTGGAATCGTAGCCCCATGGCTACCCTAGCGGTGGTCGAGAAGAATTTCTTCTTGAACTGGGTCTTGAACTGATCCCAAGTGGCCTTCCCTCTCGTGAATAACGGCTCATTTCTGAACCAAACTACTGCCAAGTCTATCAGCAGAAATCCTACTGCCTCGACCTGGAGGTCACCCGGCAACCTAGCTCCAAGGAGCTTCCTCTCTATCGAGTCTAGCCAGTCATCTGCTAATACGATGCCCTCAGTCCCTAAGAAGTCCTTGGGGTTCAGACCCATGAAGTCCTTGATTGTCCCTGCTCTCTGTCGTGGCTCTACAGGTGGTGGGACCACGGTACGCTCCTCGGAACGCTCCATGCTCTGACAGAGTAGGGTGGTCTTCTCCTGATGGGTCGTTAGAAACCCCTGGATCAGAGTGAGCAGTTGGTTCCCGTCGAGAGTGACGAAATCCTGGGCAGGTATAGTAATATGTAGGGGTAGGAGTATCAGGTCCTACTGGGACTGTGATGTGGAAGGTGGTAGAGGCATCTGGGTTGGTGGATTTATGGAGTGGGGAAGTATAGTAGGTGGAGGTGGAGGTGTATCGGTCAACTGGTCAACCGACTGGATAGGAAGTGTGCTATTCTTAGGTGTGGTATACTGGGATGAGCGGGTGAGCACCATCTAAATAAATAAAAAGGACTTATAAGGGCTCTTTTAAGTAATCGTTCATAAACAACAAGAAAGTCTAATTTTGAAATAACGAGCATACGATGTGATGTGTTTTCTATGTTGCAATCCTAGTATTCCTCTAGGTGTTCTAAGCGTCATTCCTAATGTTGTATAGTTACCTTAAGTTCCTAATTGCAGTCATGTTTGGTACAATGACGTAACCAAACAATTTAATCAGGACCTGCATGGGCCATCGCTAAAAATATGTCACGATCCGCTTCCCAAATTCTTGGGCCGGGCCGAGTCATGTCCAGCCTACACTTGAGATAAAACGTAGTAAGCTGTTCTAAAGAAAACAAGATAAGACTAAAGTATGCTAACAGTTCTATATGTAATAAAGAGACAGAAAAGTTCCAAACACAAAAGTCGTCTCGTATAAAAATATGTTCCAAGTACAAGTCTATAATGTAAAGCTGGATACAGGTCCAGTCACAAAATACGTAGTCTAATACATGACTACTCTCAAAAGTCCTAAGTAAATCAACAACTAGACAAGTTTCCCCGTAGGTATATCCTCGTAAAGTATAGCCTGGTCCTCGGCAGCAACTCCATAATAGGAATCACAAAGCAACTCCTCCTCAGAAAGTATAACTACAACGATATCCTGTCAGGACGGGAGCAAGTACTGATTCTAGCAAACTAAATATACGAAACATGAAATGAACAGGAAAGGAATGAACAGGAATCATGTCATATCATAATCTATCATAGCAAGGATAAATATGTCATAGAGACAGATGTATATGTAATATTTAAAACTGTAGCAGGTACGTGATCGTCAATAGGTGTACAATGTGCAGGGGCACATAATGAAATATACTTCCGTACAAGTGATACGGCGATAGATGTACATACGTACAAATCTACTTTGAGATAAAGGCCTACGGCGCAGTAATCATATAAAATAAAACTTTGCTCTGTAAATACATACGGAGAACGGGGCATGATCACGTACTCTACTAACAGTTTCTCCAAAACCTAGATTCTAAACATGTGAGAGATATAAAAACTGTCCTAAGCATGGTAGGAACTGAAAATAATATAATATGTAAAGATTTAACTTGCTACCCCAAGGATCAGCATTTAATATGGTTGGATCATAGTTCAATATTGTAACAGTATGTAAAGTTTGTAGAGGTACTTGCCTTTAGTAAAGCAAAGCAGTGATAGAAATGCTATAGATGCCTGGTGACTCGTCACTGTAGAAATAACACATAAACTTAATTTTTATACTAAATTAAACACTAAGACACTAGTTGTGTGACACGACTTTCTAACTAGACACCTAGCCAAATGATGACTTTAGTATAGGTGACTAATGTGGGGTGACACAGTACCCAAACTAACTTTCTAGGATCTTTACACTAATGTGGGGTGAGGTCCAATACTATAATAACTCAAAACAACACAAAATATTGTAAGTCGTAACTATTCAGTAAATAATTCAAACTGTACACTTTGTCCTAACAATTTTTGAGATATAAAAAATGCTCAATTTTACATAAATTAAAGTTCCATAATGATCCTTGTTAATTATAGAAATTTATACTAATTTTTCTGGAATTTATAAACCCTCATAGATATTTATTAAAAATCAGCAAACATTTGTATCCTGCAAATGAGTTCTTTTCTCCTATTTTTATAAAATGCCAAAAATACTTATTAAATGCTGAAAAACTATATTAAATTAGGTAAATTAATATAGTATTTAAATATAATTTTTTCTAGATTTTTACAGCAATTAAAATATAGGATTAATTGCTAATTGCTACCCTCAACTATCACACTTTTTCAAGTTGATACCCTAAACTTTTTTTCGTAACAGATTGATACCTCAACTATTTTTTTTTCAACTTAATACCTAACATTTTAAAAAATCCCAAAATGCCCTTATCCCTTCCCTCCCTCCACCCCCTCCCCCACTCCGGCCACCCCCCTGCTAGCTCCGGCCGACCCCCCCTCCTCGCTTCCGGCCGACCTCCCCCCTCTTCGCTTCTGGGCCACCTCCTGCCCCCGCCTCCCGCTCCGCACCGCCCTTCCCAGCCTCCCTCCTCCCGCTGCCGAGCCCTAGGGGAGAGGCGGGAGCGGACGGACGGCAGGAGCGAGAGGGGGGGGTGGCCTGAAGCGAGCAGGGGGGTGGGGGAGGGAGCTGCGCCGGAGCTAGCAGGGGGGGCGAAGCTAGCACGGGGGAGGGGGGTTAGGGATAGGGGCATTTTTGTCCAAAATAATATCCGGGTATTAATTTGTTAGAAAAAAAAGTTTAGGGTACCAAGTTGAAAAATGGTAATAGTTGAGGGTATCAAGTAACAATTAAGCCTAAAATATATATAAAAATTCAAAAACAGCAAGTAACAATTTCTGAAAAATAAATAATTAATTATTTACTATTTTGTCCACGTATTCGAAATTGAACCGAAGTCCAGATACGGGACCCAAAGCCATGAATCAAGTCCAATATGACTTGTACAGACTCTGAATGTATTAGACACATTTGGGCCCAAAAACCTATGCTAGGTTTGGACATCAAATGGCCATGATTAATAAAACACAGTAATTAAATATATATATATATTATATTTTAAAGTGGTAAAATATACAAGTCATAACATTACCTAATAAAATAACTTGTGAATTTATACACAATAATATTTTGTACAAATTTAAATTTGAAGTTCATACACATATACAACAATTATATTTATACATATACATAAATACATAGTTATTTATGTATACATATATAATGAATATATATATATATATATATATATATATATATATATATATATTTATATATATATATATATATATATATATATATATATATATATATATATATATATATATATATATATATAAAATAAATATACATATATATATAAAATACTAAATAATATATATATATATATATATATATATATATATATATATATATATATATATATATATATATATATATATATATATGGAAGCGGATCAAAAGCCCCCCATAGAAAGCCCCCCAAAAACCCCCCTCACTCTAATCCGTAATTTAATGTTAATATTAATGTTAATATTAATGTTAATGTTATATTTATATATTTATATTTATATTTATATATATATATATATATATATATATATATATATATATTTATATATATATATAAATACATATACATATACATATATATATATAAATACATATATACATATATATAATAAAATAAAATAAAAACAAAACAAAACAAAAAGAAAGGAAAGGGGGGCTCAAACTCGGCCAGGGGGGAAGGGGGTTTAACACGCTCGGGCTGGCCAGGGGGTCAACTCGGGTTAGCTGATAGGGATAGGGTTTGGGTTGATTTTATTATGGTTTAGGTTAATGGATTTTAAACCCGATAGCAGTCTAATAACCCGTTAACCCTTAGTCATGTGTCTTCGTGTCCTGACAGTTTCGGACACGAAGACACATGAGTCCAGTGTCCTGGGTTTGCACGACTCCTACGACACGAGTTTCTCGTGTTCGAGTCCACCATCACACTCACCGACACGGGTCGAGTCTCCTATGTGAAAACGAGACACAACAGCAAAGTAAAAACAAAAGGACACGTACGTGTCCGACTTAGAGTCGAAGAGCGGGATTGCTGGTGGCGGTTGTAGGCGTCGGAGTCGGTGGCGAAGGGTGGCGCTGGCCTCTGCTCGTCGAGGCGAGCATGTTGGCAGTGGTTGGGGCGGTCGACGTGGGCTGTAGGAGTCGGGGTTGGGTTAGACGAACTCCGGCAAGGTTGGTCGGAGAAGAAAGGGGTATGGCGGTGGTTTGGGCGGCCGTAGTGGAGTCTAGGGTTAGGGTTTGGGGTCACTACAAAAATTTGTCAGATTAGCGACGTTACATTACGTCGCTAAACTCGATAAAAGCGCGCTAAGTGAATTTAGCGACGCTTTTGGCGATGTTTTGGAAACGACGGAAAAAAACGTGTCGTTAAACGAGAAAATGTCGCAAAATGTCGCTAGGGCGACGTTATTTGGCGACGTTATTAACGTCGCTAATTAGCAACGTTATTTGCGACGTTTGATCGTTGACGCTAATTAGCGACGTATAAGGCAACGTTATCGTGTGGTCGCCGTTTACTGACACTCTTGCGACGTTTTGGCGACGACGAGCTGACATCAGATTATGGTGCCACGTCAGCATTTAGCGACGCTTTTATCGACATTTACTAACGTCACTAAAATTTAGCGACGTTAAATAACGTCGCTAACAACATCGCTAAGGTAAAAAAATATAAAAAAATAGGTTCCAGAATGCAAATGGAGCTGGAGCCTGAGCTAAAATACAGAATACAAAATATAAAATATAGAATCCAATCCCTAGGTTCGCCGACCCCCTCGGTGGAACACTCAACACCGGCACGCACAATACATTCCAGAATATACAAAAAATATAAAGAAAAAATACTATCCGCAACAAACAATGTCAATATATAATATCCTGAACAAACCAAATCAATATCCGCAAACACGTACAAACCCAATATCCTCAACGAAAAAATTGAATATCTCCAAATACGTACAAAGTAAAAAATATAATACAGTCCATAAATGCAAAAACCAAACTACTGATCGCCTGGAGCTGGACCCGGTGCTGGAGGAGGAGCACCACCAGATGACTGTCGTCGCAACGTCAGGATCGTCTGATACTCCTCCGGTGACAACAGGTAGACGAGCATGTCCTTCCGTGCACCGCCGGATATAGACGATGCTCCCAACGTACCAGCAGACGGTCGTTCCGCTGCCATCTCCTGGAAATGTTGCATCTGTTCGACCAACCGCTGCGTAACCTCCTGCGTAGCACAGGTAATCAGTTGCAGCACCTCCGTAGTCTCCTCCAGCCTCTCAAAGCGTGAGATAAGCGCAGAATCATCTGTATGCGGTGCCGTATCCTCTCCAGCATCTCGTCACGCAGAGCTGCGATCTGCGTAAGGACGTCACTCTGCTGCTGGCAGAGCGACTCCTCAGTATGTGCGGGGCCGGGCACACTAGTGGCGGTCGCAGAGGCCTGTGACACAATGAAGGCACAATTGGAGCCCGTACCATTGTACGTACCCCTATGCATGCCACCAACGGCCCTCATCCACCGCTCATCATCTGACTAAGCTGCGGCGGCCGGGGCTGCTGGAAAGTGCTAGCACCAGCCTCCTCTGACCGTGTCGGCCCGACGTCCCTAAGCCTCAAAAACTCGGCCTAGAAATAACATCTATATGAATTCTCACGTGGTCGCTAAAAATTAATACTAATGCACTAGCATTAAGTAAAACTTCTTATAAAACTCGGCCTAGAAATAACATCTATATTAATTTTCTACGTAACTAAAAATTAATATTAATGAAATAGCATTAAGTAAAACTTACGTAGGTGTCCCGGGCCTTGTTGTCTACGAACCGCTCCCCCTTCATGTGTGTGGCGAGGAACAAGGTCACCATATTCGGGTCTTCTTCCGATTCAACCTGTTACGAAATTATTATATAATTTGTCAGTTAAGTTGAAAGAAATATATTACTATAAAGTATTAATTATGGGTGTACGGCGAGATATGTACCATATGGGTGAAGAAATCCATGATGGACCTTGATCCACCACACCACTGCGACCCCGCCTGTCGTACACTTTTAGACTTCGCGGACTTCTCCTTGTAGGCTTCCTCCTCGAATCTCCTCTTCATTACCGTCCAGTCGGCGACAGAGTTCCAACCCTGAATAGGCTCTCCCCGACGGTCGTGATCCTTTTGGTCGATGATCGCGTCCCTAATGAGCTTGCTGGCGATGCCGGAAAATATAGCCTCGACAGCAACGACGCGGTAGGGAGGGAAGAAGTAAGTCCGCTGAAAAAATTATAGAAGTACATAAGTTATAACATAACATACTAAATGTTAAAAGGAAATAAACTTTTACGTACCGAAAAGTGCTCAAACCAAAAGGCCTTCCTGTCGGCCAGGACATCCCTCCAGTTGATCCAGGGGCCCCTGTAGTTCTGTCGCAGGAATGTACCCAAGGACCAGTGCACGGAGGAGGGATAATACCTGTAAAATAGAAATTAAAATTTATTAAACAAGTTTATAATAAATTTAAACAAATTAAATGCAACAGTTTACTTACCGCCTGGTCCGAGTACAGGCCAAAATCTTTAACCTCAGATCCCCCTCCGGACGACACGGAGGATCCGTCTCAAATGGAAGCTACACTATGCCCCTGCCCCGCCCCCTGCCCCTGCCTTTGCCCGCAGCCTGTCCCTCGGTCTCGGCCTCGCCCTCGCCGTCGGCGTGGGCCTCGCCATCGCCCTCGACCTCGACCTGGGCCTCGGCCTCGGCCTGCTCCTCAATAGTGGGGTCGACCTCTGGAATACTCGACGGTGCTGGCTGCGTAAAAGAAGAAGGCCCTAGCCTAGAACTGCTAGAGCCGGGTATGGAGGTACTGTCGGCGACTAGACCGCTAGTCTATACTGGGTGCGGGGGGATGAGGAGTCGGTAGGAGTGGTAGATGGAGACGGTCGGGGTCATCGACTCCCACCAGCACCGGAACCAAATGATCCACGTCGAGCCATATCTGAAAAAATACAGAAGTATACCATACTACATCTTAAAAAAACAAAAGTATACCATACTACAGCCAGGGAACGTCGCTAAGTAAACCATACTATATCTAGAAAAAATAAAAGTAAACCACCCTACATCTGAAAATATCGCTTATTAACGTTGCTAAAACAAAAGTAAACCATACTACATCTGAAAAAAAAACAAAAGTAAACCATACTACATCTAAAAATTAAACATATTCAATCCTCTTCTGAAAATTCATCTTGTTCTGATTCCTCTTCCTCTTCATCTTCCTCTTCACTTCTATCAACTTCCTCTTCCTCTTCTGATACTTCTACCTCTTCTAATTGATGAAATATGTCATGAAGAACTTCCGTTGAGTCCACATCGACAATATTTGTAATAAGAGGTAGTTCGTCTTCCTGATAATCTATCTCGTCGATATCGAAGGTATTTCGAGCCTTAGTCTTACAGATTGCCCACCAATCCGATCTTCCGGCTCCTCGTTTTGGATAGCTGGTAAAGTAAACTAGCTGAGCTTGGCTTGCTAGAACAAACAGCTCATAAGCTTGATATCGACGGCGATAATTTATGTCAACAAGATCATGTTTGTCAACTCTCCAACCTCGACCCTGGATCGGATCGAACCAGTCACATCTGAACAAGACGATCTTACAAGGTTCTATAGCATAATTGTATGTCAGTTCCACAATCTCCCGTAAGACGCCAAAGATGTCATTGCCTGGGTCGACGTCTTTGTAGTTTGAAGATTTTATGCACAAACAGCTATTCTTCATAGAATCCAAATCCAAGAAGTCGTCTCTTATTCAAACATTTATTGACTTGAACCTGAAACCATTTACGCAGTAACTTAGCCAGTTCTTCACTTGATAAATTGGCCCCTTGGCTAGAGTTTTAATATACTCATTCTCAAGGATTGCCTCCGGACGATCAACCTAAATACCATAGAAACGATACTAACTTAATTATTATGTGCAAGTATAAATGTACAGAAAAAGTAAATTGTGACTAAGTCCGTACATATGCTCTCCACCAAAAAGGAAAATGAAATCTCATTTGTCGTTCTACTTCCTCCTCGGTTGCGTACAGATTGTTGGACGTTACCTCATCCTTAAACATGCTGGAAAGCAACGAAGCATAGGTATATTAGTTATATTCAGAAGCAACGAAGCACGCGAAATAATTTTACTTACCCCTCTAGCTTGTCCACTTCTTCCTCGTCGCAGTTGAGCAATACATATAACATTGCAGCGCTAACCTCGTCGTCATTTAGATATCTTTTTTTTATTTTACCAGATGGTTTTCCGTAGACAGTAAATACTTTCAGCTTTGCCTCAATACCAACTTCATAGACGTCATCATTTCTGGGAGCCCTTGTTCTGTTTGTAGCAATATGAAGCTGAAAATACATGGAATAGAAGTTTCAAATCTCCTCAAGGACATATGCTTCACAAATAGAACCCTCCACCCGTGCCTTATTTTTCACCTTCCTCTTGAGGTGGTTCAACTGTCGCTCGAACGGGTACATCCAACGATAACCGAAAGGTCCAGCAACAAGAGCCTCATGGATAAGATGAATCGACAAATGCTTTATTGAGTCGAAGAATGCAGGAGAAAAAACTCTCTCAATTTTGCAAAGTGTTACCACAATCCTTCTCTTGCTTCTCTAAATGATCGACGAGCAACTTGCAAGAACAAAGATCTCTGAAGAATATGCTTAGATCTGTTAATGGATCCCAAACTACCGACGGTAATAGTTCTCGAAATGCAATAGGAATTAACCTCTTCATGAATACGTGGCAATCATGGCTCTTCATTCCGGTCAGTTTACACTCCTTTATGTCGACACATCTTCTTAGATTGGAGACATATCCGTCCGGAAATTTCAAGTCCTGGATCCATCTACAAAGTCTCACTTTTTCCTCCTTGTCCAACAAATAGATTTTCTTAGGCCGCAAAAGCTTTCCCTTTCCGTTGTCTATCATGTGCATTGTAGGACGTCTGCATATTTCGGCTAAGTCCAATCTAGCCTTCTGATTGTCTTTTTTTTCCCTTGACGTCCATTACAGTATTAATTATGTTATCAAACTCATTCTTCTCGATATGTATGACATCAAGGTTATGTCTAATCAGATTTGTGCTCCAATATGACAGATCCTAGAATATACTCCTTTTGGTCCAGTTATGATTTTTGCCAAATTCCTTGTAAAACTCTTAAATTTCTACTATTTTTTAATAAATTTGATACTGATTTTTTATTTTTGTATATTGTATATCGCGTAGTTGCATTTGTTAGCCCAATGATTATATCATGTTTTTGAATATGGCTAATCAATTAAGTTTAACATATTAACGTCACTAATATTCATGTAATCACTATCATGTTGCTACTTAAACTTAGCATTGTCCCAAATATTCTATATCATATTGCTATGCTTGTATCATGTTGTTTTGTTTGCCTAACATGTATTTGTAGACATGCTGTAAGCATGATCAAACATGATCAAACCAGGACATATGCAATAGGCCAAAGACGGCGTTATACAAGAAGATTTCTCTGAACCGCCTAACGACCTATCCGGGGCCTCGCATCGGGGGTTTCACTGTTTATCTTTGGACGACCGTCGTCAAGTGAAAAAGTCGTTTTCAAGTCTGCTCAAATATTTGAAAAAAGGCGTCATCAAAGGGCTCTTGGTTTTCCTATTTCATCAATGTATTTTTCATATTTATTGAGTCTAGGAATACGATGTACACTGCATCGTACTGGAAAATAGGCTACCCAAGAAATATTTTCAAAATACCCTTTCATTTTGAAAACAAACCCACTTACAAAAGCCCAAACAACTTCCTAACTGTTTGACTTTTCAAAAAGCCCAAAAACCAGTTTGTAAAAATCTAACAGAACCCTAGCAGAACTCGGCCCGAATTCGGCCAGAGTTCGGTTAGTGTCGGTTGCTTTTTGAACTTGGTCTTCCTGCAGTTACGGATCCCAACGAGATTCTCTCATAGAGTTCTGCCCGAATTTTGCCCGAATTCTGTCAGAATTCTGCCTTTGAAAAAAGTATAAATAGAGAAGGATTTCGATCATTTTAACTCACTCATTCACTTTCATATCTCTTCTCTATAAGCCTACTACTTCTTCCAAAGTATTCTGAGCTATTCATTTTCAAATCCCAAGCCAGTTACAATCCTCTAGTCGATTTGCCAGTGCGGTACGGTCTAGAAGTTTCATAGCGGTTGTAATCGGAGGCTTGATTGAAGAAAGACTCTTCACAATTGAAGTTGGTCGAGTACTTCGGATCAAAGCTCGCGTTGTAGAAGTTGTAAGAACTTCGGATGAAAACTTGTGGTGATTTTCCATAGTAGATTCAACTGGAAGCTAGAGTTCTTCCGACTGGACTAGTCCTCACAAGAGGAAAACCAGTATACATCCTTGTGTTTGCGTTTTCTCTCTACTCTCTACTTTTTATTTACATATCTGTGATATATTATCTGTGATCTTTTTACTAACATTTTTTAAATAGTTAATTTCCGCTGCCTACTCTATTCACCCCCCCTCTAGAGTATTGCGCTTTACAACTCGTTCCTCCAATCGGTCCTACAATTGGTATCAGAGCAGGTTCTCCAACTAGAGGTAATATATTCTGATCCCAATTGTTCCTACAATTGGTATCAGAGCAGGTGCGCTCTATAGAGCTATCAGAGCAGGTACTCCTTCTAGAGATATTATTGCAGGTGCTCCTTATAGAGATATTATTGCTTATACAAATTGCTCCTTCAATTGGTATCCTAGCAAGAACTTTATTATTTGGCTTAACATCCTTGGAGCAGATCCTCATTATCAAAGCAGGTTATACAGGTAAAGCGAGGTAATATTGTTATTATAACTGCTGTTACATAGATCACTATATCACATATAGCAAGTATGTACTTCACAACTGAAGAGCAATCCTCAAATAGACTCCCACTATTTGATGGAACAAACTATAGCTATTGGAAGACACGGATGAGCTTCTACTTGAAGTCTCTAGATTTTGACTTATGGTCAATTGTTGTCACCGGCTACAAAAAGCCTACTATCACTTCTATTCTTACATCCTCTATAATCAATAAGCCTTATTATAGTTACACGGATGAAGAGAAGAAGTTAGCTAGCCTTGATGCAAAAGCTATGCATATGTTTTATTGTGCTGTAGACACAAATGTATTCAATCTTATTTCTACTTGCACAACATCTCATAAAATTTGGAAAGTTCTTGAAGCTACTTATGAATGCAGGTATAAAAGCAAAGCTAGCAACTCCAGAGAGAAGGATAGTCTTCATAATGATGCAAATATGTACATGATGGAATTAGAATTTAAGGTACAACACAATCCCTTTTACAAAGAAAAGCTTGTATGTGACAATTACAAGAAGATAGACAACATCCAAGAAGATTGTACTACTACAAGAAAGGAGAGTCACTACGAACAATCAAATGAAGGAAGATCATCATCTCACAAGCACATTAGCACGAGCATATGGTGTGAAAGCAAAGCAACAGATTCTGAAGAAGAAGAGAGACCTCATCAAGCTGCAAATTTATGCTCAATGGCATTATCTAACGAGGTACAAAATAATTTTTTTTCTGGAGAGAGTGAATTTTCTTATGATGATTTATCTGATGCTTTCAGTGATCTGTTAGAAGAACACAAGAAAGTATTAGATAAATATAAGCAAGCTAGAAAGGATATTCTATCCTATAAGCGTGAGATTGAAAAGCTTACTTGCTTATTGAATGATGCTAGAGATACTTCTACTTCTGATAATTCTACTGAGATTTCCATACTGAAGTTTAGATTGCATGAGGCACTTGATTGCATTGAGAAAAGCACTCAAGAAAATGCTAAACTTAAGGAGGAATTAGAATCAGAAAAGAAGAAGTATTCTATTGCTTCATGTAGAATTGATGCTCTTTCTGTTAAGTATGATGAGATCTGTGCTAACTCTAAAAAGTTAGAGATTAGACTGGAAAAGCAGGTAGTACAACCTATGACTCAGTCTAACACAAGACACGTAGCACATCACAAAGTCACACACGACAGATCATCTACAAATGAAGCTAACAAAGCTAAAGCTTCACACAACCATGCTTTCTATTACAAGTATCCACGCACATCATGTCATCCCACTGCACGTTCTTATACTGCAGTACATAGCACTATTAATACTTTCTGTCATTATTGTGGTTTGAATGGACACGTTTCTAATCGCTGTCAAATTAGAAAACTAGTTGATATGAACTTATGCAAATGGGTTTCCAAAACTAACAAATATGGATCCAAGTATTGGATACCAAAGTCTTCACCTAATATTCAGGTGGAGGTACTTATGTTGAACCTTAGAACCATGGAGCTTGTTGGTGATTGCAAAGCTACAAAGGTCATCTTTCAAGCAATTGCACCAACAGAAGTGTGGTCACTAGAACCACTTCGGTAACATGTTTTCTAAATGGTTTTTAATATTTAGCATGTTATTATTGATTTCATGCTATTAGATCTCATTGATATCTTTTAATCATTTATTGTTTGAATCAATGTGAGACATAATCCTAGCTTGACTAGTTGTTTAGCTTAAATGATTAGTTCACACTATATAGTATTTTATTTTCTATTAGTGTGACACATTTGTTTATGTATGTACTTTATTTTAGTTTTATCCTTGAAGCATGCATAGGAGCTTAATTTTGTTTTGGATAATATGCTTTTGACTCTTTGCCTTTAATATTTTTTTTAATGGTTACTTCTTACCGATTTGTCTTTAACATGTCGTACTTACTTTGATCAGTATTTTGTGAGTATGTATGTTTAGCACAAATCTTCTATTTTACTTGAAAAGTAAATACTTTCATGTTAACCTTGTGCTTGCATAATATATTCACTATTGATTCTCAAATTTTATTGTGATTACCTTCTTATGAATCAATTACATCTTTGTCTGATAAAGTTTATTTATGCATGTTTTTGATCTTGTGATATTTTTTTTATGCTTATTAATGATACATGAATAATGCATTATCATTCATATATTGCTGATATGTTTCTTATATTTTTGTATAAATATCTTTATGGGATATATTAGTTAAGTTCAAGTTCTATATTATATTATTTTGAAAAGTAGTTTCAAACTTGTGCTTATCTCATACTTTAGCTATTAATTACTTTGGACAAATTCATGTACTTCTCTTTATTAGCTTCTTCCTCAAAGCCTCTTTTAATGATGTATGTTTTTTTGGCTTTTTGGTAGACATTTTAGATACATAACTCTTATATATATATATATATATATATATATATATATATATATATATATATATATATATATATATATATATATATATATATATATATATATATATATATATATCTTGATCTTGATAAATCATTATTTGGGTATTTACTTTTAGGGATTCTGGATTTCGACGATGTTCGATGATACTGCATATATTCCTTTGAATCTAAGTTCTTAAAAGTAGAGATCATTTTGGGAACAAGCCGAAAGGGTCCTTCTGTCATACAGGTGTAAATAGCCTGAAGCGACATGGTGCACTAGTCTTCGGACTACCGCTAGCTGGGAACCGGCCCCTACAGCTAACCCGAAGTGATCAATACTTTATAGACTTAAGATTTATTAAGGTGTACTTGTAACTATTATCTAGTTCTAGATCCAAGGTGCTGTCAAATCTTCTAGGTTCCAGAATACATCAACGTATCTAGGTCTTACATTTTGATTTACTAATGTTTTTATATTTTATTGTTACCCAATGATTTTATAGCAAATATGGATAAATGTAATTCATACATCTTATGTTGTATGCTACATTGTTCTAAGATTTTTAAGTCCATAGAATATAATCTATTTCATATTGCACTAATTCTTCTTAAATCCTCGGTTATTAAATAAGAGATTTATTTTTGGGTATAAGCCTACAAAGGGTCTGTCTGTCACCACGACTACGGTCGAAGCGAAGCGGTACTTAAGTGTTCCCCGGTGAACCTCCGTTAGCTGGGACAGTACTCCTACAGCTAACCCAAGATTGATCAACGCTTTATAAACTAAAGATTTATTGAGATCTAGTTGCAATTGTTATCTGATAGTTTTTTGTTTGGATTTTAGATTTGATAAATAATATTATTTAATGATTTATTTTCACAAAAGGTAGCATATGTTGATCTACCTTGTCGATTGTGAGATTCTATAGCATAGATCAATTTATGTCATCTTTTGACTTATACGATTATTCATCATGCTAATTTGAAATATCCTTTGATTGTTTTATTTTTAAATGTTTATTTAATGGATATTTCTTCTTTTGTCTAAAGATGGTTATTTTTCGTATTCGTGACTACTCATTGAATATTATGGTATTGTGATTTCATCTTTAGCTTGTGTAATATTCATAATATTAATAATTTGAGCTTTATATTATTATCTTCTTATTCAAGTTACTTACTGTCTATAACAGTAATTCTTTGCGGGGAGAAGTCATGCAAATTGAATCTCTCTCTCAAAGCGTTTCTTTTCTTTAACCCTACGGTTGTCAGTGAACACCGTGCTAAGGCTTTAAAAGGGAAGAAATAAACTTTGATAAGAAGACCTAATATTTTTGAATTAGTTTCCTACTTTCGAAAATATGTCTCTAAATTTTATTTTAAAATTTTGTCTATATTATTATTTTTTGGATATAGCCATGTAAAGGTGGAGTAGTTAATTGTTTCAAATCAATTATTCCTTTGACATGCCATATATCTAGAATACATTTTTTTGGACATTTATCAGGTTATGTTTATTTGTTCAAATGGATTTATTTATGATTTATGGATTCTGTTATTGAAATTATTTCCATGATTCGAATCGACAGCTTTCAGTCTAAGGACTAAATGGACGCATTCGAACATTTATTAAGACAATTTTTTGTAAGAAATTCCACATTTTTGAAAAGTCTTTTTGATTTCTTTTTGAATCTGTCCGGTACTCAAATTTTATTATTAAAGACAGTTTTCAAAATCTTTTAATGTCTTGAAATATTTCTTTTATATATATATTGGAGATACATATTTTGTTTCTTCATCTTTAAGCGTTATTTATTGGATATTTTTTTTCTTGCCTAAAGATGATATTTGTTTTGAGTTTGGAATTTTATATGCATTTGATCGAAAGAAAGAACCATATCTTGGATACCTAGATCTTGTGATTATTTATTTTATCTATTTTTGCATATAAATTTCTTTGGAACTAGACACGCATATTTTAAGGGGGAGCAAATTAATTGTTTCAATTATTTTATGCCCTTAATATGTGGTATAGCTAGTTCATCATTGACATATATTCTTTTACCGTAACTATCTTGTTGAGTTGTTCATGATTTTTGGATTTGTATTGGATGAGAGAATATATGATTTTAATGTATATTTTAATTATCTCATTTAATTTGAGTTTCTAAAAGTTATCCTGCCAAAATTAATTTAATTAATTGATAATCCTTTTGAGTTTAAACTGATTTGGCATTTCTGATTTGACATTTCTTATTAAGATTTTATCTTAAAGTTCATAATTATCTATATTTAGACTGATCATACTTTGTGGGGGAGCATTCAAGTCGACTGAATTTCTCCTTCTAAAGTATTTTGTCTTCATTACCTTCATGTTTATCTGATGGATATATATCATGCTAAGGTAATTGAATTCAAATGCATGAACTTTGGTATAGATTTTGCATAAATTCTAGTATACTTATTTTGATCTCTTTTCGATGATTATATTATTTATGGAATTGATTCACTAATTTGTATGGGCAAATTATGAATCACATTTTCTTCTGATCATTGTTAAAAGTCTCATTATATTTTTATTTTCTTTATATATACTAGATCTGCGAATTTCTATTCCTCGTGATTTATTTATGACCAATGATTGATTCCTACTATATTGATAGATTTTTTTGGTCAAATGACATTCAAATCATATTTCATTTTTGGATTTTTAGTTGGTAAACTATGTATTGCTTGATTTCAGTGTTCTTTGTTAAAGTTCAACCAGCTATGTTGCGTTTTGGTTGATTTTTTTATATACTGTGTTGACAAGTTTTTTCTTAGTTATGCATTTTTTAAACTTATCGTTACACTGTTCTCTTAATCCTTGATCATGATTAATTTTTACTTTCCTCCTTTATTTATGCTTGCAATTATTTTAGCTCTAATTACGGGGGAGCTTATTTTTGATCATGTCAAAGGAGGAGAAATAAGTTTAAGTGGGGAGAAATAAGTTTAAGTTCAGCATACAATATTATAGTATTATGTATTTATTAGTGATACATTCATCTATTGTATATATATTAAACTTAAAGGATTTGCCATAATCAAAAGGGGGAGATTGTTAGCCCAATGATTATATCATGTTCTTGAATATGGCTAATCAATTAAGTTTAACAATTTAACGTCACTAATATTCATGTAATGACTATCATGTTGCTACTTGACTTAGCATTGTCCTAATATTAGCATTGTCCCAAATATTCTATATCATATTGCTATGCTTGTATCATGTTGTTTTGTTTGCCTAACATGTATTTGTAGACATGCTGTAAGCATGATCAAACATGATCAAACCAGGACATATGCAATGGGCCAAAGACGACGTTATACAAGAAGATTTCTCTGAACCGCCTAACGACCTATCCGGGGCCTCGTATCGGGGGTTCCGATGTTTATCTTTGGACGACCGCCGTCAAGTAAAAAAGGCGTCTTCAAGTCTGCTCAAATATTTGAAGAAAGGCATCATCAAAGGGCTCTTAGTTTTCCTATTTCATCAATGTATTTTTTATATTTATTGAGTCTAGGAATACGATGTACACTGCATCATACTGGCAAATAGGCTACCCAAGAAATATTTTCAAAATACCATTTTATTTTGAAAACAAACCCACTTACAAAAGCCCAAACAACTTCCTAACTGTTTGACTTTTCAAAAAGCCCAAAAACCAGTTTGTAAAAACCTAACAGAACCCTAGCAGAACTCGGCCCGAATTCGGCCAGAGTTCGGTTAGTGCCCGTTGCTTTCTGAACTTGGTCTTCCTGCAGTTATGGATCCCAACGAGATTCTCTCATAGAGTTCTGCCCGAATTCTGCCCGAATTCTGTCAGAATTCTGCCTTTGGAAAAACTATAAATAGAGAAGGATTTCGATCATTTTAACTCACTCATTCACTTTCATATATCTTCTCTATAAGCCTACTACTTCTTCCAAAGTATTTTGAGCTATTCATTTTCAAATCCCAAGCCAGTTACAATCCTCTAGTCGATTTGCCAGTGCGGTACGGACTAGAAGTTTCAGAGCGGTTGTAATCGGAGGCTTGATTGAAGAAAGACTCTTCACAATTGAAGTTGGTCGAGTACTTCGGATCAAAGCTCGCATTGTAGAAGTTGCAAGAACTTCGGATGAAAACTTGTGATAATTTTCCATAGTGGATTCAACTGGAAGCTAGAGTTCTTCCGACTGGACTAGTCCTCACAAGAGGGAAACCAGTATACATCTTTGTGTTTGCGTTTGCTCTCTACTCTCTACTTTTCATTTACATATCTGTGATATATTATCTGTGATCTTGTTACTAACATTTTTTAAATAGTTAATTTCCGCTGCCTACTCTATTCACCCCCCTCTAGAGTATTGTGCTTTACAACTCGTTCTTCCAATCGATCCTACAGCATTGTACGTCGCGCGCAAAATTTTATTTTTCGTAATTGCTCGACTAGTACGACTATGTGCGAGCGTACATATTTTTGGAAAATATTTTTCTCTATTTTTATAGTTTCGAAATAATATAGATAATAATTATTTTTAGCTATCGTGCCTAAAATTTCAAGTATATGATTTTAATTATGAAAAGTCTTTTATTTATACAGATATAATAATAAATAATTTTTCTATAAAATGGTATATTAGAAAAGTATATTTATGTAAATATTATTTGGACATACATATATATTTTATAATTATTTATTAGTTTATTTTTAAATAATAATGTAATTTTCAAAATTATTATTATTTGTATTTTTAGAAAATATATTTTAAAATTATTGTGGCGATTTTAAATCTTGATTTGATTTTATGGATTTATTTAAATAGTTAAATTAATATATATTTGAAATTTGATTGATTTTAAACTAAAGGATGGAATTTAATTAGATTTAAATTGATTTAGATTTGGATTGAAATTTATTGAATTTGATTTAAAATAAATAGAGGAATTATCTAAAGGGATTTGCAACTATCATAATCCTTATCTAAATAGTAGCTTCCACCTCCTATATAAGGAGAGGCTCATTATTCTCTATTTCATTAATTTTTTCCACCTACAAATGTGTTTGTGCATCGTGTCCGTGCACATCAAGCCATATCCATTCACTTCTTCTATTTTTTCATCCAAATTGATTAATGTTCTCATTAAAGAAATTCTCTTTTCCCTTCCATCTATTTTTTCTTATCACAAATTCTTACTATCCTTTTACCGATCAACCAAGTCCGTCTATCCTAATAGTCCTTAAATTTCGAGTACGAAAATTTTTAAAGGTGGGTAGATTTGTAACTCATCTTCCCGAAATTATTATTTTTTAAATTATATCTATATATTTTAATTTCGTGTTTAAAAGTAATTTTTGTAGAAATTTTGTAAAAGATATTTTGTGATTACTTTTGTTACGAAAAACTAGTTTTAAATTAATGGTTTGAAATAATGTTTCTAAAAAAAATGTTCTCGAATTTTTATTTGAAATATAAAATATGTTTTTATTATTTTTGGTCTTCTAAAAATTGGTTTTAAAAAAAGGAGCGATAAAAGGTTTTTTTGTCTATTTATTTTTAAATAACGATTTGGATTTATAAAAGTAAGTTTTATAATATTTAATGACATCGAGTATTATTTTGATATGTTAATCAGTTATTTGATTATATTTGAATTTATTTAAATTATCTTGATGGTTATCAACTATATTTAAATTATGTTGATAATTTAAATATTGTTTAAAATACTTACGATGACTAATTGGAGCATTACGATTTGTCTAATCTAGATTTAAAATATTATTTGATTAAATGATTTATTTATTATTTAATTTAAATTATTTTGATAAATATTAGATATTATTTTAAAGTTATTATGTTGAGTTTGATTTGGATTTGGATTCATATGATTTGAATTATTTGATAATATAGAATAATAATTAAAGTTATTGTGGTGATCATTTAAAGGATTGCAGTCAAATTGATTTATTTTTTAAATAATTTATTTGATTTAAATTTATGGGAAGATTTATCCATTAGAAATTTTATCCTATTGGAATCATATCTAGCATTAATTAGATCGTTTTTTATTTAAATTAAATCCTATCTAATTTAGGAGATAAATCTGAAATAAATACCTATATAAACCCAATACATCCCCCTTCTATCAGCCATAATTCAAAATTATTTTTAGTCAAACAGAAACTCTAAAATTCGTCATTAAAATTCAGCCCCGCTTTTTAGCAGCAAGAGCAACTTGGAACGACGATATCTCCTAGTTTCGAATTCCGTTTCGCCTCCATTTTTTTTTAAAATAAGCGTATTGAGGTAAGGTTTCCAAAATTATATTTTAATAGACAAAATTCGTTCTGTAGATTTCTACAAAACTGTTTGAGTATCTAGTGTCCCAAAAATAAACATGTTTCAGTATTTTTGCGATTTCGGGAGATTCCGGAAACGAAAATGCGATCCGTTTAGTTTTTCGGAAAGCTAATACGAAAACCTATACCATATTCGAACTTCAGAATTTATTAAATAAATGTAATAGGTGAAGTATTAATTATAATTAGATAATATACTATTTTCAGCATCTGAAGTTGTTCCTGCACCTTCCTCTTGTGCGCTGTTGTTGATTCGTCGCCAGGACATCATCTTACCTCACTCGGACATCAGGCAAGACACCTTGCCTTTACTGTTTAATTTCTTGCTCAATATCATGCATATTTTATTTCTTGTTCTTTTAAAACCATATGTAGTTGCAAATTATTATACTTTAGTTTTCTTTATGCACTTGGCCTAGAGTTAAGGGACTACCTTTGTTTGTGCCGCATTCATTGACTCGACACATGTGTGCCACGATGTCACGTGTCTCATATAGATTCGGACTTGCGTACCGATCGTACATCTGTGCATACAGGACGAGCGTTAGGATATAACTGCTAATATAGTTGTCTAGAAGACTTAGCGGTTATTAGAAATATCGTGGTATGGATTCAGCACGAGTAGTGTATGGGGAGGGTGAAGACAGTTATTAGGCGCAGGGGCTTTCACACATTTACTTTTCTCTAGGTGTCATTTGTGACTCAGCACGAGTAGTGTACTCATACGAGGTTTCCATATATTGAGTATACTTCGTATGTATACAGCTGGCATGTCTACGTTTCTAGTCATACGTATTTTGGGACAGGGGCGTTACATATTTTTGTCCCCAGTCCCAAAATACGTAGGACTAGGAACGTAGACATGCCAGCTGTATACATACGAAGTATACTCTAATATATGGAAACCTCGTATGAATATATAAGCTGTAGAATGCAGTAGAACCATAACTAATCTCATCCACACAAAATAAATGAATGAAAGATATCATATAATGATAATGAATTATCTTGATACAATATGTTGGGCGGAGACAAATTCACTACCAACAAGCAAGGGACGAAATACATGGAAAATAAAATAAGTTTGACGAGCGAAGCGAAGACGATCCAATTGCAATCATCCTCGAAGATATAGCAATGATCACGGCTAGAGCTAGAACACCTGCGTAAGACAAGAGCACACCTGGCGAGATAACCAGGTCCTCAGAGGGACGTAACAAGACACATAATATCATGCCAATAACTGAATAATAGAAGCCCAACATAAAAGTATATATATGACTAAACAAATAAAGGTCCTTAACCATTCTATGTGAAAATGTACTTTGAAGACAACGTTCCACACAAGGGCTCTCGAGACTAGAAGCACGGCGCGTTAGCGTTTCAACCAAGGCACTAGTGGCGTCTAGAAAAAAATAAATACACGACCCATTAGCACTCGAGTGAGAGCTAAGGGGCATCTAGAGAAAAAATAAATGCACGGCCACTAGCTCTTGGGTGAGTCACTAACGGCAGCTAGAGGAAAGTAAATGCACGGCACATTTATGTTTCAACCGAGGCAATAGTGGCATCTAGAGAAAAGTAAATAAGTGCACGGCACACTAGCTCTTGGCTGAGTCACAAATGACACCTAGAGAAAAGTAAATGTGTGAAAGCCCATGTGCCTAATAACTGTCTTCACCCTCCCCATGCACTACTCGTGCTGAATCTACACCACGATATTTCTAATAACCGCTAAGTCTTCTAGACAACTATATTAGCAGTTATATCCTAACGCTCGTCCTGTACGCACCGATATACGGTCGGTACGCAAGTCCGAATCTATATGAGACACGTGACATCGTGGCACACATGTGTCGAGTCATGAATGCGGCACAAACAAAGGTGGTCCCTTAACTCTAGGCCAAGTGCATAAAGAAAACTAAAGTATAATAATTTGCAACTACATATGGTTTTAAAAGAACAAGGAATAAAACATGCATGATATTGAGTAAGAAATTAAACAGTAAAGGCAAGGTGTCTTTCCTGATGTCCGAGTGAGGTAAGATGATATCCTGGCGATGAATCAACAACAGCGCACAAAGAGGAAGGTGCAGGAACAACTTCAGATGCTGAAAATAGTCTATTATCTAATTATAATTAATACTGCACCTATTACATTTATTTAATAAATTCTAAAGTTAGGATATGGTATAGGTTTTCGTATTAGCTTTTCGAAAAACTAAACAGATCGCATTTTCGTTTCCGGAATCTCCCGAAATCGCAAAAATACTGAAACACGTTTATTTTTGGGACACTACATACTCAAACAGTTTTGTAGAAATCTACAGAACGAATTTTTTCTATTAAAATATATTTTTGGAAACCTTACCTCGATACACTTCTTTTAAAAAAAACTGGAGGCAAAACGGAGTTCGGAACTAGGAGATATCGTCGTTCCAAGTTGCTCTTGCTGCTAAAAAATGGGGCTGAATTTTAATGACGAATTTTAGAGTTTCTATTGGACTAAAAATAATTTCGAATTATGGCTGATAGAAGGGGGATGTATTGGGTTTATATAGGTATTTATTTCAGATTTATCTCCTAAATTAGATAGGATTTGATTTAAATAAAAAACGATCTAATTAATGCTAGATATGATTCCAATAGGATAAAAATTTCTAATGGATAAATCTTCCCATAAATTTAAATCAAATAATTATTTAAAAAACAAATCAATTTGATTGCAATCCTTTAAATGATCACCATAATAACTTTAAGTATTATTCTATATTATCAAATAATTCAAATCATATGAATCCAAATCCAAATCAAACTCAACATAATAACTTTAAAATAATATCTAATATTTATCAAAATAATTTAAATCAAATAATAAATAAATTATTTAATCAAATAATATTTCAAATCTAGATTAGACAAATCTTAATGCTCCAATTAGTCATCGTAAGTATTTTAAACAATATTTAAATTATCAACATAATTTAAAGTATAGTTGATAACCATCAAGATAATTTAAATAAATTCAAATATAATCAAATAACTGATTAACATATCAAAATAATACTCGATGTCATTAAATATTATAAAACTTACTTTTATAAATCCAAATCGTTATTTAAAAATAAATAGGCAAAAAAAACCTTTTATCGCTCATTTTTTTAAAAACCAATTTTTAGAAGACCAAAAATAATAAAAACATATTTTATATTTCAAACAAAAAATTCCAGAACATTTTTTTTTTAGAAACATTATTTCAGACCATTAATTTAAAACTAGTTTTTGGTAACAAAAGTAATCACAAAATATCTTTTACAAATTTCTACGAAAATTACTTTTAAACACGAAATTAAAATATATAGATATAATTTAAAAAATAATAATTTCGGGAAGATGAGTTACAATCTACCCACCTTTGAAATTTTCGTACTCGAAATTTAAGGACTACTAGGATAGACGGACTTGGTTGATCGGTAAAAGGATAGTAAGAATTTGTGATAAGAGAAAATAGATGGAAGGGAAAAGAGAATTTCTTTAATGAGAACATTAATCAATTTGGATAAAAAAATAGAAGAAGTGAATGGATATGACTTGATGTGCACGGACACGATGCACAAACACATTTGTAGGTGGAGAAAATTAATGGAATAGAGAATAATGAGCCTCTCCTTATATAGGAGGTGGAAGCTACTATTTAGATAAGGATTATGATAGTTGCAAATCCCTTTAGATAATTTCTCTATTTATTTTAAATCAAATTCAATAAATTTCAATCCAAATCTAAATCAATTTAAATTCCATCCTTTAGTTTAAAATCAATCAAATTTAAATATATATATTAATTTAACTATTTAAATAAATCCATAAAATTAAATCAAGATTTAAATCGCCACAATAATTTCAAAATATATTTTTCAAAAATACTAATAATAATAATTTTGAAAATTACATTATTATTTAAAAATAAACTAATAAATAATTACAAAATATATATGTATGTCCAAATAATATTTACATAAATATACTTTTCTAATATACCATTTTATAGGAAAATTATTTATTATTATATCTGTATAAATAAAAGACTTTTCATAATTAAAATCATAAACTTGAAAATTTAGGCACGATAGCTAAAAATAATTATTATCTATATTATTCGAAACTATAAAAATAGAGAAAAATATTTTCAAAAATATGTACGCTCGCACATAGTCGTACTAGTCGAGCAATTACGAAAAATAAAATTTTGCGTGCGACGTACAATGCAACTACGCGATATACAATATACAAAAATAAAAAATCAGTATCAAATTTATTAAAAAAATAGTAGAAATTTAGGGGTTTTACATCCCTCGCAACGGCTGCTCGTTGTAGGATCTTCAATAGCACTTGGGATTTCTTTTACTTGCTCCCATGTGTCCTCTCCGGACCATATTGGCAGTGGATCGCCCTTCTCCATAGCTCCGGCACGGAATGCAGTTCTGTTCCTACGGTACGGATGGTCTTTCGACAAGAACTGTAGGTGACAATCAAAGAAGCGTGGCTTTCCTTCGTATCTCAAACGAAAAGCCTTAGTGCGGTCCATGCAAAACGGATATGAAAGCCGACCATGAGTGCTCCATCCAGATAACATTCCATAAGCCGAAAAGTCGTTGATTGTCCATATTAGTGCTGCCCGCATCTGAAAATTCTGTTTTTTCGAAGCATCATACGTGTACGTCCCTATTTCCCATAGCTGCTTCAGCTCATCTATCAACGGCTGTAAGTACATGTCAATGTTCCTCTTCGGGTTGTTCGGACCGGGGATGATAATAGTTAAGAACATGTAATGTGTCTTCATGTACATCCAAGGCGGTAGGTTGTACGGAGTGAGGATTACCGGCCAGCATGAATATTGGGAGCCTGAAAGACCAAATGGGGTAAAACCATCAGAGCAGAGCCCCAACCTTACATTACGCGCATCAGAAGCGAAGTTAGGATATGCTCGATTGAAGTACTTTCACGATTCTCCATCAGATTGGTGATCCAACACTCCTTCGGTCTGTTGTCGCTTGTGCCAACTCATATTTTTGGCAGTCTCTTTCACCATGAACAATCTCTGCAACCGCGGCGTCAATGACAAGTAGTGCATTGAAGCAGTCGGTCTTCTAGACTTGCCTGCAGCAGTTGGCTTGTAGCGATCAGCACCACAGAATCCGCACACTTCTGCATCCTTGTTATCTTTGTAGTAAAGCATGCATCCATTCTGACAACAATCGATCTTGTCGTATCCCATCCAGAGAGATCTCACCATCCTCTTAGAGCGGTAGAAGTCTTTCGGTAACTTGGCACCCTCCGGCAAGATATCGGTAGTCAACTCGAGCACTCTATTGTTGCATTTTCGGGACATGTTAAAGTCAGACTTTATGCTCAAGAGGCGAGTGATCACCTCTAACGGTGAATGTTCCTCACAGCCAGGGTATAAAGGAGTCCTTGCATTCTCCAGCAACTCCATGAACTTCGCGGCATCGACATTCGGTGCCTCCTCAGCTGCGTCACGATGTTGGATCAAAACTAGGCCCCGCAGCGTCGAAGACCATGTTCATGTACTCGTTGTCGACACCAGTTCGGTTGTGGACATTCATATAAGGCTCCATATAAGGCTCCGCTTGGAATGCTAAAGGTACAAGCTCTCCGTGTGCGGTCCATTGGTAGTAATTCGGAAGGAAACCCTTTGTGTATAAATGATACGTCACATCCAATTCTGGTTGAAACTTTATGTTCCGATATTTTGCACATGGGCACTTAATGTCCATGCTGTCCATGGATTGAGGAAACGTCTTCGCGAATTGGAGGAATTGTTCTACTCCGACAATGTATTCATCTCGCACACCGCACCTGTCATCTCGAATGCGGTTGCACATCCACGAACGGTCTAGTAGATACATAGATATAGCCATTTCTAGATATATGCAAATATGAATAAAGTTCAAAACTAAAACGAATATACTACATACTACATACTACGGCCGTGACTCGGGACCATTCCTATGAGTCGGGACCATTCCTACTACATACTACATACTAAAATGAATAAACTTCAAAACTAAAAAGAATATACTACAAACTAAAACGAATATACTACATATTACGGCCGTGACTCGGGACCATTCCTATGAGTATCGGGATCAAGGAAACTACGTGTTACAAATATCGGCACTATCGTGTTATAAATTAACCAACCAACAAAACTACGTGTTACAAATATCGACACTATCGGTACATGATTTCGAATCGGAGTATCACATTTTTTGATGTCGGAAAACAAATAACTATTACTAAATTATCAGTTTTTTTGGCACTATCGGTGCCCCTGACCTAGCCCACCCGCACTCCTCCCCCCTTCCCCCCCTACACCACCACTAACCCTAACCCGAACCCTATCCCTAACCCCTCCTCCACCAGCCCCCCTCCCCTCTCCAGCCCCCCCAACCCCTACACCACCCCTAACCCGAACCCTATCCCCAACCCCTCCTCCACCATCCCCC
The DNA here is from genome assembly GCA_029216955.1 of Iris pallida. Taxonomy (NCBI): domain Eukaryota; kingdom Viridiplantae; phylum Streptophyta; class Magnoliopsida; order Asparagales; family Iridaceae; genus Iris; species Iris pallida. The sequence continues at coordinate 2,422,463 of JANAVB010033818.1, forward strand.
CTCCCCTCCCAAGCCCCCCCACCCTCACCCCCAGCCGCCCTCACCCCCCCTCCCGCCCCTCACCCCCTAACCCGAACCCTAACCCTCCCCTTCCCCCAGCCCCCCTCCTCACCCCCAACCGCCTTCACCCCCCTGCCCCACCCCCCCCAGCCACCCCCCAACCATTCCTCACCCCAACACCCGTACCCCCCTGCCCCTACCCCCGAGCCACCAGCACCCACCAACCACTAACAACAAATAAAGAGAGAGAGAGAGAGAGGGAGTCACGTACCAGAGGAGAGTCGCCGGAGAGAGTGAGAGCGAGAGCGTCGGAGGAAGAGAGTGAGAGAGTAAAATGGATGGGGGGAAAATGAATCGGGAGGGGGATTTAATTTAGTTAGAAATTTAGCGACGTTATTATTAACGTCGCTAAATCAGTCGTAATTAGCGACGTTGTAGCGACATTTTGCGACGACTAGCTCACGTAACTAGTATACGTCGTTGTCAAGTCACTATTTGCGTCGCTAGTAGCGACGGTTACCGACGTTTCATTTATACGTCGCTAATGTCCACAATTTAGTGACGTAGTTGTAACGTCGCTAAATTTATGTCGCCAATTAAGCAGATTTTAGTAGTGGGTCGGGGGGCTTTATAGAGTCGAGGAGGCGGTGGAATTAGGGCTAGGGTTAGGGAAATTAGGGTTTAGGGTTAGGGTTTAGGTCGTGGTTAGCCGGAGAAGGCGACAGCTTAGGTCGGTGGTCGTCGGGTGTCGGTTTGACAGGAAACCCCCATAGTTTGATAATTACACTAAACCCAACCGCCTTAGTTAATGCAATTTCCAAATTGCATATTCACCCCCGTTGTTGCTCTGTGCAGAAATTAATCTGCACAGACAATCCGAATATTACAAACAGTGATTAAAACATTTAAAATAATTATAATTTGATATTAAAACAATTTAAATAATTACAAAATGATATATTTTGCTTTAAAAATTATTTAAAAACCATTTAAAAATTCTAAAAAATTTCTAATAATTATAATAACTTATTTTAAAGATATAAACACTATTTAAAAAATTATAAAAAAATAATATTTAAAAACTAGGGCTTACAAGTATGCCTTGATGAATTGAGTTGAACGATTATGTGCGAAGTTATACCCATGGATGATACGTCGGACGAGGATTCGTTAGGTGTAAGTCGAACGACATGCTGAGCATAGCGAAGGAATGTTACGTTGAGGAAATGGTCGACCCGGTCGAATTTATGTTGAGTTAGTACGAAGACTTATTCGGAACGAGTTGGGTAGGTGCGAAGAAATCATGCAAAGGAATTTGGGTTAGTACAAGGAGTCGGTAGCACGACTTTGGAAGTACGAGTTAGGGATATGAGAATGAATATGTGAATTGGAAATTGTGTCACGATTATGGTAGTTAGTTATAACGGAATGAATCTTGATGTGTGCAAGACTTGATTCGTATTCAAGTTCGGATGATAACAGTGATTGCAATGAATTGGAGCTTATGAGAAAGGAAGATGTTCAAGTTATGCATGTCGACGATGGTATTGAGGCGTATCAAAGACGATATGCAATAACTCGGGGATACTCTAATCGAATGAACGAAAATTATGTTGAGCATTGTTGTTGGATGAATAAGATGCAAAAAAAGTTGATGGCAGTTTGGATGATAACGATAGGAATGCTTCAGAGATTTTGAGAGTCGGTGGATGTTACTCGGAAGAAAACGAAAGTGCCTGATTGTTTCGAGGATAACCACAATGTTGACATTCTTGTCTTATGCGAGTGTAACTCCAGCATCGCACATGCATCACGCCAAATTGGGGCGATCATTCCGCGTGAGCGCTGGTATGGTAATTCATCCAGCGGGGATGATCGAACTTGTAAGGCGTGGCAAATTGGATTTGACTTGTGGTTTGATGCGAAAGTTGTTCGAGGATGGTTTCGAGGAGTATGGAATGTGTCGAACTATGATCACGAATAGGTAAAACTCAGACTTGAGGCGAGTAAATCATACGACTAGCAAAAATAGTCGACGGTAATGTATTAGTGATTTGAGTAGTAACGGCGCGCAAGCGCATGAGTCATTCGAGTAGCAACGGCGCATCAGTTGTACGGGAGTAGAGAAATTGTGGATTGGTAAATTATGTCGGATTGGGTAAAGTCCTATAGGAATTGTCGGGAATTGATTTGGCTCTGCGATAGGATATAGCATGGTTCGTTGTAACTGTCCCTCGTTGATGATCTTCAATTATCGAGCATAGTTTCGGGGCAGATGACCCAAGAAGACTTGACCGCCAAATCAAGTGAATATTGAAGTCCATAGGATGACCCTAAAAAAGTCGCATAAGAAATTTTGTCGAGGATAAGGAATGATGTAGTGCATGTTGAGGATAAGTCTAAGCGAGTGAGTATCGTGTTTCGAAAGTTAGCGAGTTACCTTCGACTAGAACAATATGGTCAGAAAAGGAAAATTTTGATCGATCGAATAAGTATGCAAGTAGACATGGTTGGTCGATGATCGAATAGATGTCGAGGAACGTGCTTAGTATAGCGATGCGGTAAGGCGATTACAAGGATTTTTACAATGCACGAAAGCGACGGAGAGTAAAACGACCCTAAGAGTTGTGTCGTAGATCGGTTGAGTAACGATTAGGCTATGTGTGTTGAGCGCGCTCTCTATGTTACGAAACGAACTAGTCGAGATCGATTCGAGAATTGAGTAAATGATTCGTACTCGGTCGAGAATAGGAGATGGACGTATCGTAAGAGACCTTGGGTCAGAAAGATTGTTGCCTTTGAGCATCGTAGACTCAAGTGGACCTATCGTGTCGGGAGAGATTAAGCATGATGTCTGGATAAGTTACCTAGCGGGGGTAGCCCCAGACGCAATGCGTAGACAGTTCGAGAACGTGGGTCGTGATGGGATAGTTGTGTGCGAGACTTAGTACGGATTGTAGGCAAAGTAATTTATGACATGTTGGCGTAGTCCATGTCGTTAAGGCCAAATGTTATAAATGATTGGATGAAAGACTTGAGTTACGTGAGAGATAGAAAACGATTGGACGAGTAGGCATTGTGGAGAATTATTGCGATCGGATGCGCAACGGCTTAATGCAATACATGCGTTAGATGGCCATCGAAAAACTTATGAGATCGAATTTATGCTTTGGATCAAGTTATATGCGAAGACGTTTGCGAGCAGGACTCTAGGAATATGTGTTAAGATCTGACTAAGTCGAGGACGGACTGATTGGTGCTTGAGGATTTAAGTGGAGCTTGTTAGTTGTCCCGATATCCTACAACTAAGCTTGGCTGAAATGCATATATTGGCGGGACGCCTAAAATATGTGTATGATCCAAACTAAGTTGTATGATTCCAACGGTAGTAACACGAGATCGTAAAACGATCTAGCGAGATACTTGGGTTAAGTGTTGGTTTTGGTTCGAGGACGAACCTTGTTTTGAGTGGTATATTGTGTAATGCCCCGCTCCGCACGGTATATTATGATGAGTCATTGACTCGAAGAGTTGCGTTGACCGGAAGAAGTATCGATGCGAATCGATGCAAAGGATAAGTTCCGTTGAACAAGTGCTGATCTGGTGTGCAGGCTGTCACGACCCGCTACCCAAATTGTTGGGCCAGGCCGAGTCATGCCCAGCCTATGTTTGATATAAAACGTAGTAAGCTGTTCTAAAGACAACATGATAAGACTAAAATGTGCTAACAGTTCTATAAGTGAATAAAAGTCATAAATGCTGCAAACACAAAAGTCGTATCATATAGTAAAATGTCCAAAGTACAAGTTTGAAATGTAAAACTGGATACATGTCCAGTTACAAAATATGTAGCCTAATACATGACTACTCTCAAAAGTCTAAAGCAAAAAGATAACTAGGTGAGGTTCCCCGCAGGAACATCCTCGTAAAGCAAAGCCGGGTCCTCGGCAGTAACTCCATAATATGTGTCGCAGAGTAACTCCTCCTCAGTAAGGACACCTATAACGTTATCCTGTCAGGACGGGAGTAAGTACTGAATCTAGCAAACTAGCATATGAAACATGGAAATGAACATAAGAGAAAATAACTGGAAACATGGCATCACACAATCTATCATGGCAAGGACACATATATCATAGAGACAGATGTATATGTAATGTTTAAAACTGTAGCAAGTACGTGATCGGTCAATAGATGTACAATGTACTGTGGTACATGTAATAAAATGTACATACGTACAAGTTAACAAGCATAGGTGTACATCCGTACAGAAATGCGGGATAATGGCCTGCGACAAGGTATGCATATAAAATGCGACCTCGCTCGCTACTATAGGCGGGTCATGATCACGTACTCAACTGTCAGTTTCCCTATAACCCATACTCTAATCATGTGAGAGATACATAAAAACTATTCTAAGCATGGTAGTAATGGAAAGTACAACATATGACATTTTAACTTGCTACCCCCAAGTATCAGGATTTAACATGGTTGGATTAGCAGTTCATTTATGTAACAGTATGTAAAGTTTATAGAAAGTACTTGCCTCTAGCAAAGCAAATTAAAACAAGCTACGATAAAAGTGCTATGGATGTCTGGTAACTCGTCACTGTAGAAATAAATGCAATAACTTAGTTTTTATACTAAGCTAAAACGCTAAGACACTAATCTGTGAAACACGACTTGTGACTGGACACCTAGCCAAAATAATGATTTTCGCATAGGAGACCAATGTGAGGTGACACACTACTTTAACTAACTTTCTAGGGTCTTTACACTAGTGAGGGGTGAGGTTCAACACGGCTAAAACTCAAAGTAACACAAAAAGTTACAAGTCGTAATTAATCAATAAATAAATCAAATGATCTTTATGTTTTAACAATTTTTGAGATAGACAAAAAGCTTAATTTTACTTAAAGTAAAGTACCAAAATGATCCTTGCTAATTAAAGAAATTTATTATAATTTTTCTGGAATTTATTAACCAGTACAAGTATTTTATAAAAATCAGTTTTCCTAAGTATACAGAAAATGAGTTTTGGTTTCATATGCCAAACTAGTGGCAAAACAGTAAATTAAATACTATAAAAATTATACTAAATTAGCTAAATTAACATAGTATCTAAATACTACTTTTCCAGAATTTTAACAGAACTTTAAGTATTTTTAGAAATCCAAAAACAGCATTGCACACAATTATAATTAATTAATTAATTATCTGCGTATTTTGTCCATGTATATAATTTGAATCAAAGTTCAAATACAGGACCCAAGGCCATGAATCAAGTCCAATATGACATGTACAGGTCTTGAATGTGTGAAAACACATTTGGGCCCAAAAACCCATGCTAGGCTTGGACACCAAATGGTTGTAGTAATTTAAATACACTAAAATACAAATTGGTAAAAAGTGCAAAATAAATATTAATATTTTAATAAGGCTAAATTATAAAAATATGATAAGTATATTTACATAGAAAAATAACTTACACTAAGTATAGTGAAATACATATGAAAAAGGGTATACATATATCATAATATATATACATAAATATATGGATATTTACATAATGGATATATATATGTTAAAAATTACATATATATATATATATATATATATATATATATATATATATATATATATATATATATATATATATATATATATATATATATATATACAATATTGTGTACATATACATATAATAGTATATATATATAATAATATATATACACAAGAAAATATATACATATATACATATGTGTACATAATACATATATATATATATATATATATATATATATATATATATATATATATATATATATATATATATAAACATCATACATATATATACATAATATAGTATATATAATAATACATATATATATATATATATATATATATATATATATATATATATATATATATATATATATATATATATTTTTATATATATATATATATATATATATTATATATATATATATATATATATATATCTATATACAAATACATGTATACATATATATATAAATATATATATTAAAACAAAAAAGGAAAAGAAAAAGGAAAACAGCACAGGGGCTCGAACTCGGCCCACTGTGCGCAGGGGGGGATCTTAAGTCGGGTCGGGCTGGCCAGGGGGTCAGCCCGAGGGTTGTGTTAGGGGTTAGGTTTTAGTTAGATTTAATTAGGTTCGAAATAATTAACACATAAAAAAAATTCGATCATGTGTCCGGACAGTTAGGGACACAGGATTTCTACGTGTCCGGGTCGATTTTGACACGCACGACACGAGTTTCACGTGTCCAGTTCCACACTCGTGCTCGCCAGGACATGGCGAACAACATATGTGGACACGAGCCTTACACGACACGATTTAACACTGCTACTCACGTGTCCGGTCGTCGAAAGGGGATTTCGAGGGTCGTGGACGGCGGAGGAAGCGTCAGCGAGGCGGCGCTTGGGTGGCGCTGGGTCCAGCTCGGCGTGGCGAGCTCGTCGGCGGTGGTTGGGGGCTGTGAGGGTAGCTAGGGAGGTGGCGTTGGGGCTCGCCGGAGTTAGGGTTAGGTCTTAAGCTTGTCGGGAAAGAAAGAGGGTCTGTGGAGGGTCGGTGGTGAGCTAGGGTTAGGGTTTAGGACGGGGGGGTCCTATTTATAGGATTTCGAAGTCGGTTGTCGCCGTGGCTGGCCAAAAATGGCGGAAAAGATCGGGGTCGGTCGTCGGCAGCTGGCTGGTCGTCGGGGGCAGTTAGGGTTAGGATTTACAGGAAGCCCCCCAAATAATCGGGTAATTGCATAAAAGCCCACCGCCCAAACAGTTTGCAAATATAATTTACAAACTCTAATTAAAACAATTGATTTATTTGCAAAACGATATTAAAACAAAATTAAATATTACAAATCGATATTAAAACAATTCAGTAATTTACAAAATGATATATTTTGACTTAAAAACTATTTAAAAATTATTTAAAAATTCTATAAAAATTTCTAAAAATCATAGTAAATATTTTAAGGCTAAAAACGACATAAAAAGCTAATTAACACTAATTAACTAAAATTTGAAAAATAGGGGCTTACAAGTCTTCCCTCCTTGAAAAATTTTGTCCTCGAAATTCACAAGGATTGAAGACCCTACAATATTCTAACATAGCAAGTAATACAACAAAATGACTAAGGCTGCGATCGAGACTAACCTCTAAGGTATCAAGCGGGAACGGATGGTTCTCTCGCAGCGGTTGGATCGAACAAGTAAGGGTATCTCTCCCTCATATCCGACTCCCTCTCCCAAGTAGATTCACCTGGAGAGTGACGGCTCCAAGCTACTCGTACTAGGGGTATAACCTTGTTCCTCAGCCTCTTCTCTCTCCTGTCTAATATATCTACTGGCTGCTCAGAAACTGTAAGGCTCGGTCCGACCTCCAACTCTGAATGATCTAGCACATGACTGGGGTCTGGAACATATCTCCTCAGCTGAGATACGTGAAAGACATCGAGAACTCCTGCTAGGTTGGGTGGAAGTGCAACCCTGTAAGCTTCCTCTCCGATCCTGCCAAGTACCTCGAATGGCCCGATGTATCTGGGGCTCAGCTTCCTTCCTCGTCCGAACCGGATCGTCCCTCTAGTAGGCGATATCTTCACTATCACCATATCACCGCCTACGAACTCCATCGGTCTGTGACTAGCATCAGCCCAGTGTTTCTGTCTATCCTGAGCTACTCTGAGCCTGTCTTTGATCATCCCAACCTTCTCTGCTGCATCCGTGATCATCTCTGGCCCAAGCATAACTCTGTCTCCAACATCATCCCAAAAGAGCGGTGTGCGGCATCGTCGTCCATATAGCGCCTCGAAAGGAGACATACCGATACTGGCTTGGTAGCTGTTATTTTATGAAAAATCTACCAAGTGCAGATGGCTCTCCCATGATCCTCCGAAGTCCAGCACGCAGGTCCTCAGCATATCCTCCAGTGTCTGTATCGTCCTCTCGGACTGCCCATCTGTCTGCGGGTGGTACGCCGTACTGAACTTGAGCCTACTGTCCAACTCCTTCTGCAAGCTCCTCCAGTAGTGGGATATAAATCTGCTGTCTCTATCTGACACGATGCTCACCGGTACTCCGTGTAGGCGAACTATCTGCTACATGTATAGCTCTGCCAACTTCTCGATGGAAAGCCCCACCTTGAAGGATATAAAGTGCGCACACTTCGTCAGCCTGTCTACGATGACCCAAATGGCATCCTTGACTCCTTGGGAACGAGGAAGCCCTGAGACGAAGTCTATCGTAATATGTTTCCACTTCCACTCGGGAATGGGTAACGGCTGTAACAAACCAGCTGGCCTCTGGCGCTCCGTCTTGACCTGCTGGAAAACTAGACATCTCGAGATGAAACGTGATACATCCCTCTTCATCCCGTGCCACCAAAGATGTTCCCGCAAGTCACGGTAAATCTTGTTAGCACCAGGGCGAATAGAATATCTCGATCGGTACGTCTCCTGCAAGACTGCCTCTACCAGCTCTCCCTTCGGCACGCACAATCGGCTGCCATGCCTCAAGGATCCATCATCTGCTATAGTGAAGTCATCCAGCAATCCAGCTAAAGCCTGGGGTCGAAGTCTGCGAAGGATCTCATCTGTAGACTGTGCCTCCCGGATCTGCTCCATCAAACCTGACTGAATGTCAAGCGCCATCATCTGTATCACTGATCCTGGCCGAACTAGCTCGATATCGAGCTTCTCCAGATCTTCCCCCAAATGTCGATCAATCATCAGGTACCATGCCATCGGATGCCTGCTCAGCGCATCCGCCACCACATTTGCCTTCCCGGGGTGATACTGTAAATCGATGTCGAAGTCCTTCATCAACTCCAACCATCATCTTTGCCTCATGTTCAGCTGTTTCTGCGTGAACACATACTTCAAGCTTTTGTGGTCAGTAAAGATCTCCACACGCTCTCCGTATAAGTAATGTTTTCATAACTTGAGTGCAAAGATCACCGCAGCTAACTCTAGGTCATGGGTAGAATAATTTCTCTCATGAGTCTGCAATTGCCTAGATGCACAAGCAATCACTTTCCCATGCTGCTGTAGGACACATCCTAGCCCCTTCCCAGAAGCATCACTGTATATGGTGAAACCTCCAGAACCTGAAGGTAATGTCAGAAATGGAGCGGTCGTCAGCCTCCTCTTCAGCTCCTCAAACGGTACCTGACAGTCCTCTTACCAGATGTACTCTGCGTCCTTCCGCGTTACCTTCGTCATGGGTTCAGCTATCCTAGCAAAGTCCTGGACGAACTTTCTATAATAGCCTGTTAAACCCAGAAAGCTCCTGATCTCTAAAACTGACGTCGGAGCCTTCCATGTCTCAACTGCCGCAATCTTCTTGGGATCCACCGAGATTCCATCTCCAGTGACTACATGGCCGAGAAACTCCACTCGGTCTAAAAAGAACTCGCACTTCAACAATTTGGCAAACAATCTCTCCTGCCTCAGAATCCCCAAAACTATCCGCAAGTGCTCTGCATGCTCCTCTGGCGTCTTCGAGTATATCAGGATGTCGTCGATAAACACTACGACGAACTTATCCAGATACTGGTGAAATATCTTATTCATCAAATTCATAAAGACAGCTGGCGCATTTGTGAGACCAAATTGCATCACCAGAAACTCGTACTGCCCGTACTTCGTGTTGAATGCCGTCTTCTGGATGTCTGCTGCCCTGACCTTCACCTGGTGGTACCCGGATCTCAAGTCTATCCTGGAAAACACCTTTGCCCCACTCAACTGGTCGAATAAATCATCTATCCTGGGCAGAGGATATTTGTTCTTGATGGTGATGGCATTCAAGGCCCGATAGTCAATATACAACCGGACTGTACCATCCTTCTTAGGCACAAAGAGTACTGGCGCTCCCTATAGAGAAGCACTGGATCGAATGAAACCCTTTTTCAATAGGTCATTATTCTGCTCTTTCATCTCTACTGCCTCCTTGGGATTCACTCTATAGCAAGCCCGGGATACTGGTGATGAACCCGGCACTAAATCTATAGTGAACTCCACATCTCTGTCAGGCGGAAGCCCTGGAAGATCCTTTGGGAATACATCCATAAACTTCCTAATGATAGGGTGTGGCGGAGCTACGTCCCCAACTGTCGCACAATAGTTCGGCTCTAGGCTGATCTCCGGCCCTGTCCTCCTGATACTGAATGGTGTTGTGCCTGGGGGACTGAACAAAATACTACCCTCATGACAATCTATAGATGCATGGGCATAGCTAAGCCAGTCCATCCCCAATATGATATCATAACTGGGGAGTGGCATCACAAAGAATCGTCCCCTGAACTCTCTTCCGGCTATAAAAATAGAACATCTATAGCTAGCCCTAATAGGCACTGGTCCTCCTCCCGTCATTACTCTACTAATCTCCGCAGTAGGTGTAGATACTAAGTGATGTTCATGCATAAACTCTAATGACAGGAAGCTATGAGATGCACCAGAATCAAACAAACATAGGGCTAGAAAAGTATGCAAATAAACATGACCTGTGATGACGTCAGCTAAGTAATCTGGCTCCGAAACCTGCTCCGGCTCTGGCTCAAGGGCTAGGCTATAAACCTTCCCCTGAGGTCCCTTATGCTGCTGCAGATGCTGCCCAAACCTCTGCTGCTGAGTCGGAAGCGGTCCTCTAGGCTTCGCTACTGGGCAGTCCCGAATCTGATGGGTGGCAGACCCACAGACTAAGCACTGCTTCAACCTCTTCCTGCAAATGGAGCTGTCGTGCCCTGGTCTTCCGCAGAAAGAATATATAGCTCCCTTCTACTGCTGTCGGGGTCCCGGGGTTCGAACTGGCGGGGTCTGATGATGTGGTGTAGGGGGACGGTAAGTCTGCTGGTGCAGCATCGGTGCTCTCTGCTGGAAAGTTTGACGCTTGGACGGTCCCTCATGATGTACAGAAGCTGTCCTCTTGCTAGACAGAAGACGCTCCTCAATGCTCCGGGCCAACTCTAGGCTCTGGTAGTAGTCAGTCGTACCGTTCGCCACTATAAGAATGCCAATGTCTGGAACTAGACCATGGCAAAACCTACGGGTCATCTCCTCTGGATCTGCAACCAGACTAGGAGCAAAATGGCTCAGGCGACTAAACTCTGCCGCATAGTCATCAACAGAACGGTTCCCCTGCTGGATGTTCTGGAATCGTAGCCCCATGGCTACTCTAGCAGTGGTCGAGAAGAATTTCTTCTTGAACTGGGTCTTGAACTGATCCCAAGTGGCTCTCCCTCTCGCAAACAACGACTCATTCCGGAACCAGACTCCTGCTAGGTCTATCAGCAGAAATCCCGCTGCCTCGACCTGGAGGTCATCCGGCATCCTAACTCCAAGAAGCTTCCTCTCTATCGAGTCTAGCCCGTCGTCTGCTACTACTATGCCCTCAGTCCCTAAGAACTCCTTGGGATTCAGACCCATGAAGTCCTTGATCGTCCCCGCTCTCTGCCGTGGTTCTACATGTGGTGGGACCATGGGACGTCCCTCAGAATGCTCCATGCTCTGGCGGAGTAGGGTAGTCTGCTCCTGATGGGTTGTTAGGAACCCCTGAATCAGAGTGAGCAGCTGGTTCCCGTCGAGTGTGACGGAAGCCTGGGTGGGTATAGTGATAGGGGGTGGTGGAAGTATCGGGGCCTGCTGGGACTGGGATGTGGAAGGTGGTGGAGGCATCTGGGTCTGTGGATCTGTGGAGTGGAGGAATGTGGTAGGTGGAGGTGGGGGTGTATCAGTCAACTGGTCAGCTGACTGGATATGAAGTGGACCATTCTCAGGGGTAACATACTGGGACGAACGAGTAAGCACCATCTAATAAAAGTAAAAAGGACTTATAAGGACTTGTTTAAAGTAAGCAATCATAGGTAAGAAAATCTAATTATAATAGCAAGCATGTGATGTATTTCCTATGTTGCAATCCTAGCATTCCTCTAGGTGTTCTAAGCGTCATTCCTAATGTTGTCTAATTGCCTTAAGTTCCTAATTGCAGGCATGCTTGGTACAATAACGTAACCAAATAATTTAGTCGGGACCTGCATGGGCCACCACTAAAAATATGTCACGACCCGCTACCCAAATTGTTGGGCCAGGCCGAGTCATGCCCAGCCTACGTTTGATATAAAACGTAGTAAGCTGTTCTAAAGACAACAGGATAAGACTAAAATGTGCTAACAGTTCTATAAGTGAATAAAAGTCATAAATGCTCCAAACACAAAAGTCGTATCATATAGTAAAATGTCCAAAGTACAAGTCTGAAATATAAAACTGGATACATGTCCAGTTACAAAATATGTAGCCTAATACATGACTAGTCTCAAAAGTCTAAAGCAAAAAGATAACTAGGCGAGGTTCTCCGCAGGAACATCCTCGTGAAGCAAAGCCGGGTCCTCGGCAGTAACTCCATAATATGTGTCGCAGAGTAACTCCTCCTCAGTAAGGACACCTACAACGTTATCCTGTCAGAACGGAAGCAAGTACTGAATCTAGCAAACTAGCATATGAAACATAGAAATGAACATAAGAGGAAATAACTGGAAACATGGCATCACACAATCTATCATGGCAATGACACACATGTCATAGAGACAGATGTATATGTAATATTTAAAACTGTAGCAAGTACGTGATCGGTCAATAGATGTACAATGTACTGTGGTACATGTAAATAAAATGTACATACGTACAAGTTAACAAGCATAGGTGTACATCCGTACAGAAATACAGGATAATGGCCTGCGGTAAGGTATGCATATAAAATGCGACCTCGCTCGCTACTATAGGGGGGTCATGATCACGTACTCAACTGTCAGTTTTCCCATAACCCATACTCTAATCATGTGAGAGATACATAAAAACTATTCTAAGCATGGTAGCAATAGAAAATACAACATGTGACATTTTAACTTGCTACCCCAAGGATCAGCATTTAACAGGGTTGGATTAGCAGTTCATTTATGTAACAGTATGTAAAGTTTGTAGAAAGTACTTGCCTCTAGCAAAGCAAAGCAAAACAAGCTGCGATAAAAGTGCTATGGATGTCTGGTAACTCGTCACTGTAGAAATAAATGCAATAACTTAGTTTTTACACTAAGCTAAAACGCTAAGACACTGATCTGTGAAACACGACTTGTGATTGGGCACCTAGCCAAAATGATGATTTTTGCATAGGAGACCAATGTGGGGTGACACACTACTTTAACTAACTTTCTAGGGTCTTTACACTAGTGAGGGGTGAGGTTCAACACGGCTAAAACTCAAAGTAACACAAAAAGTTACAAGTCGTAATTAATCAATAAATAAATCAAATGATCTTTGTATTTTAACAATTTTTGAGATAGACAAAATGCTTAATTTTACTTAAAGTAAAGTACCAAAATGATCCTTGCTAATTATAGAAATTTATTATAATTTTTCTGGAATTTATTAACCAGTACAAGTATTTTATAAAAATCAGTTTTCCTAAGTATACAGAAAATGAGTTTTGGTTTCATATGCCAAACTAGTGGCAAAACAGTAAATTAAATACTATAAAAATTATAATAAATTAGCTAAATTAACATAGTATCTAAATACTATTTTTCTAGAATTTTAACAGTACTTTAAGTATTTTTAGAAATCCAAAAACAGCATTGCACACAATTGAAATTAATTAATTAATTATCTGCGTATTTTGTCCATGTATATAATTTGAACCAAAGTTCAAATACAGGACCCAAGGCCATGAATCAAGTCCAATATGACTTGTACAGGTCTTAAATGTGTGAAAACACATTTGGGCCCAAAAACCCATGCTAGGCTTGGACACCAAATGGTTGCAGTAATTTAAATACACTAAAATACAAATTAGTAAAAAGTGCAAAATAAATATTAATATTTCAATAAGGCAAAATTATAAAAATATGATAAGTATATTTACATAGAAAAATAACTTACACTAAGTATAGTGAAATACATATGAAAAAGGGTATACATATATCATAATATATATATATATATATATATATATATATATATATATATATATATATATATATACATAAATATATGGATATTTACATAATGGATATATATATGTTAAAAATTACATATATATATATATATATATATATATATATATATATATATATATATATATATATATAAGAAAATACTTAACTATAAAATATATATATATATATATATATATATATATATATATATATATATATATATATATATATATATATATATATATATATATATATATATATATATACAATATTGTATACATATACATATAATAGTATATATATAATAATATATATACACAAGAAAATATATACATATATACATATGTGTACATAATACATACATATATATATATATATATATATATATATATATATATATATATATATATATATATATATATATATATATATTTATATATATATATATATATATTTATATATATATATGTATACATACATAATATAATAAAGTACTAAAATGAAGTGTATATATATATATATATATATATATATATATATATAAACAACATATATATATATATACATAATATAGTATATATAATAATACATATATATATATATATATATATATATATATATATATATATATATATATATATATATATATATATATATATACAAATACATGTATACATATATATATAAATATATATTAAAACAAAAAGAAAAAGAAAAAGGAAAAGAAAAAGGAAAACAGCACAGGGGCTCGAACTCGGCCCACTGTGCGCGCAGGGGGGGGATCTTAAGTCGGGTCGGGCTGGCCAGGGGGTCAGCCCGAGGGTTGTGTTAGGGGTTAGGTTTTAGTTAGATTTAATTAGGTTCGAAATAATTAACACATAAAAAAATAATAAATTCGATCCTGTGTCCGGACAGTTAGGGACACAGGATTTCTACGTGTCCGGGTCAATTTCGACACGCACGACACGAGTTTCACGTGTCCAGTTCCACACTCGTGCTCGCCAGGACATGGCGAACAACATATGTGGACACGAGCCTCACACGACACGATTTAACACTGCTACTCACGTGTTCGGTCGTCGAAGGGGATTTCGAGGGTCGTGGACGGCGGAGGAAGCGTCGGCGAGGCGGCTCTTAGGTGGCGCTGGGTCCAGCTCGGCGTGGCGAGCTCGTCGGCGGTGGTTGGGGGCTGTGAGGGTAGCTAGGGAGGTGGCGTTGGGGCTCGCCGGAGTTAGGTTTAGGACTTAAGCTTGTCTGGGAAGAAAGAGGGTCTGTGGGGGGTCGGTGGTGAGCTAGGGTTAGGGTTTAGGACGGGGGGGGGGGGGGGTCCTATTTATAGGATTTCGAAGTCGGTTGTCGCCGTGGCTGGCCGGAAATGGCGGAAAAGATCGGGGTCGGTCGTCGGCAGCTAGCTGGTCGTCGGGGGCAGTTAGGGTTAGGATTTACAGGAAGCCCCCCAGACAATCGGGTAATTGCATAAAAGCCCACCGCCCAAACAGTTTGCAAAT
Organism: Iris pallida; assembly: GCA_029216955.1. Lineage (NCBI taxonomy): Eukaryota > Viridiplantae > Streptophyta > Magnoliopsida > Asparagales > Iridaceae > Iris > Iris pallida. The sequence goes on from JANAVB010033818.1 coordinate 2,437,997, forward strand.
ATAATTTGCAAACTCTAATTAAAACAATTAATTTATTTGCAAAACGATATTAAAACAAAATTAAATATTACAAATCGATATTAAAACAATTCAGTCATTTACAAAATGATATATTTTGACTTAAAAACTATTTAAAAATTCTATAAAAATTCTATAAAAATTCCTAAAAATCATAGTAAATATTTTAAGGCTAAAAACGACATAAAAAGCTAATTAACACTAATTAACTAAAATTTGAAAAACAGGGGCTTACACAGGCTATGCCTTTATGTTGGATTACGGATTGTGGCATGGGCGCGATAGGCCAACTCAACCGAGTAGTTCAAGAGAATGGCTAAGTCCGAGAGTTAGCTAGGCGACCAAGTTATGGAAGTGAGCCGCTTCAGCTCGTGAACGACAAGGCGTATCGGCTTAAGGTGGACGGTTCTTGACTCTCTCTCCCTATTCCTTCACGTCTAATAAAATATATCCCTGTATGCATGCGTAAGTTATCATTGAGTAAGCGAGCGTGGCTCGAACGGTTACGGGTCTAAGTATATGTTGAACATTAAGATAGAATATTGAACATTGAACAATTGAAGCGACGTGCATCAAGTGTACGGGTCACGGTAGGGCGGTGATGGTAGAACATTGAAAGACAATATCGAGATGTGCATCACGTGCACGGCTCCAAGAACATTGAATACTAGATCTAGAACATTGATTACGTCGTTAAGCGTGCCCTCGTGCACGAAAACTACGAAATGACTAAGTAACAACGGAACCACGGTTATGTGAATAACTTATGAATGAAATACGTCGAGTATGAGTACGAGATGTCTAAGCCGTTGGGCGTCGTGCATCAATACGGATGTGTTGGGGCATAACGCCGAAGGAACTTGAGATAGAGGCGAAGGATTATGTTTATGGATCTGAGATTGGTTGAATGATATGACTTGTATGCTATGACGCATATTGCATGGTCAATGGACTCGGATGGCCCGTGCACGGATACGACTTCCCTCGGACGGTTACGACCGGGGCACCGGGACCGTTCGACATAGGAAGGAATTATGTATGGTATTTATGGTGCACATCATTCGGACGGTTTACGACCGACCAGTGTTGTGATAAGCTATGATATCAGTAAGTTTAGGATCCTTCGGATACTGGGCTCGCAACCCGTATCGAAGCGATCATAGGCTTACACATAAGAGATGCCAAGTCCATTACGGTGCAAAACACCGTGACCTTCATATAGATAGGCTGGTGGGCTGAGATGAGAGTTGGGTGCAGGCACAGGGCCTGCGACCCTTATGCATATGTCTAAGTATGGTTGGTTGGGTTGACGAATCGTACGATTGGTTATGTAAGTTCTAACCATTGCAGGCTAGGCAAAAAGGGACGGAGCTATGCACAATTTACTATGTTTATGTTTCAGATTATGTCTAACTGTATCTGCTGTAGGAACACGGTGTAGGACACATTTATGATAACTCGTTGTACATTGAATATTGCCATGAAACTGATCCTAAGGCTAAATAGAAAGATCACCAAATTAAGATGCACATTTCACTAAAGATACTTAGTGTTTGGTTGGGTATGAGCGGGTCTTGATCAGTGCGAAGCGAGGACGAAAGCACTAATCCTCCACTAGTTTGTGTGTAGGCTCAGGTTATGATCGGCTCAGGCGGAGCTTGGCTTGGACGCGCCGAGGCATGGAGTCCTTAGCATTTCAAGGGAAGCACCGCATAGGCGTTCAGACTTGCGACATGGAGATATTCGGCCGAAGACTACTTGGTGGCTATAAAGAGGCATAATATATGGAACAATGTAATCCTTTGTAAGCTAGAGAAATCATGAGCGTTGTAGCCAATTGGCATATATGTTGCACTATTCAGAGCCTTTGTAATCTTCAATTTGTTATCAATAAAAGAGATTCTTATGTTATACTTTGTTTCCTTCCGCTGCTTATGTTATCAGTTCGAGATAAACACTATGTGAATCTGTTATCTTGCCTTGTACGAGCGCAACTCCAGGCTCGTGTGGCATCATGCCCCAGCGAGGATGATGATTCGGGTGAAATCTAGCGAGGACGAGCAATTTCTCGGATCGGGGCGTGACAGGGTGTGACATTTTTTAGTGGTGGCCCATGCAGGTCGAGATAAATCGTTTCGGTTACGTTACTGTACCGGACGAGCCTGCATAGGATATATATTAGAATCTCAATCCACAACTGCTATTGAAAAATTCCTTTGACTTCTATTATTGTCTTTAAAATTTCTTATTTGTACTCAATCATACCATTCTTGAAATAATATTTATGAATTCTCGTCTTTTCCTCTCTCGGAAGGACGAACACTTGTGTTGACGATCACTTCGTCGATATCATATTATTGATTGTGACTATGGTAGATAGAATATCTTATAGATAACTATTTGGGGTACATAGAGGTTTGGATAGATGTCTTTACTAGATAGACAGATAGGATGAGAATGACATTTTTGTCGAGGTTTAAATCTTTATAGGAAAATCTCCTTGGTTGGATGATTGCACAGTCACAAATTAGTGATTCGACAACATCATGTGGATTATCACTTTGAGCTAGGAAGTTAACTTAGAAGGATGTAGTAACACCTGCTTGATAGGACTAGGTGATTAGATAAGGTGGGTAGACTGTAAAGACGCCTCACTAAGATAGGATGAGGAATAGAGAATAGTACAGTATATAACCAAAATAGGAGACATGATGACCATTAGGCCAAACTGTATCACCCTCTGCTTGGGTTAGATAGAGTCCTGGAGAGGGTTGTGATAAAACAATTCAAGTTGACTAAGGGAAGGTACAAAGATTCTTTGGTTGTAAGGATTAAACTTTGTAGCTTCCCTTCCCGGAGAATTTTCTCGAAATATTTTTTGATTTAAATAGTGAGTTTTTAGATTTTATAAATAATTATTATTACGGTAGATAATTTTAGCCATGTTTGAGTTTTGAAGTACCAGACGACTAGGAATCATGGCACGGATAGTGCATTAGCGTGCTTTGACTAGTGTACTAGCCATGCCCGGAGAAACCTAGCCATAGGGACGTCCTAACTAGGAAAACCATGCCAAGTTGCGACTTAACCCGCACCAAAGATTTTATTTATTATTTAATTATATTATTGAGTTGTTGGGAACCCGGTTGTACCGAACCTGTCCAGATTGGACCCAAATCAAATCCAAGCCCATGTAGTCATGTAGTGGGACCAAATGCGGCCTCGTAGACATGTTTGGTAAATGCAAATATTTTTGTGTATATATTTAGGAATTGGCGATTTATATTTATTAAATTATTTATTATAATGATATGTATAAATATTATATATGTGAGTATGTATATATAACTATAGATTTTATACGTGTGTATGTGTATATAAATATATATTGTATGCGTGTGTATATGTATCTTTATATAAATATATATATGAATATATATAAGTGTCTATATGTATCTATATATAAATATATATATATGAATATATATAAGTATGTATATGTATCTATCTATAAATATATATATATATATGAATACATATAAGTGTGTGTATATGTATCAATATATCTATTCTACTATATAATAGGAAAACTTAGATGGTGAAACTTTTGAATTCCGAAAATATCCTTACATACTTATACTAATTAAAAATAGCTTATTAATTTTAATAAGGACAACTTAGTAATTAGGAAGACTACCCTTTGGTCTTCCTAAAGAGTCTTTCTAAACTAATTAAGAAATGTTAAAATACGTGCAAGGCACGTGCACATATGCTAGTAAATATATATATGAATATATAGAAATATGTGTGTTTGTGTATATATATAAATATATTTGTATGTATGTACATATATGTATATATATATATAAGTATTTATAGGTCAACTAGTAATTAATGCAAAGGAGCAGGCCAGCCCACAGGCCTTATTTCCGTCCAGCCTACAGTGGCAGCCCAGCAAGCCCGAATGGCCTTACACCAATCGGCCCAGGCCGACCTTATTTTCCCACAGCTGCAATAAACCCCACGAAACCGACCCCTGTTTCGGTTCAGCAAAGGTTAGCATATGCTAATATATAGGATCGAGAGGGATTCTTCGAAGAATATAAAACCCAAGCCCTAAACCTAATCTCGCAGCCTTCCCCCAGCCCCCAAGCGTCGGCGCGCACCCTTGGACGGCCGTGCGCGGCCGCACGGGTCGTCGGAGCCGACCACGGTGCCGAAAAAACAGAGGAGTAGCAGCAGCAATACCAATCGGCCGAGCCCTTTTTCGAGGTCAAATTCTCTCCCACTTTTCGATCATTTTTTCATTCTGTTAAATCCCTTGGAATGTCAATATAACCATATCGGATCCCTATGAATTAGTTCTTATGGAACTTATTCGTATTCTTCGAGAAATCGACACGAACTTACTCGAAATCCTGTCAAAACAGGACATATAGGACAGTCCCGACACCCGATTTGGAAGGCAACTTCCTGTCAAGCAATCGACAGTTTTGAGAAACTAATTGAACAGATGTTTAGACAACCTAACCGCGAAGAAAACCTCATTATTAGTTTTATTTATCATGGATTAGACAGTAGTATAAATTGGATTGAAAACCAAAAAAAACCTATGTAACGCCCCAGTCCCAAATACTTGAGACTAGATACGTATCATGCCAGCTGTATACGTACGAGTAGATATACGACTCGTATGTATACGTAAGCTGTAAATGTAGAAAGCCAAGACACTAAATCTCATCCACGAAGATAGATAATGATATAAAAGCAAATTTGAATTTGTCATGTATATAATAGTTGGGCGGAGACAAATCCACTACCAACTAGATTAAATATGGAAAAACATACAAAGAAAGAATTGATCGAGCGAGAGCAAATGACGAGTCCAAGATCAATCGTCACGAAGGAAGGAATGGCCTTAGCTAGAGCACCTGCAAGAATCACAAAAACACACACACCTGGAGAGATCACCAGGTCCTCAGAGGGACGTAACAAGACACATAACATCATGCCAATAAACTGAATAATAAGCTCAATAGAAAAGTATGCATAAGTAAAGGTTCCTAACCATTCTATATGATATACATTTTGAGGATAATGTTCTACACAGGGGCTGTAACGGATTCACGCAAGCAAGTAATAAAGAGTGGCCGTCAAGTAGCACCCATCCGAGACACTATCGGCCTGGGCAGAAGGTAGTGCTCATAAGAGTCACCCTCGGCCCAAAATGTGTGTAAAAATAAATGTAGCCCCTACGCTAATAACTGTCCCCTCCCCCCAATGATACTATACATGCATGTATCGACTCCACGACACTGTTTTAATCCTTAATAACTGCCAAGTCTTCTAAAAAAAATCTATTGGCAGTTATATCCTAACGCACGGCCTGTACGCACTAATGATCAGTCAGCACGCAAGTCCGCATCTATATGTGACTCACAACTCATACACAATCTGTGGCACAATGTGACAGTTTATGAGATGCACTAAACATACGGTGGTCCCTTAAGTCTAAGCTAATTGAATAAATTATTATAATTTGTATCTATATATAGTTTTGAAAGAACAACATAAAAAAACATGCATGATAATGAGCAAAAAAAATTAAATAGTAAAGGCAAGGTGTCTTGCCTGATGTCCGAGTGAGGTAAGATGATGTCCTGGCGACGAATCAACAGCAGCGCACAAAGAGGAAGGTGTAGGTACAACTTCGGATGCTGAAAATAGTCTATTATCTAATTATAAATAATACTGGACCTATTAAATTTATTTAATAAATTCTAAAGTTAGGATATGGCATAGGTTTTTGTATTAGCTCTCCAAAAAACTAAACGGATCGTATTTTCGTTTCCGGAATCTCCCGAAATCGCAAAAATACTGAAACCCATTTATTTTTGGGACACTAGATACTCAAACAATTTTGTAAAAATCTACAGAATAAAATTTGACTATTAAAATATGTTTTTGGAAATCTTACCTCGATACGCTTCTTTTAAAAAAAAATTGGAGACGTGTCACGACCCGCACCCTAGAGTAAGGACACGAGACGTGGGTACGTCCAGCCTACGCCGCAGTGTCGGCGGTAGAACGATGTCCTAGGTCACAACATCTAACAATATATCTCTAAACAGTTTATACTCCCTGAATGGGGGTGACATAGCAATAGTAAACTCAATCACAACTAAGAAAGAGATAGCACGATATGAAATAGAACTCAAGGAATAAAATAGATAAAAGCAGTCTAAGATAATCCCAGCAATATCCAACAGTACAAGGTCTCAGATAAAAGAATATATACAACTCATAACTCCAAATAAAGTCTAACTAAGACATGTCTCAAGACTGCAAAAGTAAGATAAGCCTAACTAGTCTAGTCTAGGCAGTCGGGGTGATCTCCTCAGCTAGAGCTGGGTCCTCCTGAGGGTCCAGTTCGCAGGTGTCATCTAAGGCTGCCCCATAGTAAGTGTCCAGGCAGGCCTCCTCCTCGTCCTCTGTAATATTTTAACAGGTCCAGTCATGACAGGAGCGAGTACAGTACATCTCAACAGATCATAGCAGGTTAGAAAATATAATCATGCAGTAAAGTAAGATACAGGTACTGAAAGAATGCAGTATGTAAACAGAGAAAGAACTGTAATAGAAATATCTACTATACATAGGGAACTAGCAGTGACTAGTGAATCAGAGTACAACATGAACATGTAAATGGCCTGGGATGATTCTGATGCTACACTATAGAATGATTCTGATGCTACACTACTGGTGTATTATTCACATGTCCATTTATACTCCCCCGTACCCCCAATTAATACACAAGGATCCAGCCAGGTTATGTTATATGATGCTATGTAACAGCCCCCGAAGGATAGTAGACCCCGAAGGTGATAAGCCCCCGAAGGTGATAGACCTCGAAGGTGATACATAGTAGTCCCATAAATGGGATAAGGATTCTAGGAAGACTCTACGATCATAAGAGTATATGTCGTAAGTGATCAAAGAACCAATGAAGCATAGTGATACGTCATGTAAGTGAAACGTACAGAACATGTAGTACCCGATGCTCCCTAAGGATAACATCTCAAGAAAGGATCCATATAGTACCAATCCGTGTGACTAACGTGACAGTACAAGTAAAGTAATCTACTGCAGGAAATAATTCTAAGCAGGATATGAAATGATCAGAGAATGTACTCGCTTGTATCTGAGTGTCCAATATGAAATGTACTGTCCAAGGAGTGGTGTCTGGCTCCTAATCAGAACAGCACAAGTCACAACAAGTCCAGAATAGTAAAATGGAGTCCTCCTATGCATTCAACATGATTCTAGGTCAATCTGGACCAAAGTCAACTCTTGGTCAACTCTGGTCAACCCTAGAAGTCAAACTAGGTCAACCTTGTCTAAACTAGGCTATACTAAGTCTAATAATGATGTACAAGCCCTATCTAGGCTTACCAAGCTATACCAACTACCTAGGCCTATTCCCATCACAAGTGCATACATTGCCTATATCTAGTAACATCCAAGTATACACATATGGTACAACATGAACTTGCAAAAACCCAAACAACCCCATGGCCTACTATCATGGTATCCCCCAATCAATACACAATGTAACCCTCTATATAAACCATATTCATATGTATAGGAACACACATATCACAATGTATCTAATAGCCTACAATATACAACACATTGTATTATATATAGACACATATATTAGAGGTTTATTTATGAACTCTACATTAGTTAGGCATATATGAAACATGGGAATTTGTATGTGGTACACAAGAATTGTTGTGTGGGTAAACAAGTGCAGCTGTGTGTGTGTATACAGAAATTAAAAGTGTGTGTGTGCATTTAGGCATACATAAACAATGTGCAGGAAAATACAACAGTGGGAGAATAAGAGGAACCTGTGTGTGTGTGCAGTAACAGTGAATAGGACTGTTGTGTAACCCAGGTTGAATTCCCACAATTCTCAGATTCAAAAACAGGAAGCTCAGTTAAAAAGAAGCAGTGTATCATATATCAAAACCAACTCATATATCTACTGAACCCCAAAACAGTCTACAACTGGGTTAAACAAACTCAATCTCAGTTTAGAATAAGGAGAACATACTCAAAATCAGTTAAAGGAACTATTCTCAGTTTTTTCCAAAACCTCATTCACAGTGCACATCAAGTTAACATGTAAACCTACATTAATGTTAACATGTCTACTTAGTTTAAACATGTTCTCAGTTTTATTTTAACTATCAACAAATCAAATTGTTCTAACTGAACAGGAAATAAATCAAACAATCTAAAACAGCTCACTCTTAACAATTATTGAATCATAGGAAAAACACCCAACCAAGTTCAAGAAAAGGCCAAGGAACATTTGAAATCAGTGATAGCAGTTCATTAATGACTGGTAATAGCAGTTAACAGTGCCAAGGAAGATATGGGATATGAGTTATCAGTTTTTCGAAGTCATCCAAATATCCAACATTCCAAATTCACAACCAAAACCCCATAATCAAAAGTAAAAACAGAGCTAACTAGATTATAAGTAGAAGAATAGGTTTGAGTCTTAAACATGCATTAAACAGTAATAAATATGTCAGTTTAATCAGGCAAGGATCAATGTTAGGAAACTGGAAGTAACAGAAATCATGTATCAGTGTGTTGGTGAACCCAAACTCATGCTAGAGACCAAACACATCCAAATCACTAACTACTATGCAAAACCTAATCTACCACATATCATTAGACATATTAGGATCCATATTAACAAGTTAAAACATGTATTAAACCAATAGAAATCGAATCGAAACAGTAATAGAAACCAATACACTGAAACACACAGGCCTTCCCCATGCACACGAGATTTCGTGTCCGACACGACACCAACTGACACGAGGCTTGGGGAGTGTTACGAAAGACACTGCCCCTTGCTCAGTGTCAAATATTACATGCTCTCGTGTCCTGTGCAGCCCGCACGAGCACGCTGGTAGCAGGGGAGCTACAGTGCTCGTGCGCGCGCCACGAACCCGCGTGTGCACGTGTCGACCACGACTCGACATGACACAGGAATCACAATACGACACTCGAATCCTCTAAGAAAACCCTAGGACTAGATTCTTATTCAAAAACTTCCCTGAAATCTGAACGAAGTGTCCTTTGGGACATTTTGTCGAACACCCTATCAACCCACTGATACGTATCCTATACGGACACGAAACGAATTCGAAACCTAGGGTTAGCCTATCCTACAGTTAGGGTAGGGCTAGGGCCTTCCTAAAATGGTTTTAAATAGGATTTAAATGGAGTATAGGAAGTTATACCTATTGGTGAACAAGCCTTCACAAAAACTCAATGGAGAGATTCCTCAAGCCACCCAAACTCTCACAAATTGTTGTTTCCCTGCAAACAACCAATACCAACAGCAAGAGTATTGATTTTAGGTCCTAATGAAATTGGTTTAGGGAAGAAAGGATTTAAATTGGATTTTTAATGATTTTTGGAAGATGGAACTCACCTCTTTCCTTAGAACTTTTGGATGAACCCTAAAAGAGGCTAGCCCTAAAATCTAGGAGGGATTATATAGGGGGGGCTGCCTAGTGGCCGGCCAAGGCTAGGGCTAGGGTTAGGTTGGCTAGCTTAGGTTGAGTCTTCTAACGTTTAAGTCATAATCATGGCTTATGACTTCACAAGTCATAACTTAACCAATCTAATCCCAAATTACCCCAAACTAATTCTAATGAACTAGAAATCACTAACTTAGGTCATACTAGGGTTTCTTAACCTAACCAAGATGTTCTGACCTAGGTTAGCCGATAGGGAAGTCTCCTAGTCAACACCAGACAACATCTAAAACTAGCACCAAACCATTATACTAAAAATCACCTAAAAATTATATTAATTATAATTAATAATAATAATCCCCAAATAAATTCCAAAATTTTGAAAATGACCAAAATACCCTTAAGCTAGAAAAGTGGCAGTGACAAATCTATCCTCCTTAAAAGAATTTCGTCCTCGAAATTGAAGGGCGAAATACAACTGATGAGAAGGATAGAAGTATACCTCAAGGTCCAAAAAGATAAGGGTACCGCTCGCGCATCTCATCCTCCCGCTCCCAGGTAGACTCTCCTGGAGAATGATGCCTCCATGCGACGCGTACCAAAGGTATCACCTGGTTCCTCAGGACCTTCTCCCGTCGATCCAACACCTCCACTAGCTGCTCTGGATAGCTGAGAGAAGGACCCACCTCAATCTCCGAATAATCGAGCACATGACTAGGGTCAGCCACGTACCGTCTCAACTGTGATACATGGAATACGTTGTGGACCCCCACAAGTGCAGGCGGCAAGTCTAGCCTGTAAGCCATGTCACCGACTCTCCCGCTGATAACGAAAGGGCCGATGAAGCGCGGGCTAAGCTTCCCGCCTCTACCAAAATGTATCGTACCACGAGTCGGAGATATCCTCAAGAAAACCTGGTCTCCGACCTAATCACAAGCAAGGTCTCAATTAATTATAATAAACAAACATGATCAAAAATCATAAACAAACAACCTAAATCTAATCCTACTCTAATCTGTACCTCAAACTCCAAGGGCCTCCGGTGGCTATCGGCCCAGTGCCGATGTCTGTCCTGCGCCACACGAAGTCTGTCCCTGATGAGCTTCACCTTCTCGGCCACATCAACAACCATCTCTGGCCCCAGTAAAGCTCGCTCACCAACATCATCCCAGGATAAGGGTGTACGGCACCTACGCCCGTACAGAGCCTCGAAAGGTGACATCTCAATGCTGGCCTGGAAACTATTGTTGTAAGTAAACTCTACCAAATGAAGATGATCCTCCCAGGAACCTCCAAAGTCCAGAACGCACGTCCGCAGCATATCCTCAAGGGTCTGAATAGTCCGCTCTGACTGTCCGTCCGTTTGGGGGTGGTATGCAGTACTAAACTTGAGCTGAGTGCCCAAGCTGGTCTGCAGACTCCTCCAGAAATGGAAAGTAAAATGGCTATCTTGATCTGAGACAATGCTGACCGGAACTCCGTAGATCCTGACTATCTGCCGCATATACAACTCCGCCAGCCTCTCTGTAGACGTACCCACCTTGAATGGCAAGAAGTGGGCCGATTTGGTCAACCTGTCCACGATGACCCAAATCACGTCTTTCCCTCCTGGAGTACGCGGTAATCCTGAAACGAAGTCCATCGTGATATGCTCCCATTTCCACTCAGGAATGGGCAGCGGCTGCAATAATCTACCGGGCCTCTGCCTCTCTGCCTTGACCTGCTGACAGACCAAACACCTAGCCACGAAGTGGGACACCTCCCGCTTCATTCCTGACCACTATACATGCTCCCGCAGGTCTCGGTACATCTTGTTGGCACCCGAGTGTATAGAGTACTGAGATCTGTGGGCCTCCTGCATAACCTGCTCTCTGAGCTCCCCGCTAGACACACATAACCTGGTACCGTGCCTCAGGGCACCATCCTCTGCAAGTGAAAACTCAGCATCCCCCACTCCTATACTGATCTGCTCTCTGATACACTACAGGGCCACATCCTCGAACTGGGCTGCCTTGATCCTCTCCACCAAGTCTGACTGAATCTGCATCCCCCATAGCTGCATCTGCACTCCGGGCACGATCACCTCAATCCCAAGGCTCTCCAAGTCGGCAAGCAAATGCCGATCCATGGTCAAACATATGGCTGTCGGATACCTGCTCAAGGCATCGACAACCACGTTGGCCTTCCCTGGGTGGTACTGAAGTAGGATGTCAAAATCCTTCACCAACTTCAGCCATCTGTGATGTCTCATGTTCAACTCCTTCTGAGTGAACACATACTTTAGGCTCTTGTGATCTGTAAAAATCTCCACCCTCTCACCATACAGATAATGCTTCCACAGCTTCAAAGCAAAACTTACTGCTGCCAGCTCCAGGTCGAGGGTAGGGTAGTTCTTCTCATAGGGACGTAACTGCCTGGAAGCATAGGCAATTACCTTCTCGTGCTGCTGCAACACACAACCCAGCCACTTCCCTGAAGCATCACAATAAATAGTGAATCCACCTGATCCTGAAGGCAACGTCAGAATCGGAGCTGTCGTCAGCCGCTTCTTCAACTCATCAAAAGCTGCCTGACACTCCTTTGATCATCAATACTCAGTATCCTTCCGAATCAACCGTGTCAACGGCTCTGTAACCCAGGAGAAATCCTGTACAAATCTCCGGTAATATCCTGCCAACCCCAGGAAGCTCCTGATCTCTGCAACTGAAGTCGGCACTGCCCATGCCTCAACTGTTACAATCTTCTTGGGGTCAACTGAGATACCATCTCCAGTCACCACATGCCCCAAGAAGTCCACCCGGTCCAAGAAGAACTCACACTTGGAGAGCTTCCCATAAAGCTGCTTCTGCCTGAGAGTATCCAGCACTATCCTCAAATGCTCCTCGTGCTCCTCCTCAGTCTTGGAATATATCAAGATATCATCAATAAACACCACTACAAACTGATCCAGATACTGATGGAACACCTTGTTCATAAGGTTCATAAACACAGCTGGTGCATTGGTTAGCCCAAATGGCATAACCAGAAACTCGAACTGTCCATACCGCTTCCTGAAAGCGGTCTTGGGAATATCCTCCCCCTTCACCTTCACCTGGTGATATCCCGACCTCAGATCAATTTTGGAAAATAACCGAGCTCCGCTCAACTGGTCAAATAGATCGTCGATCCGCGGCAGTGGGTATTTGTTCTTGATCGTGAGGTTGTTGAGTGCCCTATAGTCAATACACATGCGTACTGACCCATCCTTCTTCAGTACGAACAACACTGGTGCACCCCATGGCGATGAACTCGAGCGGATGAAGCCCTTGTCCTGTAGCTCATCCACTTGCTTCTTCAGCTCCACCAGCTCACTGTTGTTCACCCGATAGACATGCTGAGAGATGGGCTCCGCTCCTGGAACTAAGTCTATCGAGAACTCTATGTCTCTGTCTGGTGGCAATCCCGGCAACTCTGTTTTCCATAAATAAATTCCTTTATTTATTGTGTATCTAGGAAAATTACAACTGTGGGAATCTGATCTAGAAGACGATCACTTTATCCCTTGGACTATGCGAAGAAGAAAAGCTCTCAAAATTTTGACAGTAGATAACTATGTATCCGTCTGATGAATGAAAAAAAGAACTCTATTTATAGAGTCAAAAATAATAACTGAAAAGATAACTGTCTTCACAGCCTGTGCTTAGTTGAAAATTACGCAGGATTTAACATACGCAAGGTTGTGAGCAGTTACTGGACGTGGCCTGTAACTGTTGGACACATGGCAATCATGCATGAGTCGTATGCAAGTTACAGGACACACATGCGAGAGATCAGTGGCATGGCTGCCACGTACTCCAATTTGATAAAATCCACGCAGACTTGTTGAAGACGAAATCCACGCAGACTCGGGGTAGAAAGCTTCAAAATCTACGCAAACTTGGGGCAAGAAGCTTCAGAATCCATGCAGACTTGGTGAAGATGAAATCCATGCAGACTCGGGGTAGAAAGCTTCAAAATCCACGCAAACTTGGGGCAAGAAGCTTCAGAATCCATGCAGACTTGGCGAAGACGAAATCCACGCAGACTCGGGGTAGAAAGCTTCAAAATCCACGCAAACTTGGGGCAAGAAGCTTCAGAATCTATACAGATTTTGATGAAGAAAACTTCAGAATCCACGCAGACTTGAGGAAGAAAACTTCAGAATACACGCAGATTTGGGATAGAACTGCCAGCTGTCTTGATTCAGCGTGCCTCGACTGACACAAAATCTCTGGTAGTGATTACTTTTGTCAGTCACATTAAATGACAAGAAGCTCTTTTGGTACGCCAACTTGACGAAGGTTGAGTCTTGCTGAAGAAGATTTCAAAAATCACGCAATAGACGGCTGTGATCTCTCGAATTCTGTGCATACGTGGCATACGAAGAGACATTCTTCGACTGTTGTGTTGTCAGTCATAATTACTCTCTGACAAATGATGAGCTGTCTCCCCAGCGTGATTTGTAAATATTGTCTGGATCAACTGAGCGTGAATTTTGACTCTGTCCTGATCAACTCAGCGTGACTGTCATTTTTAAAGGCCTACAAGACCCCCTTCAAAGTTTTCGAAAAATTGAAAAGACTTCAAAATTTTCGAAATACTTTAAAAATAAGATGATAAAATGAAATCAGTCACGCTGAGATGACTTCAAATTTTTCGAAAGTCGGAAACACTTCGAAGTTCTTTGAGAATATCCAAATGAACTTATTAAATGTCATGATGACTCTTCATTTTTTGAGACTGATTACATCCAGTTTATGGTGGAATATGAACCGCCGACGAGCTCTGTTATATAAACAGGGAGAGGATTCATTTAATCTTTATCTTACGTCAACATGACACCAAAAGAGAATGCTGAGGAAGAAGCATGCAAGTTGGGCTTTTGTTCCCATGGTGACCCTACTTTTGGGGGTGAAGAGCCAGAGCCCCTTGTCTTCGAACTCAAAGATGATCCCTTGCAACTAGCCAAGAATTTCTTGAGCTATTTTGGCTTAGATGGCTCGTTCTCTTCTGATGGGCGCAGCCTCATAGAGCAGCGTGAAATGTTGAAGGCTCTGTTACACCGCATGGGGGTCAAAAGCGTAGAAGAACTAGGCATTAAGCTCAGTCGCTCTGGAAAATAGAGCGTGTCTTTTGTGCTTTTGTTGCACTCTTTTTTGTTTTGTCTTTTGTAAGGCTATCAGTGCCTGTCTTGAAGAATGAAGTACAACTTCTGTGTTTAATCTGCGTGCATTAATGAAGAATATTAATTAGCACCCTTTGACTATTTCCAATGTTGCTCTGTCTTCCAAAGCACACGTAACACTCATTTCACGGTTTACGAGCGCTATTTATGCGAATCTTTTCCAAGAATAGACTTGTACTTTGCCCTTTAAATAGATAGAAGAGTTTCACAGATACTCATCTCCCATTCCTCTTCTTCTTCTCTGAGAATGAAATTTTTAGGAGATTTCACACTCAAACAGGAAAGCAATGTTTTCTAATGTTCGACTTCTGCGCACTGTATCAAACATGAGTTTGCCAATCCTTAGCACCAAACTTGAAGGTAAGTCAGTATAATACGTGTATTATTTTTGCTATTGAAGATAGGCTTTCTGTTTCTTGTTTCTGATTTGAACAATACACGCCTGTTTCTGTTTGATAAATGCACACTGAATGATTTCTGTTGATACTTTCTGCAGAAACTTGGCTGAAAATTTTCTTCAGAACTGGCATTGGGGATGTGGATGTTGTGGAGAATATCCTGCTGACATCTACATCAGGGAGCTTATATGCTTTTGACGCGTAAATCAGACAACTCAGAACTCTTCGTGGGATAGAAGGGTCTTCCTCAGATGGTAGGAAGAGCCTTTATACACGAGAGTTGGATGGTGGAGTCAACTCTACCCCGAGAAATTGGGTAGTAGAGTTCCTTTCACGGGAGAACTAGAAATTGTATCCCAAAGTTTGGATACATTCCTGTCTTCCTTGAGAGGTTACCCCCAATCCACCAGTTGTATTGGCAGCACCACGATTTCGGGCTGCCATACTCTGTGGTTCTCCTCTCGTCTGAGAGAGAAGACCAGAGTTTGATTCCTGCTGATCTGGTCGTGACTGGGACCCAGACAGTCAGGAACTGCCACCAACAACGAACCTGACGGAGAAGATCCGACGGAGAAGATCCAAAGAAGAAGATAGATCTCTATTAGGTTATTGTTGTGGTGTAGAATAAAAATCCAAGATTTGTAATTGATTTCCATTATGATTTATAAGAAAGTCTAAGAAAATGTAATAGACTTTTTGTGGTGAAATAAGAATGGAAATGATAATTCTTCTATGCTCAAAGATTTGTATTTGTGGATGAATTGTGGACATGATAGATAATGAAATCTTCTTTTCTGTTTTAGAGTATATGATATTATCAGAGGTATTATGGACGTGATAATATGTAGGAACTCAAAAGAAAATAGATTGATTTCTATACAAAGGTCAAAAATGACAAATGAGCAAGTAGATTCGGAATTGATTCAGAGGTTATGAAAACATGATCAATAACGAATCCCCAATTTAATAAATTGATAGAAGATCATGAACGGACGAATAAATGAACGGATGAATCGTCGGATGAACGCAATTAATGGATGGATGAACCGTCGGATGAACGTGACGTTTCATTATTTGTAGAACTTCTGCCTATAAATATAGCAGAAATTTGACAAGAACAAACACTTCTTCTTTCAAACATAAAAATGTCGTCTGAAGAAGCATTTAAGAAAACTGGAATTGCCTCAAAAGTTCAGAAAGGCACTGAAGAACACCCTGCTGATCCAGTTCAATCGAAGAAGACGGAAGCAGGCGAAGGTTCGTCTGCACCCAAGCCACCAAGGGACATTCTGGATTTCCTGCTCGAACCAGGAAAGACTGAAGAAGAAGAAGCCATGAGGATGGCCGTTTGCAAGTTACTCGTGGGTTCTAGCAAAGAGGTTCTCGACTCTTTTGCTGATCACGTCTTCGAGAAAGACGGCAGTGGCCCACATCCAAATATAGAAAATGATGATAGTGATCTTCTTTAATATCATGTATCATCATTCATGATAAAAATAAAATAAAAATTTTATTTCTAAACATGAAACTGTCTGATGATTACAAGCATTTACATTTATACATAGTACTTTTTAAGGAATTTGCCATTAATAGGCATCAAAACTTTTCGACCATCCAATTCTGAGAGTTGATAAGCTCCATTTGAGAAAACTTTGCTCACAATATAGGGTCCTTTCCACTTTGCGTCAAATTTGCCCTTGCTCATATGAGTCATAGTCATAGGACGTCTGACAGTTAGAACAAGTTCTCCTTTTTGATACGCCCGAATTCTGACTTTCTTATTAAAAGCTCTTGAAATTCTAGCTTGATAGAATTCAATATTCTGTTGAGCAGATAATCTCTTTTCATCCAGAGCTTCTAATTCTTGAAGTCGAAGACGATCATTATTTTCTGCAGTGAGTTCATTAGCGATTGCTATCCTTAAAGAAGGAATTTGAATCTCTAATGGAAGAACAGCTTCGCAACCATACACCAGAGAGAAGGGTGTACATTTAGTAGTATTACGAACTGTAGTGCGATAAGCCCACAAACATTCACCGAGCTTCTCACTCTAATTACGTTTGTTAGTAGAGACAAACTTCTTTAGGAGTTTGATGATGGTCTTGTTGAAAGCTTCTGCTAATCCGTTAGCTGCAGATTATATGCGGTAGAAGCCACATTGTTGATCCGGTGATCGTCACAGAATCGAGTAAACTTTTGACTAACGAACTGTGGTCCGTTATCATGAATAAGGCGTCGAGGAACACCAAATCTGTAGATGACGTGGTGCTTAATAAAGCAAATGACATTGGACGTCTTAACTTCAGACAAAGGAATGGCTTCGGTCCATTTGGAGAAGTAATCGGTTATTGCAAGAATAAACCGATGACCCTTGGATGACGGCGGATTGATCGGACCAATAATGTCCATGCCCCAAGCTTCAAAGGGCCATGATGCTGCCGTCGGATGTAGAAATTCCGAAGGTTGATGAATAAAATCCGCATGGATTTGACAAGCTTTACACTTCTTTGCATATTCGATGGCGTCTGATACCATAGTAGGCCAATAATAACCCATACGTCGAATACGGTCTTGAAGTTTTGGTCCAGGCTGATGTGCACCACAAATTCCATCATGTGCTTCACGAATAATTTGTTGAGCCTCGTCACCGGCAACACATCGGAGAAGTAAACCATCATAAGCTCGACGATATAAGGTCTTTGTTGTATGATTGTAATAGAATCTGAGTGATCGTCGTCTGATAGATGCTGCTTCATTCGGATCATCTGAAAGAATATCGTACAATACGAAATCTAAGAAAGAAAGTCTCCAATCTTTATCCGTATTCTGATTCTCGGCCGAGTTACTGAAGATGAATTCCATACTGGAATCAGAAGAAGATGACATCGATTTACGACTGAATCCAAATCCTCTTGTTGTATTGACATCATGAGATATTGATTCTTCAATGTTAACTGGAAGTCCTAGGGTCAGATTGTTTTCGAGATGAAATAATTCTCGATTGCGAACAACAATCATTTGTTGACGTCTGATTGGAATAGCCAACACCGTCGCAAGATTGGCAAGAGCATCAGCTTCTGTGTTACATGCTCGTCTAACATGTTCAATGAAGAATTCTTCAAACGAAGAAGCCATAGATATAGCCGATCTATGATAAGGAACCAAATCTTGATGGCGAACTTCATAAGTACCCCTTATCTGATTGACAATGAGTTTAGAGTCTCCGTACGCCTCCAAATATTGAATATTCAGATGTTTAGCGAGTTGAAGACCAATAAGCAATACATTGTATTCAGCTACGTTGTTTGAACATGGCTGATCAAGAGAATAGGCTCTTTGGATAGCAAGACCTTCTGGCGATATAAGAACGATTCCAACTCCGGCGACAATATCACCATTAGGACCAATTCTTGAAGCTCCATCAAAGAATAGACGCCAAGTAGGATCTTTTTCAGCAATTTGGTTTGAATCTAGGACTTCATCTGGAATTTCGTCATAGAGTTTTGAATCTTCTGGAATTGAATGAGCAGCCAAAAAATCAGCTAAAGCTTGTCCTTTGACTGACTTCTGAAGAATATAATGCATGTCATACTGTGCAAGTAGGATTCCCCAGTTAGCTAATCGAGAATTCAAAACACTGGGTTTCTTCATCATGATCCGTATAGGATTGATCCTGGAGATGACATGAATAGTCTGGCCAATGATATAATGTCGTGTCTTTTGAACAGCGAACATCAAGGCTAGATATTCTTTTTCGACTGGTGAATATCGAGGTTCAGCTCCAGTCATAGTACGACTGAGATAGTAGATGGCTTGTTCATGACTATTTTGATTCTTTTGAGCGAGTAATGCACCCAATGAATGACTCATTGCTCGAGTATATAGGAGAAATGGAATTCCTGAAACGGGAGGTACCAATACTGGAGGGTTCATCAGATATTGTTTTATATCATCGAATGCTTTCTGACATTCATCATTCCAGACAAAAGAAACTCCTTTCTTCATAAGTTTGTTGAATGGTCTGCAGCGTCCTGATAAATTAGAGATGAATCTCCTGATATAAGCGATCCTTCCTTGAAATCCTCGTAGCTCTTTTAAGGTACGTGGAGGACGCATCTCTTGGATGGCTTTGATCTTCTCGGGATCCACGTGTATACCTTTAGAGGTAATGACGAAGATGAGAAATTTACCACTAGAGACGCCTAAGAAGGACTTAGTAGGGTTCATCTTTAATTGATGTTTACGCATTAGATCAAATATAGTCTTCAAATCTTGGATATGATCCTCCTTTTGTCAACTTTTGACTGCAATATCATCAACATAGCATTCGACTGTTTTCCGCAAATGTTCACGGAATATAGTGCTCATAGCTCGTTGATAAGTTGCTCCTGCATTCTTGAGACCGAATGGCATAACTGTATAACAGTATATACCAATCGGCGTTCTGAAAGAAGTGTGCTTCTCGTCATCTGGAAACATTTTAATCTGATTGTATCCAGAATACCCGTCCATGAATGACATCCGCTCAAATCCACAGGTATTATCAATCATGACATCAGTGATTGGTAGAGGGAATTCGTCTTTAGGGCATGCCATATTGAGATCGCGGAAGTCTATGCATACTCTGACCTTGCCAGTCTTTTTAAGGACAGGAACTATGTTAGCCACCCAATCGAGATGTTGTTCCTCTCTAATAAACCCGGAGGTTATGAGTTTATTGACTTCAACTTCAATTGCATCCATAATATCTGGACGAAATCGTCGCTGTTGTTGTTTGACCGGTTTGGCATTCGGCAAGATATTGAGCTTGTGAGTTACAATTTGTGGATCAAGTCCTGGCAAATCTTCATAACTCCAAGCGAAGATGTCGATGTAGTCACGAATGAGTTTGATTATGTCTTTCTTATCAGGTTCAGAAAGACTTTCACTAATGAATATTGGTTTGGGAGATCCCTCTTCACCAACATCTATTTGAACAAGTTTGTCTTCAGTCGGAGGTTCTTTTTGCTCGAAACGGAACTCCCGTTGATTATCTAATCTTTGGGCCCATTGTTCCGATTCAGGTAAGATTTTAAACTCTTCTTCGTCTTCATCACTTTCTTCAGAATGGTCAATGGAAACCATGTTGGAAGACAGAATGTTGCAGTAGAAGTCCCCGATACTTGTATCGGAATCCCAAGAAGTGGTACTAGACGAATCAGATCTCTTATCTTCGTCAGACTCAGGATCTTCATGGATAATATTGATAAAAGGAGTAGGAGCAATATAGCCCAATCCGTATTTTGTCCTTCCATATTTCAGAAGAGGAATACGAACAAGCATTTTTCTTCCCTTTCCACTATTGAGGCCAGTCCTGAAGTCATAGCCCATATTTTTGATGATGTCTTTAGATTGCTGACTATAACGACGTAGTTGTAATCTTCCAGTGTCATCATTTTTGTCTTCATCTTCTAAATCAGAAGGACTTTGGGGCCCTTTATAGAAGAATATTGGAATGTCTCCTGGCTTTCTGCTGGAAACTAGAAAGTATGAGGATTGTACAGGTTCTAAGGATACATCTGTATGTACAACCCCTATTGTTATTGCGTTCAAGTCATCTAACAAATGTAAATAACTATGAACATAATTACACACATCAGCCTACTACAAAGATGGAGACTTTTCATTACATGTAAAAGCAGCAGTATTTACATTGGGAGAAGACTGAGCCTTAGAGATTTTAGCCAAGTCAATGACTAAAGGGGGAGAAGAAGAACGAGAAGAAGCATTGTTTCGATTAAGATCGATAACAAATGGCTCAGAAGAGGTGAGCTCCCTTGAAATTTGAGATGGAAGAATAATCCGCCCTCCAACTGGAATTAGCAGAGTATCCTGTTTCATATGTAGAGATGCAGGAATTACAGTACGCCCACTGACAGGAATAATCATTGTGTCTTGAGCAAACGACTGAGGTAACGGAGAAATCCGTCCACTCACCGGAATGATGAAAGAACCTTCTTCAGAGAGTTTGGGAGATTGTTGCTGAATAGTTCGACCTTTAACAGGAATTATTAAGGTCTCACTTTGTGAATCCTCTTTCTCCATATCTTGTATAACCCTTGTATACTCTTCTTTGTACATTTGGGAATCATTAAAATAAGCTTCAACCCCATGGAAGGGATTTATATCAGCAACTTCTTTTTGTACTCTTCCATTGCTATCAATGTATTTAAAACACTGATGAAGAGTAGAAGGCACCACGTTATTTTCATGAAGAAAGGGCCTCCCCAGAAGAAGATTATCGGATCCCACGATCTCGATCACATAGAAAGTGACTTTGGATCTGAAATTGCCTATCTGAAGCTTCAGATGAATCTTTCCCAAAGGCTCGCTTCGGCTTTGATTGAATCCCAGGATAGTAGTAACCGTCTTAGAGAGCTTGTGAAGAAGGATTTTTAGTTCATCCAACAGACTCTTTGGCATTATGCTTATAGCAGACCCTGGATCAATGAGGATACGATCTATCTTCATTGTATCGATATAACCGGTGTAGTAGAGAGGCCGATCATGTCGATTATCCTCCAATAGCATGTCATCTTGTGTAAAGGTGATATTTGGGATAATTTCTAATACACTGTTGCAATGTAAGCAAGTGACAGGTTCTGCATCTGGCTTCTTCAATTGTGCAAGACAAGAGTCAGCTTGTAGAAGTGCTTCACTTAATGTCTTCCGAGTCTCTTTGGAAAGACGTAGAAGTTCAAAGAGGGACATTCTAGCTGGAGTATTAGCAAGCTGAGCTAAAATGTCGAAATTATAAGGCTTCTGAAGTCCAAGAGGAGAGGACTTCTTGATTGGCTTATCAAACCGAGCCTGTTGTTTGCCTTTCTCCAGAGCTGTAGGCTTGGGAGGAACAGGTTCAGTGGATGATTTTTCTTCAGGAGGAACATTAGAAGCATCTTTATCAGCTGGAGGGATATCAAGAGGATCCTCAGGATTTTTGGAATAATCCTTTAGATAAGGTTTCCCCGTTCGAGTAGCACTAACAAGTGCTTCTTCTTTCTCTTTTGGCTCTGTGTCAGGAATAGATCCAAGAGAAGTCATATGACATGATTTAATCTTTCCAGCCTTCTTGGACTTTCGAGAAGTAGTCTTTTGAGGAGAAGGCGATTCAAAATCTGCCACTAGATCAGGATGGATCCACATGATTTCTCCAGTTTCCAAAGTGATTGGCACTAATCCTTCAGACCGTGGAGGAGGAAGATTCACTATGTCAAGAGTTGCCTTGGGAATAGGAACGATCCCACTTTCAAGGAGTTGAGGAGGAAAATCTCCGAATTGCATAGAGACGACGTTGGAGGTGACGGTCTTCTCTTTTGGAGTAAAAGAGAGAGCTCCAGATTTAATCATTTCTTGGATCTTTCCTTTCAGTACATAACATGTACGAATTGTATGACCCAACATTCTGTGATATGGGCAGTATTTGGGATGATCTGTTTTACCAGCTTCATTAGGTTTCTTGATCTCAGGTAATTGTATCTTATTACCTTTAAGCAGACATTCAAAGATACCAAGGATATCGTCGTCATCGAAAGAATATTCTTCTTTGGGGCGAGGTGTTCTTGGTTGTTGAGTTGTAGGAGAGGTTTGAACAGTTGATGCATCTTTGCTCTGAAAATTAACTTCGAGAGTTTCTTTTCCCTTTCGAGCATTGTTTTTATTGTTAGTACCTTGACCTGTTTCTTTAGGAGTCATCTGCACTCCTAAACCTTTGAAGGTTTCAGCACTAATTTCTGCGGCCTTAGCACTAACTATGAAAGAAGGCCAGTCTTGGAATTGAGTGGATCCTGTCCACATGCTAATGATTGGCAACAAGTTTGATTTGCATGTGTCGATGGTGACAGCATCAGGAGTTCCAAGAGGCATCTTCAGAGCTTCTCTTCGAAACCGTTCAATGTACTCTTCTGTAGTTTCATTATTTTTCTGCTTGATTCTAATAAGAGCAGACATAGTCATATCATTGAGCCCTTCATATAGAACCGTTCAAGAAACATCTGTTTGAAACCAGAAAATGAGGTAATGCTCCCATCTGGGAGACTTCTATACCATTCATAAGCCATTCCCTTGAGACATCCAATAAACATCCGAGTAAGGAGGGCGTCGCTTGGTTGCAGCTGATCAGTCATCACTTCAAAGTGATTAATGAACTGACTTGGAAAAGTGGTTCCATCATAGAATGAGATAGTGGGAGGCTTGTATTTAGGAGGATACGATACTTGCTTCCATTCTATCGGATAAGGTTGTTTGATGCCTAACCTTTGTAAACCATCTTTCTGTTTGAATGCCTCGAATTGAGTTTTGAGATTCCTCAATTCTTCATTAACAATTCCAGAAGATTGTGGAGTTGTAACTTGTAGAGAATAGTTGGAAGGAGGAACCGCATTGTAAGCACTACCCCCAGCTCCAGAGAGACTAGGGTTTGGTTGAGCTGGTCCAGGAGTATTAGATTGTACTACTGGAGGAACTTGTACTGGACTCATATCAGTGTCAGTTGGTATGGCATCTGGTATAGTCTGTCGATTTTGCATCTGTGTTGCCATGAGTTCATACATCGACTTCATAGTATCAGCCATAGACTTCATTTGTTATTCCAAAGAAGCAATTCTTTGATCTTGAGGAGTCAAGGAAGAAGAAGGTTCATCAGTATTCCCATCAACCATATAAGTCGTGACTGTACGAGGAATTATTGATGAACTGGTAGATGTTGTTTGTTCTGAATCATTGCTTTGTGCATCAAAGTCAATTATAGGAGAACTACCCCCAGTAGGAAGAGGTGGGAAGTTAGATTCTCCAAGAAATTCAGAATCATGTTCAGAGATCAAATTTCTTTGACTAGAGGCCAGGACTCTTACTCTGGTATTTCTATATACTCCATCTGGACTATCAACTCTACCCCAGCATCCCGAGAGGTCATATTGGCAGAAGCAAACAAAGGCTCATCTTCATCAGGCATAGGTTCACACTGAATCCGATTGAAGACAGATTGTCGTTTTGTTTGACATCTGCATTGCATTGTGACTCTTGGCTGGAAGTCACATTCATGATCAACATGATCATGAGCCATTGATTGACATCTGCATTGAATTATGACTCTTGGATAGAAGTCACATTCAGCATGGTCCTTTGACACAGAATTACTTCTTCTCTTCTGTTGAAGATATTCTCGTAAATCTGTTTGTGAAGATTGAGGAATATATTTCCTGTTCTTGGGTCTTGATGGCTCTTGATTATATAGAGAATGATTAATATGAGCCACATAGTTTCTTGCATACTCTGCGTCTGGATCTCTTATCCTTGTTTCCAACTGGTATGGTTTCTTAACACCAGAAGTGTTAATTTTTGTTCTTAGATCAGTTGGAGGTAACACATTGGTTTTGGACACATGGAGTTTTCCTTCCATTGATCTGGATATTTGTAGAGAAGGAAGAGTTGAACCACCCCCTTGATTAGGGGTTGGTAACAGACCTTTTCTAGACAAATTCTGTGCCCAATTCGAAGAAGTCATAGAAGAAAACATTAAGGAATGTTTCTTCTTAGACTCATTCAAGTTTTGAGACATAAAATGTCCAGAAGGAAGAGTTGTCAAAAGACCATCTCCTTTTCATTGACTAACAAAATTGTCAGTCAAAGCTGTTCCTGAAGTAAAAACTACAGGAGCAGAAGAAACAACTAAAGAGTTATTTCTCTTCGAAGGTACTTTGTGTGGAAGACCACCCCCAGTTCTGGTAGAACTTGGCAAAGAGGAAGAGATAGCTAAAGAGCTATTCTTCTTAGATGAAATACACGCTGAAACAGGCTTGGTTAAAGAACCAGTGCTGTTGGCGTGACTTTTAACTTTGGAAATACACGCTGGAATAGATTTGGCTAAGGAGCCAGTATTGTTAGCATGATTGTTGAGGTTGAAATTGCACGCTGGAACAGACTTGGCTAAGGAACCAGTGTTGTCAGCGTGACTTTTGAGGTTGAAATTGTACGCTGGAACAGATTTGGATAAGGAGCCATTACTGTCAGCGTGACTTTTGAGGTTGAAATTGCACGCTGGAACAGATTTGGCGAAGGAGCCAGTACTGTCAGCGGGACTTTCAACTTTGGAGATACACACTGGAACAGATTTGGCTAAGGAGCCAGTACTGTTAGCGTGATCTTTGATTGCTGTCATCTTCGAGCACACAAGAGTGTGCGTGCTTGTAGTAGAGTTCTTGCCAGTATTAGGAGCAGACACTGTGGCAGAGACTTCACCATTGACTGCCAACTGATTCTTAGGGACATAGATAGAGTGTCCCTTCGACTTGGCAGTGATGATGGAGGCTGTAGTGGGCTTACCACTCTTAGCCCGCTGCATTTCTTTATAGGCGAGTTGATCGAATTGGATCGTCATCACCTTCTTCGTCGAGCTGATTGACGAAGTATCGCATTGAGTTGTTGCCATCTCAGAAGAGGAGATGGTTTTCCCCAGCAGAGTCGCCAATTTGTTTTCCATAAATAAATTCCTTTATTTATTGTGTATCTGAGAAAATTACAACTGTGGAAATCTGATCTAGAAGACGATCACTTTATCCCTTGGACTATGCGAAGAAGAAAAGCTCTCAAAATTTTGACAGTAGATAACTATGTATCCGTCTAATAAATGAAAAAAAAGAACTCTATTTATAGAGTCAAAAATAATAACTGAAAAGATAACTGTCTTCACAGCCTGTGCTTAGTTGAAAATTACGCAGGATTTAACATACGCAAGGTTGTGAGCAGTTACTGGACGTGGCCTGTAACTGTTGGACACATGGCAATCATGCATGAGTCGTGTGCAAGTTACAGGACACGCAGGCGAGAGATCAGTGGCATGGCTGCCACGTACTCTAATTTGATGAAATCCACGCAGACTTGTTGAAGACGAAATCCACGCAGACTCGGGGTAGAAAGCTTCAAAATCCACGCAAACTTGGGGCAAGAAGCTTCAGAATCCATGCAGACTTGGTGAAGATGAAATCCACGCAGACTCGGGGTAGAAAGCTTCAAAATCCACGCAAACTTGGGGCAAGAAGCTTCAGAATCCATGCAGACTTGGTGAAGACGAAATCCACGCAGACTCGGGGTAGAAAGCTTCAAAATCCATGCAAACTTGGGGCAAGAAGCTTCAGAATCTACGCAGATTTTGATGAAGAAAACTTCAGAATCCACGCAGACTTGAGGAAGAAAACTTCAGAATACACGCAGATTTGGGATAGAACTGCCAGCTGTCTTGATTCAGCGTGCCTCGACTGACACAAAATCTCTGGTAGTGATTACTTTTGTCAGTCACATTAAATGACAAGAAGCTCTTTTGGTACGCTAACTTGACGAAGGTTGAGTCTTGCTGAAGAAGATTTTGAAAATCACGCAATAGACGGCTGTGATCTCTCGAATTCTGTGCATACGTGGCATACGAAGAGACATTCTTCGACTGTTGTGCTGTCAGTCATAATTACTCTCTGACAAATGATGAGCTGTCTCTCCAACGTGATTTATAAATATTGTCTGGATCAACTGAGCGTGACTTTTGACTCTGTCCTGATCAACTCAGCGTGACTGTCATTTTTAAAGGCCTACAAACTCCTCTGGGAAAACATCCATATAATCTGCTATCAAGGGGTGTAGAATCGTCTGCTCCTCTACCGAGACTCCACAGAAGACTCCGCTGCTCTGCTCTGCCTGACGTCTGGAGTACTCGAACTCTGGCTCCCCCGGCACTCTGAACAGAACTCTACCCCCTCTGCAATCGATGCTGGCATGGTGCCTGCTCAACCAATCCATGCCTAGTACTATATCGTAGTTCGGTAATGGCATTATGAGCAGGCTCACCTCCAACTCACGGCCTCCCAAAACTACTCTCCGACCCTTACAAATATCACTCACGAGGATAATACCACCCCCGGTCGTGATCTTGTAAGTCCTAGGCAATGATTTAGCTATGATACCGCATCTAATCACAAAAGATACTGATATGAAGCTATACGATGCACCAGAATCAAATAATGCAAATGCTGGACTGGAGTCGAGAAGAATCGCACCTGCAATCAGCTCTCCAGTCACCTCTGCCTCTCCAGCTGCCATGGCGAAGGCTCGCCCCTGCTGGCCTCCCCTGGCCTGCTGCTGGTGCTGGATGAACCTCTGCTGCTGCGTCGGCAGGGCTGGTCCCCGCTGCTGGTCCACTGAAGCTCTGGCTCTACCTCCCGGAGCTGCTCGTCCTATACGGCACTCCTTCATCTGGTGATCTGCTGAGCCACACACTAGGCACTGGCCCAGCCTCTTCCTGCACTCATTGGCAACATGCCCAGACCTCCTACAGTATCCACAAGTGGTAACCTGCCTCTGGCCCTACTGGTGCTGCCTCGGCTGCTGCTGGTGCTGAGCTGGCCTCTGCTGGATCGGCTGAGGCTGGAACTGCCTCGGCTGCTAAAACTGAAAGTGAGGCCTCTTGGCCTGGCCTCCGCTGCTGCTACTGTCCCCAACTGGGTCTCTCCCTCTCTTGAGCCTAAGCTCAAGATCATCCTCAGCTAACAGGGCCCCCGTCAAGATCTCCTCAAACGTAGCATCTCTGCTGCCCTTGGTCAGGGACTTGACCTCCTTGACCAGACCCTTCCGGAACCTCTGGGCCTTCGCCGTCTCGCTCAAACCCTCAACAAACCTGCCGAGACGGCCAAACTCTCCCGCATACTCCTCAACTGAGAGGCTCCCTTGGACCAAGCTCTCAAACTGCGACTCTAAGGCTCTGACTGCTGAATCTGGGAAGAACTTCTTCTTGAAGAAGCCCCTGAACTGCTCCCAAGTCTGCCCCGGTACCCCCACCCTGGGGTCTGACTGATACCAGGTGCGAGCAAGATCTCGCATCCGGCTAGCTGCGACCTCGATCTGAAGATCTGCTGGATTCCTGGCCAAGCGGAAGATCTCCTCTATATGCTCGATCCACTCATCGGCATATAGGATCCCCTCTGTCCCCAGAAAGTCTCTGGAGTTCATCTTCTGAAACTGCTCGATCCCCGGTGTCCTCGGCTGCTGTACCACTGGTCGAGCTGCTGTTGTCGTGACGGCCAACTCCATGCCTCTGTCCTGCCGAGCCTGCTGTCGGTCCATGAACTGCTGGAAATACGCGAACATCTGAGCTGCGTCCACATGTCCTGGAGGCGGTGGCGGCTGGAAGGGATCCTCTGGAGTGACCGGGTCCTGCCTCCGAGTCAGTGGATGCATACCCCCTGCTGCTACTGCCGAGGTCTCAATACGAGCTGAGGTGGCAAGAGCTGCAGTCCCCTGGCCTCGTCGTACTGGCTGAGAGGTAGCAGTCCCCTCTATAGCATCCTCATGGACGGCACGCTGCGATCGAGTCTCTACCATCCTGAGGATAGACAAACAAGAGTATCAATTTCTGAGGAAGAAGCGAAATAACAAATACGGACAATTATAATTCAAAGGATCAGCTGACAAAGGATTTAGATGGCAATAAAAGGAATTTTCCTAAAGTGATTGAGTATCTTAAAATTAATGTCCTATATCCTATTGCAGGCTGTAGTGATACTCTAATTCGAATACCACTACACTTCTAGTCTAGACCTGCATGGGCCACCACTAAAAACGTGTCACGACCCGCACCCTAGAGTAAGGGCACGAGACGTGGGTACGTCCAGCCTACGCCGCAGTATCGGCGGTAGAACGCTGTCTTAGGTCACAACATCTAACAATATATCTCTAAATAGTTTATACTCCCCGAATGGGGGTGACATAGCAATAGTAAACTCAATCACAACTAAGGAAGAGATAGCACGATATGAAATAGAACTCAAGGAATAAAATAGATAAAAGCAGTCTAAGATAATCCCAGCAATATCCAACAGTACAAGGTCTCAGATAAAAGAATATATACAACTCATAACTCCAAATAAAGTCTAACTAAGACATGTCTCAAGACTGCAAAAGTAACATAAGCCTAACTAGTCTAGTCTAGGCAATCGGGGTGATCTCCTCAGCTAGAGCTGGGTCCTCCTGAGGGTCCAGCTCGCAGGTGTCATCTAAGGCTGCCCCGTAGTAAGTGTCCAGGCAGGCCTCCTCCTCCTCCTCTGTAATATTTCAACAGGTCCAGTCAGGACAGGAGCGAGTACAGTACATCTCAACAGATCATAGCAGGTTAGAAAATATAATCATGCAGTAAAGTAAGATACAGGTACTAAAAGAATGCAGTATGTAAACAGAGAGAGAACTGTAATAGAAATATCTACTATACATAGGGAACTAGCAGTGACTAGTGAATCAGAGTACAACATGAACATGTAAATGGCCTGGGATGATTCTGATGCTACACTATGGAATGATTCTGATGCTACACTACTGGTGTATTATTCACATGTCCATTTATATTCCCCCGTACCCCCAATCAATACACAAGGATCCAGCCAGGTTATGTTATATGATGCTATGTAACAGCCCCCGAAGGGTAGTAGACCCCGAAGGTGATAAGCCCCCGAAGGTGATAGACCCCAAAGGTGATACATAGTAGTCCCATAAATGGGATAAGGATTCTAGGAAGACTCTACGATCATAAGAGTATATGTCGTAAGTGATCAAAGAACCAATGAAGCATAGTGATACGCCATGTAAGTGAAACGCACAGAACATGTAGTACCCGATGCTCCCTAAGGATAACATCTCAAGAAGGAATCCATATAGTACCAATCCGTGTGACCAACGTGACAGTACAAGTAAAGTAATCTACTGCAGGAAATAATTCTAAGCAGGATATAAAATGATCAGAGAATGTACTCGCCTGTATCTGAGTGTCCAATATGAAACGTACTGTCCAAAGAGTGGTGTCTGGCTCCTAATCAGAACAGCACAAGTCACAACAAGTCCAGAATAGTAAAATGGAGTCCTACTATGCATTCTACATGATTCTAGGTCAATCTAGGCCAAAGTCAACTCTTGGTCAACTCTGGTCAACCCTAGAAGTCAAACTAGGTCAACCTTGTCTAAACTAGGCTATACTAAGTCTAATAATGATGTACAAGCCCTATCTAGGATTACCAAGCTATACCAACTACCTAGGCCTATTCCCATCACAAGTGTATACATTGCCTATATCTAGTTACATCCAAGTATACACATATGGTACAACATGAACTTGCAAAAACCCAAACAACCCCATGGCCTACTATCATGGTATCCCCCAATCAATACACAATATAACCCTCTATATAAACCATATTCATATGTATAGGAACACACATATCACAATGTATCTAATAGCCTACAATATACAACACATTGCATTATATATAGACACATATATTAGAGGTTCATTTATGAACTCTACATTAGTTAGGCATATATGAAACATGGGAATTTGTATGTGGTACACATGAATTGGTGTGTGGGTAAACAAGTGCAGCTGTGTGTTTGTATACAGAAATTAAAAGTGTGTGTGTGCATTTAGGTATACATAAACAATGTGCAGGAAAATACAACAGTGGGAGAATAAGAGGAACCTGTGTGTGTGCAGTAACAGTGAATAGGACTGTTGTGTAACCCAGGTTGAATTCCCACAATTCTCAGATTCAAAAACAGGAAGCTCAGTTAAAAAGAAGCAGTGTATCATATATCAAAACCAACTCATATATATCTACTAAACCCCAAAACAGTCTACAACTGGGTTAAACAAACTCAATCTCAGGTTTAGAATAAGGAGAACATACTCAAAATCAGTTAAAGGAACTATTCTCAGTTTTTCCCAAAACCTCATTCACAGTGCACATCAAGTTAACATGTAAACCTACATTAATGTTAACATGTCTACTTAGTTTAAACATGTTCTCAGTTTTATTTTAACTATCAACAAATCAAATTTTTCTAACTGAACAGGAAATAAATCAAACAATCTAAAACAGCTCACTCTTAACAATTATTGAATCATGGGAAAAACACCCAACCAAGTTCAAGAGAAGGCCAAGAAACATTTGAAATCAGTGATAGCAGTTCATTAGTGACTGGTAATAGCAGTTAACAGTGCCAAGGAAGATATGGGATATGAGTTATCAGTTTTTCGAAGTCATCCAAATATCCAACATTCCAAATTCACAACCAAAACCCCATAATCAAAAGTAAAAACTGAGTTAACTAGATTATAATTAGAAGAATAGGTTTGAGTCTTAAACATGCATTAAACAGTGATAAATATGTTAGTTTAATCAGGCAAGGATCAATGTTAGAAAACTGGAAGTAACAGAAATCATGTATCAGTGTGTTGGTGAACCCAAACTCATGTTAGAGACCAAACACATCCAAATCACTAACTACTATGCAAAACCTAATCTACCACATATCATTAGACATATTAGGATCCATATTAACAAGTTAAAACATGAATTAAACCAATAGAAATTGAATCGAAACAGTAATAGAAACCAATGCACTGAAACACACAGGCCTTCCCCATGCACACGAGATTTCGTGTCCGACACGACACCAACTGACACGAGGCTTGGGGAGTGTCACGACAGACACTGCCCCTTGCTCAGTGTTAAATATCATGTGCTCTCGTGTCCTGTGCAGCCCGTACGAGCACGCTGGTAGCAGGGGAGCTACAGTGCTCGTGCGCGCGCCACGAACCCGCGTGTGCACGTGTTGACCACGACTCGACACGACACAGGAATCACAATACGACACTCGAATCCTCTAAGCAAACCCTAGGACTAGATTCCTATTCAAAAACTTCCCTGAAATCTGAACGAAGTGTCCTTTGGGACATTTCGTCGAACACCCTATCAACCCACTGATACGTGTCCTATACGGATACGAAACGAATTCGAAACCTAGGGTTAGCCTATCCTATAGTTAGGGTAGGGCTAGGGCCTTCCTAAAATGGTTTTAAACAAGATTTAAATGGAGTATAGGAAGTTATACCTATTGGTGAACAAGCCTTCACAAAAACTCAATAGAGAGATTCCCCAAGCCACCCAAACTCTCATAAATTGTTGTTTTCCTGCAAACAACCAATACCAACAGCAAGAGTATTGATTTTAGGTCCTAATGAAATTGGTTTGGGAAAGAAAGGATTTAAATTGGATTTTTAATGATTTTTGGAAGATGGAACTCACCTCTTTCCTTAGAACTTTTGGATGAACCCTAAAAGAGGCTAGCCCTAAAATCTAGGAGGGATTATCTAGGGGGGGCTGCCTAGTGGCCAGCCAAGGCTAGGGCTAGGGTTAGGTTGGCTAGCTTAGGTTGAGTCTTCTAAGGTTTAAGTCATAATCTTGGCTTATGACTTCACAAGTCATAACTTAACCAATCTAATCCCAAATTACCCCAAACTAATTCTAATGAACTAGAAATCACTAACTTAGGTCATACTAGGGTTTCTTAACCTAACCAAGATATTCTGACCTAGGTTAGCCTATAGGGCAGTCTCCTAGTCAACACCAGACAACATCTAAAACTAGCACCAAACCATTATACTAAAAATCACCTAAAAATCACATTAATTATAATTAATAATAATAATCCCCAAATAAATTCCAAAATTTTGAAAATGACCAAAATACCCTCAAGCTAGAAAAGTGGCAGTGACAAGGCAAAACTGAGTTCGGAGCTAGGAGATATCGTCGTTGCAAGTTGTTCTTGCTACTAAAAAGCGGGGCTGAATTCTAATGACGAATTTTAGAGTTTCTATTGGACTAAAAATAATTTCGAATTATGGCTGATAGAAGGGGGATGTATTGGATTTATATTGTTATTTATTTTAGATTTATCTCCTAAATTAGATAGGATTTGATTTAAATAAATTGGAGTTTGCTTTGTTAGGATAGGATATAGATAGAGATGTTTTCCTAGTAGAAGTATGATTAGTATTTATTTAAAATCCCCTTTAATTAATCTTCCTTTTAATTTAAATTATTTTAAAACCGATTCAATCCAAATTCAATCCAAATCCAACTCAATTAAATCTAGATAATTTCAAATCCAAATTAAATATAGATGATTCCCATATTTAAATCAAACTTACTTAAATTAAATCTATAAAATCTAATCAAAGTTTAAATTACCACAATAAGTTCAAAATATCTTTTCTAAAAATAATAATAATAAATAATTTCGAAAATCCAAAAAAATATATGAATAAAAATTTGTACATCCATGCAAATAAGGTATTTACATAAAATATAGTTTTCTAAATTAATTTGAAATAAAATAATCTTTTATAAAAGTAAAAGATAAAGGTTTTTGGCAAATATCGTGAAATGTTCTTCTGATATGAAAATATTTGTTTATACTATGTATTGAAACAACATATTTATTCTATATTCATAAGAAAAATAATAATATAATATTTGTATATGAATGAACAAATATCTTGTATTTACGTCTTTACGCATTCGCACTCAAGGTATGATACCAAAATAAAAATCAATACCAAAATAAATTAATAAAAAATATAGTAAAAATTTAGGGGGTTTACATCCTACCCAACTTACAAGAATTTCGTCCTCGAAATTAAAAATAAGTAGGGGGTTCGAGAGGGTACAAAGTTATATCGATCAAATCACAACGTTCAACACAAACATGCATTAGAAAATCGTGATCTCGATAACTATGAAAATAAATTATGAATTTAATTTAGGGAGTGAATGATGGTCACGATAATGAATCTAGGGTCAAGGGAAAGGACGAGTAACTCGAGATGGAGATATAGTTCCATTGGTTGGTCGGTGGCTAACTATCTTGGCAATAGATGGTGGGACAACTAAGGGGATATCAAGTACGAACGTTTTGTCATTCCAAAATAAGTGAAAGACAAAGACTATTAAGAGTGTGAAGAAGCTATTATTGAATACAAATACGTGGTCCAAAGGCAAGATGAATAGTTCAAAAGAGAATTGCTAAGGCAATCGTGGATGAGACTCTAGAGGCCAAGTTTAACTATGTCTCCATCCATATTAGAACGATATGTAAAAAGCGAACCAAAGTGCACTCGATTGATCAGACCATCATGCACCGGTTCTAATTAGACAATATGTTAGTGAGCGCGCGCTCAACAGCATAAGTCATGAACAAGCTCGATAGATGGATAAGCTTGCAAAACTAGTTTATAGTAGCAACATTAGTCAAGATGGTAAAAATAGGCACATGAGATTATTATTGAAAGAGAGTAGAATTATTTCGAACTTCTTAAGGATCTAGGTACCTATGTAGTCATCCTACGGTCTACTTGTCTAAGACTTGGTTAAGGTCATAAGGATAGTTAGGTCGTAAGGCATTCTACCCAACTTACAAGAGTTAAACTAATAGTGTGATGGGACAATGGGTCAAGCAATCAAGATAAAGCACAAAGTTAAGCATTTAAGGAATTAAGTAGAACAAAATCACATATCGGATCGAAAGAATTGAGTCGAGGTTGAGTCCCTATCCTTGGTCGAAAAATATATCGGTATCATGGTAAAGGTTATAGTCTAGTCTTTATGACTCGGAAGTCATATCAAAAAATAGAGTACCAATAGACGTGTTTGAGTGGAACATAATATACCTACATGAAGGTGAGCTCGTCTAGGTCTTACATATAAAATTTGTTGGAAGGTAACAGCTGGTCTCTTGCTCCGAATATCAATGTCACGATAGGGGACACCAAATGATCCAAAATAGAAAGTGGTTGTTCATGAGGTGCTAATTAATGCAAACAAAATAAAAAGGATCAAGTTAAAGCACGAAATAAAGATAATTAAGAAATCTAGTAGATCAAAGTAAAATAAGTTAGGGACAAGGTTTCTAGAGAGAAGATAGTCTCCTAGATGGGGTATGATCAAGATACAGTTCTAATTATTTTTGAAATTCTCAAACAATTAGACGGTCACGGTAAAAGGTCTAGATTGAGGGAAGGACAGGTAAGTCAAAATTGAGATAAAGTCACATGGTTTGGTAGATGGCCAACTACACTTGAGTATATACACCTATCATGGTCATGAGTGATATGGCAATTAATGTGGACTACTCTATCTCATTAGGGCTATCTTGGTTGTCTACCATTATAAGTCTAACTTCTTGACCTCGAGCTTTCACAAAGTTTCTTAATAAGAATTTTTCGAAAAATAATCTACCAAATTTCTATTCATTCTACCTCGTCCAATCATAACCATAACTTAAAATGTAAATTCTTTTAATCAATAATTTTTCATCACATCATTAGCAACTTTTCCTAAAAGTTGTAATAAAACTCAATATTCGAATAATCCTATCAGTCATCAATCCCTTTTTTTAACTAAATTTCATAGCATATCATAACTTTTAAAAAAGAATTCAAATAATCCTCGAGATAACTCTTAGCATACAAGTCCAAATCTAAACTCAACAAAAAAAATTTAATACACTTATCAACCATAATCCTACGTATGATTTTTATTAAATTGATTTCATAAATCATACATACTTCCAAAAATCAAAATTTATTTTTCCTTTCTTTTTTTACCACAATATTTTTTTTTGATATCCCATACCGAAACCTTCAACTCAAAATCTAAATAAATTTATAATCCTCAGTCATATGACACAAGTTAAAATCTAAAAATTTACTAAATTTTATCACTCGTCCTCAAAGTTTGGTCAATCGTAAAGTATACTGCAACATAAACATATTTAAGACCCCTTTCAATTCAAATTTATATCCCTCCAAAGATGTGTAGCTATAACTCAATTTAAATCATAAATATTTTCAAAAGATCTTCAATTTCAGAACTCAAAAATCAATTCAATTTGTTTTCTCAATTCTACTATCCTCTTGGGTATACCACTTAGTAGTAAACAATTTAACAATCTTTTGAAGATGGTAATATTGCTACTACCCAACTTGGAATTAACTAATCCTTAAGATCATATCTCTAGGAAAAATAAATGCCTTATACTTGAATATAACCTCAATGGATATTATTTGTCAATATAATCCTTCTAGCCATAGGGTTGACCAATAAGTATATAGTAGTGTAGTTATCTTTCTAACCATGTTTAGCACGAGATGATAGGGTGTTGGTAGAAGGAGTTCAAGCAAGATGCAAAAATCAAGAAAAGCCACGGGAGTCAGAATATGGAATTCATGGAAGGTCAAAGAAGGTGATCAAGTATGTGGATGAGATTCCTAGATTCTAATCCTATATTGCAGGACCACTCGGTACAGTCATGTAACCTAAACGACAAACTTGACCTGCATGGGCCACCACAAAAACATGTAACGCCCCAGTCCCAAATACTTGAGACTAGATATGTATCATGCCAGCTGTATACGTACGAGTAGATATACGACTCGTATGTATACATAAGCTGTAAATATAGAAAGCCAAGACACTAAATCTCATCCACGAAGATAGATAATAATATAAAAGCAAATTTGAATTTGTCATGTATACAATAGTTGGGCGAAGACAGATCCACTACCAACTAGATTAAATATGGAAAAACATACAAAGAAAGAATTGATCGAGCGAGAGCAAATGACGAGTCCAAGATCAATCGTCACGAAGGAAGGAATGGCCTTAGCTAGAGCACCTGCAAGAATCACAAAAACAAACACACCTGGAGAGATCACCAGGTCCTCAGAGGGACGTAACAAGACACATAATATCATGCCAATAAACTGAATAATAAGCTCAATAGAAAAGTATGCATAAGTAAAGGTTCCTAACCATTCTATGTGATATGCATTTTGAGGACAACGTTCTACGCAGGGGCTGTAACGGATTCACGCAAGCAAGTAATAAAGAGTGGCCGTCAAGTAGCGCTCATCCGAGACACTATCGGCCTGGGCAGAAGGTAGTGCTCATAAGAGTCACCCTCGGCCCAAAATGTGTGTAAAAATAAATGTAGCCCCTACGCTAATAACTGTCATCTCCCCCCAATGATACTATACATGTATCGACTCCACGACACTGTTTTAATCCTTAATAACTGCCAAGTCTTCTAAAAAAATCTATTGGCAGTTATATTCTAATGCACGGCCTATACGCACCAATGATCAGTCAGCACGCAAGTCCGCATCTATATGCGACTCACAACTCACACACAATCCGTGGCACAACGTGACAGTTTATGAGATGCACTAAACATACGGTGGTCCCTTAAGTCTAAGCCAATTGAATAAAGTATAATAATTTGCATCTATATATAGTTTTGAAAGAACAACATAAAAAAAACATGCATGATATTGAGCAAAAAAATTAAACAGTAAAGACAAGGTGTCTTGCCTGATGTCCGAGTGAGGTAAGATGATGTCCTGGCGACGAATCAACAACAGCGCACAAAAAGAAAGGTGTAGGTACAACTTCGGATGCTGAAAATAGTCTATTATCTAATTATAAATAATACTGGACCTATTAAATTTATTTAATAAATTCTAAAGTCATGATATGGCATAGGTTTTTGTATTAGCTCTCCAAAAAAACTAAATGGATCGCATTTTCGTTTCCGAAATCTTCCGAAATCGCAAAAATACTGAAACCCGTTTATTTTTGGGACACTAGATACTCAAACAATTTTGTAGAAATCTACAGAATGAAATTTGTCTATTAAAATATATTTTTGGAAATTTTACCTCGATACGCTTCTTTTAAAAAAAACTGGAGGCAAAACGGAGTTCGGAGCTAGGAGATATCGTTGCAAGTTGCTCTTGCTACTAAAAAGCGGGGCTGAATTCTAATGACAAATTTTAGAGTTTCTATTGGACTAAAAATAATTTCGAATTATGGCTGATAGAAGGGGGATGTATTGGATTTATATTGTTATTTATTTCAGATTTATCTCCTAAATTAGATAGGATTTGATTTAAATAAATTGGAGTTTGCTTTGTTAGGATAGGATATAGATAGAGATATTTTCCTAGTAGAAGTAGGATTAGTATTTATTTAAAACCCCCTTTAATTAATCTTCCTTTTAATTTAAATTATTTTAAAACCGATTCAATCCAAATCCAACTCAATTAAATCTAGATAATTTCAAATCCAAATTAAATATAGATGATTCCCGTATTTAAATCAAACTTACTTAAATTAAATCAATAAAATCTAATCAAAGTTTAAATTACCACAATAAGTTCAAAATATCTTTTCTAAAAATAATAATAATAAATAATTTCAAAAATCCAAAAAAAATATGAATAAAAATTTGTACATCCATGCAAATAAGGTATTTACATAAAATATAGTTTTCTAAATTAATTTGAAATAAAATAATCTTTTATAAAAGTAAAAGATAAAGGTTTTGGCAAATATCGTGAAATGTTCTTCTGATATGAAAATATTTGTTTATACTATGTATTGAAACAACATATTTATTTTATATTCATAAGAAAAACAATAATAAAATATTTGTATATGAATGAACAAATATCTCGTATTTACGTCTTTACGCATTCGCACTCGAGGTACAATACCAAAATAAAAATCAATACCAAAATAAATTAATAAAAAAATATAGTAAAAATTTAGGGGGTTTACAACCTACGAAACTGCTTTCGAAAATTTACGAAAAACCTTCGATACGACGTGCGTTCCACCATTCCGGGCGACGTGGTCGCGAACCGAAAGCATTGAAAGTTGCGTATCGGCTTCGTGGTCGTGTGGGCTTTGACAGAATTCAAATTGGTCGCGTGTGCGCAACGAATTTGATGCGTATCCGTCGAAATTCACTATATCGATCTCTGTGCAAATTTCCCAATTACTTTGTACACGGTCGTCAGATTGAGACAAAACTTGTGCCAATTGGACCGTATCATTTTTCTGGTCCTGTATGCCAAGTTCGGTCCGATTCTGAGACAGTTGATAAAATCACCGTTTTGCGGGCCCCACGGACCGACTCAACGGGCGATTTTGTGCACGGCCTGCCGGAATCCAACTCTAGACATATGGTTGGATTCGTATCGGAAAATCGGATCCGTAGACATGTAGTTTGACGACTTTAGAGACCTTTGACTCTGGCACATTTTTCGGTGCAAAGCGGGTCCAACGGCGGACACCGTTTTGCCCGAAATTTCCGTTTTTCCCCTGGGTACAAAATTGGACTTAAGGACAGACAATCCTAGCTAATTTGACTATTCTGAGAATGTTGGTAATATTTATTTCAGCTTTCGGAGACAGTTGTGATGATTTGAACTTTCTGACTCGTTGATTGGTGATATATTGTTGGTTCTCCGTGCAACCTCCAGGCAAGTATACCTTGCCTCCCTCTACAGTTTATTTACATGCATATTTCTATTATTATATAGTTTTACTAGTTGGTTATTACTTATGATTTGTATATCGTACATGCTAGTATAGCTATAGTCCTTATACATGGTTAGCCTTGTTAGTTCATATTGGATTGGTTCTCTCGTGTATCGTGATTGGGTCGTGTCGTATCTTCACCTGTGTCTTGACTGAGTCATGTCTGTAAGTATGAGTGAGTGAACTGCTATTCCTTTGTCTTTCCCACAACCTGCGAGTCCACATACGGGGCGAGGGTTGCCTTTGCACCTGCGAGTCCACATACGGGGCGAGGGTGACTTGTCTTGAAACTGACCTGCGAGTCCACATTCGGGGCGAGGGTTGGTATCCATTGATCTACCAGCAGTTCATTTATGAATACTTGGTTCCGTGTTCGTAGTTATCTGTCAGTAGCCACGTATCAGTTTCCTTTCTAGTTCCTGTTTATACCCTGTATATATTATTGCATGATTAAACTGTTAGATAGGCATATTTTAGGTATCTTGCTAGTCCTCTGAGGACCTGATGATCTCTTTAGGTTTAGCGATTGTATGGAGTTAGTTAGCAGAACGGGATGGTAAAGGATTGCGATGAATGATACAGGTATTTTGCTTGTGATATTTCTTTATTATCTTCTCGTTCTTTATATTGAGTACCATGATATACTCTGCTTATTTATAGACTCATATCATTCTTGGAGTCAAATCGAACAATATGCTAATGGGCTGCAGACCATGACCCATACTTGTTCATTCATGTTTTATATGATTCCTGTGGATTGAGATGTAGTTTAGAATAGACATGATACCCATGACCTTGACAGCTTATACGTACTCGAGTCGGGCTGGAGTCCGCTCGATACGTAGCTGGCTTGCTCACGGGCTCGCGTCCGAAAATTGGGTACGGGTCGTGACAAACTTGAAGGAAAATAACTTGAAGGTTTCAAGGGATGATAACAACTAGAGTTCGAGGACCCGTTCGGATGAACGAATTGGTGAAACAAGACGATCATGACTAGATACGATTTTTGAGAGTTGTAATAAAATTTGAGAAATTTTAACATAGAGGATATGAAAATCAGGGATAATAATATAATGGGAGAGAAGATTACTTGGATATTGAGGAGCTATCCTAGGAAGATTATGTATCAGAGAAAAATATGATCATGGAAGATGTGTACGATTGAGTTGAACTAGTCAACGATTTCTATATTGGCCTAGTCAACCTTGAATGAACTATTGGAGATAGGGACTAGGATTAATAGAGTTAGACTATGATAGATGTTTTAGAGTTAAGTAATTATTAGACCATGTCTCAGATTTTTCATAGCAGATAGTTAGGCGTGCTTGTGATATGTATAATAGCTTATGGGTAGATAAGGTAGAACCTTGGTTAGATAGAATTTAAGGCTTGTATAGGTATAACATTGAGTTTCATGGTTGATTAAGTTTAAGGTTTGATCATGATCTTAGATGGCTAATCGTAGACAATGATCTAAGAGTAGAATTAGAACTGTACCTCTAGAGCCAGACTAGTAAACCTTTTGTTGATGCAAGTTAGTTAGAGACCCTTGAGGAGTTGCATCTGGAACATTGTGTTAGTACGAGGATAAGAAGTGGATATACAAGAAGAGAAATTTATAAGGAACAATATGTTTGGTCTGAATAAATGTAGAGGAATAAAATTAAAATTTAAGAAAAAGTTATCAGGATGAGGTATATGATCATGATTATCTAAGATGACATAACGATGATTACAGAGAGAACTATACCCTTAAGCAAGATCTCTAAGTTGTGATTCAGATAAAGAGTGAGGAGATCATCTCGAGGAGGGAGACGATACAATTATGACACATAAGGTAAGATTGGAAAATATATTGATAATGAAATATGAGGATATTGACATGGAAAGTTTAGCACTTGAATAAGATTATGGCATGAGATGGGAGAAAAAGATTTCAAGGTAGAAAGGTAGACTAATCCTAAATAGTTTGAGGCATATAATTTAGGGCTGAGTAGGTACACAGTGGATGACAAATTTCTTGAGGATGAAGATATTTCAAAGAGAATAAGTTAGGAATTGAATTTTTTTAAGAATTAAAGACGTCTGGAGACTTGGGCATATTACATTATGAGCATCTTGATATTGTGTTAGCAAAAGTTACAATTGAAAAGGGTGAGCCATGGAATGGAGTGTACTAATGAAAGAAAATTTGATGATATCAAGGACTTTTGAATATTATGAGTGGATCATGGAATAAGTGACTAGCTGTATTTGATGGATCACATGTTATCATAGGAACCTGATAGATAGGATGAATCATAGTATGGATTGGTGTGTAATTTTCTCAGCCGCTTGATTTTCTGATTATTCTAGGTGACTTTTTCATATTTGCTTGAGACACATCCATAATCTTTCTCTTCCTATTTCTAAGCTTGCGAATCACGGTTGCGTAATTTAGCCAGCTTATCCTTCTAAATTATGAATTAGAAGACTCTATTCTCCTTTGGACATGCCTTCATCTCAAATCCAAAACCTTAATCTCATCTCTTCTACCTAATAATCATATTATCCTAAGACGACATTCCTCCCAAATTCTTGATAAAGCATCTACTTAGTCATACCATACCCTTGTGGAAAAATCTCTTCTGGAGTTTTTCAAAACTCTCTGTACCATTATCTGTAACTTTCTTGTTCGTGCTACACTCGAGCTTGTTTACAAATCCCTTTATGCCCCTCGCTTTGGTTATGCCCAACCAAGCCAATTCTCTTTTGTCTGCTGAACTCTGAACCCTATAAGTTTAGCACTAAGTTGGTATAATTTCCTTATAGAGTTATTGACCAATAGTACACTAATAGTGCCTGAGATTATTGCAGACTGTAATATCTAAATCCCAGTTTTCCTTTCCAAAACTTTGCTAGTAGATCACGACTATGATCTTCTGGTTGGAACTAGTCGTACCTGACTCCACTAAGATTTGATCATCTATCCTTCTTATACTATGTCTTATTTTAATTTCGAGGACGAAATTATATAAGGTGGATAGATTGTAAGCCCTCTGGATTTTTAGGGTTATTTTAAATTTTTAAATGATTTATTTTCGATAAATATTTTTATTATATTTAGTTTTGATAATTAAATATACTATTCGTGAGTTTGATTTTTGGAGCGCCAGAGATGTCATCCCTTCGAAACGCTCTTTATGATTTTTGTTCTAGACAAATTCATCTTCGTGTTGATATATCATGTCCAACCCAAACTTGTTCCCTTGTGCTCTATTTGCATCGCAGAACTTTCAGGTCAAATTAGGCCATTTGAATCATTTTTAATTATTATTAAAATTTCCACTTTTATTTTTGATCGTCTTGTGTACCTTATCATGACTTTTAATTTAGGAGCACGAGACTAGCCATTTTCTCTAAACCAACTTGTCATGCATGATCTACTCGAGACACTCTCCACCCATGACCTTCGTGTCCCACACAGACACACTCTCTTATGCTTCATTTTTATCGCACAACTTTTTGGACAATTGACCCAATTCTGATTTACCCTACCGAGTCATATTTACTTCCAACTTAAATTGGAGACACCATTTTGACCCAAACTGGTCGACCCCAGATATGGACACGGACCATTTTGAGTCTACTATACACGTACCACTTGCGTCCCATCCAATTGAGTCCCCGTGTACTATTTATTTATCAATGATTATAATCGACTAATTTAAGTCATTTTAATTATCGGGACCCAATTAGACCCAATTGTGGCCCAACCCGACTCATCGGGACTCAACCCAAGCCCCATGGCATCTCCCCTACATCATACATACAAATACACAACACCAAACACCCCATGCCCCATCACCCACACACATTACCTCTCTCTTTCTCTAAATTTCAAACACACTTTCACCTCACATTAACTCCCCTCTCCCCACATAACCAGCC
The DNA here is from genome assembly GCA_029216955.1 of Iris pallida. Taxonomy (NCBI): domain Eukaryota; kingdom Viridiplantae; phylum Streptophyta; class Magnoliopsida; order Asparagales; family Iridaceae; genus Iris; species Iris pallida. Next base: position 2,481,399 of record JANAVB010033818.1, read on the forward strand.
ATAAACATCCCCCCTTACTCCTACGGTCCCATCTCTCTCTCTCTCCCTATATTAAAACAACACCCTTCCATCACCATCACTATCACACCTCTATCTCTCTAACACTCCCTCACTCCTCACCCCCCCTACCCGACAGTAACAGCCCCCCTATATTTCAGTCCTCTCTCTCTCCTCCCTCTCATCATCTCTCTCTCTCTCTCTCACACTCTCTCCCCCTTCAACCCGAGAGCACACCACCACCACCTTCATCTTCATCATCCTCTTCTCCTCCTCTAACCCAACCACCTCTTCCTTAGCAGCTGCTGTCGCCGCTGCTGCAACTTGAGCTGTTGTCGCTGCTGTTGTGTTCCTATGCGCCATCGTGCGCGAGGCCGACCACCGCCGACCTCCCCTATGGCTGGCGGACCCAGGGCGCCTCCTCGGTGTCGGAGACTCCCCGACAGCAGCACGTACGTTGCTATTGTCGCTGCTGCTGCGCAAGCTGCTGTCGCGGCTGTCGCGTGCTTCCCGTGCCATCGCACGCGCGAGGCCGGCCGCCGGACCCCCTATAGCCGGCGACCCTCCAAGAGGGAGGCGCCACCCCAGCGGCCCCTATCGACCTTTCGAAATCAAGTGCGACGTCTCCGTCGTTGACAACTTTTCGCGTCAACAGGACGTGTCTCCGTCGCGTCGTCCGCTTTCCCGCTTCGCTGACGACGCATGCGTACGACATAGGTGACTCTCCCTTTACTCTTCATATCTTCAGTTCTCCATTTATATATTGCTTCAGCTTGGTTGTGAACTCGGATGGACGGGTGCAACATAGTAAAACTTCGGATTAAGGCTAATATGATTTCACCTTGTGTATTCAAGTTGCTCACAACAGTAGGGTTCCATTTGCAATGTTACTTAATAACATTAGTTTCCCTCACTCTATTTTCATGCATGCATTAGTCACAAAGTTTTACACAATATTTGTATATAGATAACTTGTAACAGTGGGACATGTGAACCTCTTGTTTACCAATTTGTGAAAATATGACAATGAAGGGGCCTTGCCAATGGCAACTTACATACTTCCTCTATAACTCTATATATATGTGTGTTATCTTTATGAATGTACAAAGTATATGCATTCCTTTATACCTATATGTATATGCACATTTTATATATAAATAATTCTCTCTACAATTATTTCCTTGTATATATGTATATATACTTGTAAATGTATTTTTCCCATGCATATACATGCACACAGTAGGTACCTCCATAAATTCATTTAGGTATCACCTATAAATATTTTCCTTATATAATACTTGTATATATACTCCTATATATATAATTTCATATATACGTTTTTGTATATAATTCTTGTATGTATAATCCCTTTTACTTATATATATACTTATATATATATATTTCCGTGAATACGTATATATTTCTGTATATACATATATAATTCCGTATATACATCCTCTTGTATATAACTCTTATATATTTCCTATATACATTTTCGTAGATATAACTCATATATATTCTCGTATATATGTTTCCTATATATATATATATATATATATATATATATATATATATATATATATTTACCAGCCGGCGTCTCCTGCTTCCTGCAAGCAGACTGTGGGATTATCAGTACATTGTTATGCACTGGTGGGGAGGCTAGCTCGCCCACAATGCCATCATTACCAAACATGTTGCATTTACTTTCGTGCACCGACTATCATTCATTGTCTTTCTAATCTTGCCTTAGGGTCAATTTCATGGCACATATCATGACCTATCTCGTGTTACTGATTTCAAGTGTCGTATGGAAAATGCATGCACGACTTACCCATACTTACCGTCCGGCCTTCCCTGTCCAAAGTAAACCAAGTTAGTCAACAATATAACATGAAGTAACTTAACGTGATTCATGCAAACATTCAATGTTACGGGCGTGTCCATGTCTCGGGTTCTAGCACGTTGTAGGCATGTTCATTCACGTCGCAGGCATGTTCAGAGTGTTAGGTTTCGAGCATGTTCAGAAGGCACATTTCTAGCATGTTTAGGGTGTTATATTTCAAGCATGTTCAGGCATGTTACATTTCGAGCATGTTCATGTTCAGGAGTGTTACTTTGCAAGCATGTTCAGGAGTATTATAATTCGAGCATGTTCAGGAGACACTTCATTTAGTTAACTTAGACTACTTGTTTCAATGCAAGAACTTGCACATGGATTGCCACCAGCATAGTCCACTTAATCTACATGCATGGGTCGCTGGCTTTACAAGCCATTTTGGACATATCACGTGGGCATTCTCACCTATCGAAGCGTGATGGCTGGTACATCTTGATAGTTTCTTGAAATGCCTGGCCTTACGTCTCTTTGAGTGGCCGAGCCCCCACTCAAAGTAGCCCGTAAGCCCCATGTCTGATTCCGCCTAGGCCGGCCACGGTATTCCCCCCCATCGCCCGTGCCGCAGAATCCTTCCTCAAGACGGCCACGGTATTCCCCCCCATCGCCCGTGCCGTTTGTCCACGACCATTTCGTATTTTACTTGTCTTTTACTTAGCGGCTATCTTCGAGCCGTAGGCTAACCCTTAGCCATAATGCGTTAACGACCAGGTTGGCATCCGTACAGCGCGGGTAGCGAGCCCCGTTACACGTGCCCGTCACACCTGTCGCTAGCGTCTTCCATGTCTTATCTTTCATGTATTCTTTCTTTTATTTCTTTCTTTCGCTTGTTCGTTTGTTCATTCATGTTTCACGTATTTATTCATTCGTTCATTCATTCGTTGATTCATTCATTTCACGCATTACGCGACTCCCAGTGCGGGATTCGCCTTGGCGACCCATCGGTCCCATAGCCTTTCAATGTTGCTATACTATACTCGGAACGACTATGTTGATAGTCTTCCTATTTCATTGTTGTAATCCATTCATTGTTTCATTATTGAACGCATACGGGACTTAAACGTAAGCTTGTGCCGTAGCACAAGCATAGAGCGCGGTGCGAGAGTTTCTATATTTTCCATGTTCCTTTCCATATTCTATACAAGCATACAAGTTGGGATTAATCCCTTAGCTAGGTGCGTTGAGTCATTTATTAGCATGCAAGAGGTTATCGCCTAGCGATTCTCGTGATAGTGTTCGTATTGTTATGTGTCTAGGCTAAGCACAGACGGGTTCATCGAAGCCACCCACCTTAGCGACGTTCGCATCGGCCGAGCGATACTCCGAGCGCGCCTTTGATAGTCTAAGTCTAGATTCATCTTGACAGGCTAATGCAAGCATTGCATCGATTCTACATCTGGTCGAGGCCAACTCTTCGGGTCGACGGCTCGTTCGAGTCGTTGCACTTGCCGTTTGAATCGGCGTTCCGCTAGAGCGGAGCAGGTCGTTACATAATACACCACTCAAAATAAGTCTCGTCCTTGAGACTTCTTGAGTGCAGGTCATCCTATCATTCCTTAACTCGTGTCGTCGTGTTTCTTAGACAATTTCTTCGAACGGCTCTATCGTTCGATGGAATCGAACCATACTTGATATCTTTCTAAGTTTCGTGTCGCACGCGTTTGGTCGATTTTATTGAATAGCCTTTCATTCATTTTAGAGTTGATTGTACTTATTTAATTCGAGTGTTTCTTCGTCTTGGTTGCTATTTCTCCGTGTCATGGGACGAAAATATTCGCACGAGGCACATTGTAATTTGTCAAATACGAGGGTCGTAGGCTGAGGCAAACTCACTTTCGTTTATCTCGGTCATCGAGATGACCCGATTCGCTTCTCAAGCGTTCGTGTCCACGAAATCAGTATGATTTCTACTTAGCGGGGTCGACCAAGTCTATGTAATTTTTGTCCGATTCAAGACTAAGTATTGCACTATCCTCGAGTATATCTTCCTATCAATGGTCCAATTCATTATACCAACTTTTATTTGCACGATATCGATTCCATATCATTCACTTGTTTAGGGCCAATCTCGTTGTCGTTCGCGCACACTCCGCTTACACGTTTTCTTTGATTCCGAGCCATGCTCATACTAGTATCGATCCTTTACTTAACGCAATTTCAAGATCTTCGACACTCTCCCATTCCTCAAGTCTTGTTTGAACTCAATGTAACACTTGGCTGGATCGTGCACGCATTCCAAGCGTCCCCAAAATACATGCATTCAGCCAAGCCGCATGATCTAGAAATTGTCATTCTCACTCGAGTCGCATCGTGCACATACTCAAGCGTCCCTGAATATATACATGTCAGCCGAATCTCGTGAGGGGTATTCCTATATTCGTGATTCACACTATCCATCCATGCCAATCCTCAAGATCAATCCTTCGATTGATAACTCATGAAACAGGGCGTCTCGCCTACCTGCTAGGCCATCTTTTCGAGACTAAGTCAATGTTAGGATTGGAATCATAGTTCCCCAACAATAATACCAACACTGACCCCAATCCTAGGGTCAAACCAAAGTCGATAGTACATAATTTTCTACCCAAGCTCGCGTCACTCAGATTTCTAAACATCGAGCACGATCACCTATTCGCATCAATGTATTCGTCGTACACCGCAACGAATTTAAATCCATTCAAATCACTAAATTGACATACTTCACATATCCATTCTAACCAATTCACGTATTCGATCACGAGTTCATCTAACTTGACAATATATTGCGCCCCAATCTCACGCGAGTCCGATTATCCACGGTGGTTCATGAATCACCATGCAACGCTCCCGTGGAATAATCATTCTCATCGGGGCGTAACTCTTGTTTGAGTTTAGACTAACTCATTTTCGATACGCGGATTGGACCTACTCAATCCTCAAATTTGATTCTTCAAGCACACAAATCCATTCTCGAGTCACCTTCGCGTCAAACCATAAGTCTAAGCACGTAAATTGTCACGCCAAGCTAGGTCAATCACCCCCGCTGTATGAATCACCATACCAGCGCTCACGCGGAGTAATCGCCCTATTCGGCGCGACGCATGTGCGAGGCTGGAGTTGCGCTCGCATAAGACAAGCATGTCGACGTTGGGGTTATCGTCGAAGTAAATCCAAGTATTTTCATTTTCATTCAAGCCAAGATGGATAGTCCATTCGTTATTTCGTTCAACTAGAGAATCCTCGAGCCAAGTCTATCTTTTCCTCGACACATTTTTAATATCCCAAGTATAGCATCCAACGGAACAATGACATTTGCACGATAATATATATATATATATATATATATATATATATATATATATATATATATATATATATATATATATATATATAGAATATATATATATAGAATATATATATATATATATATATATATATATATATATATATATATATATATATATATATATATATATTTTATATATATATTTTTTTTTTTATATATATTTTATAAAATATATATATATATATATATTTTATATATATATATATATTTTATATATATTTTATAAAATATATATATATATATTTTATATATATATAAAATATATATATATATATATTTTATATATATATATATATATATATATATATATATATATAATTTCCTTTATATATACGTTCCGTATATATATACTTTTATATATCTTTGTATACAATTTTGTATGTATATTTTTATATATAACGTTTTTGTATATATACTTTATATATACATTTTCATGTATGTGTATATGCGTGAATACGTGTATACGTATGTGCAACATTGTGTATGATTAGAAATGTAAAATTATGGATGTTCGTTTAACTTATCGTAAATCATGGTTGTTGTATTTGTAGGTACCCCAGACAATACAATCTTGATTGAGGAGCCCGGATCTTCGCTTGCGACTCCCGGAGTTTCAGGCAAGTATACCTTGCCTTGTATTACCGATTTCATTCATTCATATTTATATTATGTTCACTTGCTAGAGTGGACGTAGTTGTGTGTCCGAGAGATGTCTCGGATACAGTCGATGACGGCATTGTCATCGAGTTTCATGTATCTGACAGTCCTAGGTGACCTTCCTTAAGTTATGGAATCATAGTCATAATTTCCATGACCTTGACACGTGTTACAACACGGCATTGAGTGAGTTCATACCATGGCACGGACTTGTGCATCTGGCTAGCTACCAGTGCAAGGGCTCATGCTCTGGTACATAGAATGGTTAGGTTGTGTCTAGTTATTGCGACCTCGCATTGAGAGTCGGAGTATTCAAGTGGTGGATACGACTTGCGCATTCCGAGGGGCAGGGGAAGACAATTAGTAGGCGTATGGGACAGCCAAAATCCTGGGAAAGGGCCATGTCGCTCAGTGTTACCCGGTGGGGCCTCAGCTCATGATCCGACGTCGGCCCGTGCTTCGACGCCAAAGCCTTATTTACCTACCCATATGTACTAGGGTTGTCTTCAAAGTACATTCACTTAGACTGGTTAGCTCACCCCCTTATGTTACATCGGTATTTATATTATGGCATGTATTTTTGTATCTTATTACGTCCCTCTGAGGACCAGGTGATCTCTCCAGGTATTCGCTGAGCAGTTAGTACAGAGTAGCTGGCAGGCGCTGCAGGATGCATCGAGGACTCAGGTATATATTTATATATATGTTCTTGCTATTTCTATTTATTCTTTCCAGCTTATATCCTCACTTGTATTTGCTCTATGCTGCTATGCAGCCTATTATTACCAAGCTCAATCCTTTCTCGAGCTTGCTCGAACATGTATATTACTGGTGGCCAACTTTAGTATATTATGTTCATTCTTGGTATTCAATTCGTTACTGTGGATTGAGATGTAGATGATCAGTTACTCTAGTTATCCCTTTACAGCGGAGTACGTCCAGGGTTAAGTCCATTAAATTGGAAACTTACCCTAGATCGTATTAGCTGGCATGGTCACGCTCAGGTTCTTATATATTTTAGAACTGGGGCGTGACATCAGGTGAACCGTAGTTGGACTTGATTTGCTAGCCTAGTCTTAGTTGGTCATGACTTGGCTTGGTTTATTTTGTTTTGGCTTGGTTTGATTTGGGCTTGGTTCAAGATGAAACCACCCCTTTATAACCCAACTTCTCTTTCTCTCTCTTCATTATTTCTCATAACTTCTTCTCCATTAAAACCTCTCCCCCTCCAAAGGCAAGTGCTAGCTTGCTTCATGGAGGAACTCCATTTTTGTTGTTCCATTATCTTTCCTACACGATTCTAAGACTATTTAGTACTTGATTTTTTTTGGTTTTGAAGGATTAGTTTTTGTAGATCAAAGTTTATACAAAACTTGATTTTCTTGGGTTTTGATCTCTCAAACTTTATTATTTTCAAGTTTTGATTGTTCCATGTTGTAGTGAATTCAATTTTACTCAAGTTCGACCTTTGAAAACCGGAATTTTGAATTGTTTTGAGTGGTTTATGACCTTGAGAAGTTCATGGGTCCAATGAACTTGTGCTCTCGGGTTGGGAAAGAAGCACAGTGCTGGGCGCATAGATTTGTTATGCGCCCACTGCACGCTTCCTTGGGAGCATAGCCATATGTATGCATCCAAGTCTCCCTTACTCCCTCTAGTAGGCGCATAGCCCCAAGGCCCTTCCTGGCTTGGGTGCATATTTTTGTATGCTCACAAGTGCACCATGTCTCCTTCCTTGGGTGCATAGACCCTGTCTCATTCATGTGGGCGCATAAACCCAGCCTCACTCATGTGGGCGCATAGACCCTGCCTCACTCATGTGGGCGCATAGGCCTTGCCTCACTCATGTGGGCGCATAAACCCTGCTTCACTCATGTGGGTGTATGCCTTTGGGCGCATAGCCTTGGGCGCATGCCACTCTCAGCACATCCATCTTGGTAGCATGCTCTTCATGACACCCCGTGGTCCTTAGTGTGAATTGTGACTTTGTTTGTACTCTTTACTTGACTAGTCCTATAATGTTATTTTCCATGCTGCACCTATACTCTGAGCTTTAAAACACGATCTTGGTATGGCACATACACTCTCTAGCAACTCCTTGATAGTGGCCCGCCATGGTGCACTTACATGAACATGACATGGCAAATATGACTATACATGATATGATCATATTAGATAGTGACCCGTTGTGGTGCACTCTTGACAAATAACATGACATGAAAAGACTTGATAGTGGCCCGCTGAGGAGCACTCTTGATAAGTAATCTCGATAAGTAGTCTAACGTGATCATCTTGATATGCTGTACGACGACTATCTTGACTTGCTAAGTAATTCTTGTTCTGACACCGTGGGTGATCATTTTTGAATGTGCTCGTATAAGCTACAAGTCTTGTCTTGTATCATGTCTAGGACTTGCATCCCTGGTTACTACGGTCAGGGATTCATATTGAATCTGATTAGAATAATTACTAGATTGATCAAAGTAGCTCATATAGAGAGATGTTTCCAGTTATAGGCGATCCCGTTATCTGGGAGCCTTGAGTGGACTTGCAGCTTGCCGTCGAGTATGGCACATTTCCAGCCCACTGTCATGTGGGACACTTCTTGAAACAAGTAATATGCACACTTTCATGTGTTGCACTCTAAGTCACCTAATAATTCTTGATAACTCTTAAATGAACCTCGTCTGGATAACCTGGATAACTGCAGGGCTTGTGATTGCTGGAACATCTCATTGCATCTTGCTAGTAATTAGGCTTATGATAACCCAAGTTGGTTAAAGTATCAAGCTGTACTCTTTGCTTGGCCGTGAAGGTTGGTTGGGTCCTATCTTGTCTAGTCATGCCTAGATCCAGTACATGTCTATCTCAAGACATGCTTGTTTATGCTTTACTGTATCGATAATTAGTTAGAGACTAAGCTCTGTTCAAGTGAAGGGTTACAACCCCAGTCCTTTTTTGGTTTACAGGTTGTAACCTGGTTACCGGAATGGTCCTTTAGTTATCTTATCGTTTATCGCCTTGTTCCTCTAACTCATGTATTTTGTTATCATTGATGTATTTATGTGCTAATATGCTGGTTTTAGTTCTTAAGTGAAGCCTCCCTTGTGGCACTTGCTCTTTCTGGGGTCTGACCCAGCTGGTTTTGTATGGCCAGATTTTGGAGTAGCTCCCGAGGATCTCCCAGTCTTCCAACTAGATGGTGAACACTAGACGTAACCATGGCAACGAGTGGGTTTTATTTTGCTCTCCCGCTCTATTGTAAAATTATTCTTTTGAGGCGTTTAGCTGTCGAGCAAGTGTTAGCTCGTGTTGAATACTTTACTTGCTGTCTGCCTACGGGCTGTAACATGATTAACAAATCCTAGGGTTGATCATGTATGGATAAAGCTCTTGCTAGTCCTCGCATTTTGTACGACTAGCGTCATGATCATCTATATATGAAATGTATGGGACGCCTTACTATTGAGTATCCGATGGTCTAACATCTTGTTACATTTACTTGCTTGCTTGATATTGAGACACTAGACTTGTTCTTGACCATAAGTGACTGATGGCTTGTAGATAAACCCTCATACATCTAGACAACCATGACCGTATATCGAGGTGGTTTACACTTCTATATACGTATCTGGCTGTGTCTGCCCCCGCTCTCCAGTATTCTGGATCTGGGGCGTGAGAGACACTTTCCCATGCTACTATCAGAACAGAGTGTAACATGACATCAACTAAGATAACCTAACTATTCTACTGTGTACATGTAGTTAAGAACAAACCTTCAATGCATGGCACTCTGGCTCTATGTTTTTATTCTGCAGGAAATAGGGCTCACACAATCGTAGTTTGTTTTTCTTTATGACCATCAGAGTACAATTCACCTTGGAAAGAAATCGACGTTTCATAGTCAGTCCAGGATATCGTTGGATACGAGATATGCTTGAGAAGAAGGACACGACGCTTGAGAAGTTTCACACAGAGGACAATGGAGTTGATATGCTCATGAATGTTTTATCTAGGGGAAAGTTCAAGTATTGCAGGATGATCGTCGGCATGACGAGTTCCTCCACCTAGTTGGGAAATGAGAGATTTGTTGAAGTGGAAGGGGTTCCCAACCTATATGAAGAACACATTGGAGTGCGGCGAGCATCATTTGTGTGTCGGAGAAGCTGAGGGAGGTGACGAGTGCTATTCAGAGCAACAAAGAAACTCGGTAATCGGAGGAGTAACTATTTTGTCCAGGGATGATCGAGTTCTACCCGAACTCACTCCCACAACCGAGTTCTGCCTGAAGTCGGTCCCACAACCGATTTCTTCCCGAATTCGATCCCATGTGTCCATAAATGTGTTGCCTCCAAAGTGCCAAAAAAATGCAGAAGTCGGTTTGAGCTTTGCATCCGGCTGAAGCATTTTTAGGGTGTATTTGCGTCATTGGATCATATCATGCGGTACAAATTTATTGCCGGGATTGAGGAGGTGTATATTAGACTTCTCCTAACCCTATAATCCCAAGAGAGATCATTGCAAAATGAGGCAATAGTGTTTTGTAACTACTGAAGGGAGAAAGAATAGATTGACGGCTACGTCGAAGAGAAGATCTATTCAGGTAACTCTACTCGTCATCTTTGTTTTTCGTGTGAGTTTGTAATCGTATTTTCTTCTTTAAGGAGTTGTAGTGATTTGTTTGGATCGGTGATGAACTTGTAGAGAGTCTTGTATTCTTTATTTCAAAATTAGGCTTTTTAATGTTGCACTCCGATCATCTCGTGGTTTTTTCCACAAGGATTTTCAACGTAAAAAATCTATGTGTCAGCAATTGGCTTTTTGTGATTATTGTCAATTTGATTTTATGCATTTTTTTTTCCGTCCTCTTACAGTTTGTTGGTTTGGGAGAACGGTTTCTGCTTCCAAACCATTTCTATATTTGTTTTGTTTCTTGTCCAAGCTAACTGAAAAGAAAATATCCAACGTGACTTAGAGGTTTGCATGTGAGACCTCGATAGCTGGTACTTTTCTTGAGCTAAATCTACATAATTTATATAGTTGTGATCAACTAACATACAGAAGATCAAGATATATTGTGAACTCTTGTTAACAGAATTTTGTATTTGCGTTCTTTATTTCCGAATTTAATCAAAAAAATAATTGTTACTGCACAAGAGAGTACGAGAAGAGAAAAGTGGATGATAATATAAGTTTTGCATATTCCAATCAAACTCAAACCCACGTACATAACAAGAGAGTATAAGTAACATTTATAGGTAGAAACGAACTTTTAAGTCTTTAATTTTATTGGAGCAATGCTAGACTTTAAGTCACAGAAAGAGAGCAAGACGCTTCACGCAAAGATCCCATCGAGTCCATTGATCGGTTGTGGTGCAGCTTCCACCACGTTAGCCTTCTCCGTAACCTTGGCGAGCTTCTTGAGCTTGGCCAGCTCCAGGTCGCGGCTCATCTTCCTCCGGTACATCTCCGCGTACTTGATGGGCTCCTCCAGCACCGGCGCCTCCCCCTCCCTGATCGCCAGGGGGTACACCGCCGCTTCCGGCGCAGGGTTCTGGAAGGTTGCGATCGACAAGCGACTGCTGTTCGAGTTCACGACCGCCTGGTGGTCCGCATTCTTGAACCTACCGTTGCTTAAGAACTGCATAAAGAAGAAAAGAGGAATCATCAATGCTTGCTTTAGTAGTTCGACTACTTAAACTCAAATAAGAACACGTGTATTTAACTAACGTTGAAAGTGTAGTTTTTTTTTTTTTCTCCCCTTTGTCCATAAAAAAAAAAAAAATTCAAGAGATGAATATGCATATACTCTATATCATTCATGTCCGAGTTTTAAAAATTAAGAACTCATGAATTCCTGTCTCTTGAATCCTTTTATATATATAGTGGTAGTGGTGAGGCATGCATTTCAAATAATTAGGAGATCCCTACTGAGAATCGAACTCCTAATCCCTCGGACCGCATCACCACTACCACTAGAGTACAGATCATATTTATATATCACTAAAAAAAATTCGAATATTCGAAGTCTAAAACGGACAAATCTATTATCTAAAATCTAATTAGGTCCTAAACCTGGTATCATTGTACAAAATAATCCTATTATGATTGTAGGTAGGTACATGAGCATGGTCTCCGAGGTTGACGACGAATGAGCCTTCGACGGGTTGGACCGTGATCCACGTGCTGCCGCCGTCCTTGGTGGCCTGGAGGCCGCCAACCTGGTCCTGCAGCAGGAGGGTGATGGTGCCGGGGTCGGTGTGGCGCTTGAGACCGAGGGTGAGGTCTGGCTGGGGACACTTGGGGTAGAAGTTGACCACCACCTTCTGGTCCATGTCGCTGCAGGCCTTGGCGAGGGCTTCCGTCTCGAGCCCCATTGCTTCTGAGAGGACCCCGAGGAGCTTGCAGGCCAGCTCCATCAGCTTCTCGCTGTACTTCTCGGTCACCGACCGCCACTCCTCGGGCTTGTCCGGCCACCTCGAATAGTCCCGGGATAGTATCGGATACGTGAAGTAGGTCACGATCTCCCTCCAGTCTTGGACTACTTCTCCCTGCTTAATTCCACAAATACAATACCGCATGAAATTAATAACATGTATAACAAATTAATCTTAACCGAAAAAATTCAGATATGTGGTATCTGACATCGCAGTTGACATAGCAGTTGACATAGCAGCTGGCATAATTAATTTTAGCCGTCCAATTTTTAATGTCAATATTAATTTTAATTTTAATATCAATGTTAATGTTAAATTTTATCATGTTATTAGTTATGTCATATGTAATATGACATTATCTAAATTTTTGGGAGAGAAATAAAATTTTTGAGTTACATTTTGGCACGTTATAGTTCATTAAGGATCTCGTCGTTCGTGGGATACAAAGTTAATAGGGAGAAAAGAGTATAGAAGGGATTAAATGGTCCAACACTTGTCGTGCCAAAAATATGTAAACTGTGAACATTAACATGTGACAGAAGACTAACTCGTAACATCCATAATTGATGGCTGGTTTGCGCCTGTAAAGATAGGACATTAAATTATGTACACACGACAGTTCGAGACAAACTTTTGAAATGAAACTGAATACATAATTGAGGGAAACAAATTAGAAAATAATATCACACACGATTCAAGCTGAGGTAAAATAAAATAATTTCTATTATAATAATTATAGCTTTTAGTCATTGCTTGCAGCATACCAATATTTTTAAAATCCGACCAAAAACCGATCAGAACATTGGATTTGGCCAGAACGGTCCAACCAATGGGTTAACCCAAACTGAATCATTTATACAGACTTTCAATCTTACATTGAATATATTACATAGTACACAAAAACATATGTAATACTTAAATTTTTTGCATGTTTACCATTGTAACATATTAACTTTGATCATATTAAAAGTCAAAAGCCAGTGTCAAAACGGTTTAAAATTCAACTGGATCAGATGATTCTATGGCCTGACCGGCCATGTCAAACGAATTGGCCGAATTTTTTTAAAAAAAATAGTAAATTGATATTAAACCATCACGAAAAAAGTACCAGTTTATAGGCCTGTCAATAGATAGTCGAAAATCCGAAACCGATTCGATTCCGTATCCGAATTTTGGATATTATTCGAAATTTCGGATATCAAATTCGGATATCCGAATGTTTTTTCGGATATTATCTTTTTTCGGATATGATTTCGGATACTAAGGTATTCGAATCCGTTAATATCCGATCCGACTTTAAATTACAATTTTCGTTTATCGGATATCGGATGTCCAAAATTATATATATATATATATATATATATATATATATATATATATATATATATATATATATGCAAATGACCTCTAGCCTAGTGGTTAAGAGAGATGCATGCGGCCCAAGTGGTCGGGAGTTCGAGCCTCAGTGAAGGCGAGTTCGCCACAAGTACCCATTGCTTCAAATATATATATATATATATATATATATATATATATATATATATATATATATATAGGGAGCGGATCAAAAATCCTCCTTAGAAAACTCCCTAAAAATTTTCCTCACTCTAATTCGTAATATTAATATTAATGTTAATATTAATGTTAATGTTAATATTAATATTAATATTAATGTTAATGTTAATATTAATTTTAGTATTTAATGTTAATATTAACATTAATATTAATATTAATATTAACATTAAATTACGCATTAGAGTGAGGGGGTTTTTAGGAGGTTTTCTAAGGGAATTTTTGATCCGCTTCCATATAGGGATCAGCGGATCAAAAGCTCCCCTTAGAAAACCCCCTAAAAATTTCCCTCACTCTAATTCGTAATATTAATGTTAATATTAATATTAATGTTAATGTTAATGTTAATGTTAATGTTAATATTAATATTTTTTATTTTTTTATATTAATGTTAATGTTAATATTAATGTTAATGTTAATGTTAATATTAATGTTAATATTAATTTTAGTATTTAATGTTAATATTAACATTAATATTAACATTAACATTAATATTAACATTAATATTAACATTAAATTACGGATTAGAGTGAGGGGGGTTTTTAGGAGATTTTCTAAGGATTTTTTTTGATCCGCTTCCATATATATATTAACATTATTTTTTTATGGAGCGGATCAAAAGTCCTCCTTAGAAAACCCCCTAAAAACCTCCCTCACTCTAATTCGTAATATTAATGTTAATATTAATGTTAATATTAATATTAATGTTAATATTAATATTTTTTATTTTTTATATTAATGTTAATGTTAATGTTAATATTAATATTAATGTTAATGTTAATATTAATTTTAATGTTAAGTTTAATGTTAATTTTAGTATTTAATGTTAATATTAACATTAATCTTAACATTAAATTACGGATTAGAGTGAGAGAATTTTTTAGGAAGTTTTCTAAGGGATATATATATATATATATATATATATATATATATATATATATATATATATATATATATATATATATATATATATATATGTCCGGCGCTCCTAGCGTAAGTGGCAGGAGGGGGGGCTCTCGGCGGGGAGACCCGGGATCGAGCCCCCCCTCCCGCACAAGTCGGCTGGGTGGCGTGGCCACGGGCTTGTGTGAGGATGACCGGACACCCAAAAAAAAAAAAAAAAAAAATTATATATATATATATATATATATATATATATATATATATACTAGTCATAATCCGTGCCCATAGGACATGGTTCATTTAAGATATTCCCCCTCAAAATCTTGGACCCCCAATTTTAAACGAACAATAATAATTTTGAGGCCCCCATCAAAATATTAAATTCCAACCACTGCTGGATGTGAATTTTATTTGGATTTTCCATAAAATTCCACTCTCAATAATGCTCATCCACAACCATTATGAGGCCCCCATCAAAATATTAAATCCCAACCATCAAAATATTAAATCTCCATCTAAAACCCCACTCCCAATAATGCACTTCCCCATAAAACCCCACTTCCAATATTGCTCTTCCCCATAAAATCCCACAACCGTTGATTCACCAAGATTAAATCCCAACCACTCTTTATCTTGGCACAGTCAGCCCTAGGATTCAAAAACCTTTGTGTTTTATATATATATATATATATATATATATATATATATATATATATATATATATATATATATATATGAAAACTTAGATGGTGAAATTTTTGAATTCCAAAAATACCCTTACATACTTATACTAATTAAAAATAGTTCATCTATTCTACTATATAATAGGAAAACTTAGATGGTGAAACTTTTGAATTCCAAAAATACCCTTACATACTTATACTAATTAAAAATAGTTCATTAATTTTAATAAGGACATCTTAGACCATCTCCAATGGGGGTTTCTATCTTCCCTATTTCTATGGAAGAAATCCATTTTAGAAAAAAATTCTCCCAATGGTGATTTCTATCACCATTTCTATCCTAGGTGGCAATGATGTAGGATGAAAACTTTCTAGGAGGGTTTCTACATGTAGAAACTCTCACAGAAATTCTCCTATCTCTCATGACAATTATTATTGGGTCCCAGACCATTAAATTGGTCTTTTTACTATGTGACACATAGGATAGAAATGGAGAACATTTTTGTATGTCTACAATTTCTATGTAGAAACTCTTTCAACTAGGATAGAAATCTCCTTAAAGTACAATGCCAAGTAGGATAAGAACTCAATTTTAGAAATCACCATTGGAGATGGTCTTAGTAATTAGGAAGACTACCCTTTGGTCTTCCTAAAGAGTCTTCCTAAACTAATTAAGAAATATTAAAATGCGTGCAACGCACGTGCACATATGCTAGTATATATTAAAGAAGATGTAAAGTTATATTACCGGATTACACCAGGATACATTTTAATTATAATTCATGCCGTTCCTTGACTGATTTTTCATCTTCTGACTACTTTGTGTGTGTATATATATACTCTTTATTGATCGTCATTTTCTATGTTATTTAAGTAGTCTTTATTACTCTCCATTCTCAAAGTTCAAGAGAGAAGTCTCCATTCTCATTTTCTCCAACAGTTGGATATTAAGCTAGCATTTATTACTCCCAACTTAATATCCACCAAAGTCTCCATTTTTTTCTACTCTCATGAGCAATCTAAATTATATATACATATATACATATATGTATATATACATATTAAAGATCAAGACAAGCATTTATTACTCCCAACTTAAAGTTATATATACATATTAAATATCAAGACAAGCGAGCAATCTAAATTTTTTACCTACCTCCTCATTCCCTATTACTCCTGGCAAAGACAACACTGACTATTTCCCTTTCTCTGCTGGTTCTGAGGAGCGGAGCACCCTTCTCCATAAGTCCAATATCATCTACTTCATATTCTCCGTTCTCAAAGCTCAACTGATTTCTTATTATATTACCCTTCTCTGTTCCCTTCTACAGACGATGAGAGCGTAAGATGATGATGATTTCAAATCCATGAGTTGTTCTGCCAAAGTTTGTGTTTGATTTTGGATATTTGGATAATAACTATTTCGGATAGTCGGATAATAACTAAATTTTTACTATTTCGAATTTCGGATAATAACAAAAGACTAGATAGTTTCGATTTTGTTTAGCTTATCGGATCGAATCGGATTTTATCCGATATCCGATAAGCTAAACGGATACGAATTCAAAGTGTCAAAAAATATATCCGTTCGGATATCGGATCGAATTCGGATATTACAAAAAAAATCGGATATGGATATTATCCTATCCGTACCGATAAGCATCCGTTGACAGGCCTACCAGTTTACGGTTGTCAAACCGGTCCATCCGATCCTACTTTTAAAATACTGCAGCAAACCCAATAATTAAATAAAAATAATGTATACAAGTAAAAAGTGTGATCCGCCTTAAAAGAATGTAAAAAATCTGAGAGTTCGGAGATGGCCGCCAATGAGGGATCTATAGACATTCCTTTCTGTGGGTACCCAAAAAAAATTAATAATAAATATAAATTTAGACCTAGTCTTAGATCTAGCATGTATTTTTTTCTTGAATTGTGGGAGAGTAAATTTTTTTATAGAAAAAATGCATACAAAGTGAAAAATTAATTGATGGATCAGTGAACCCCTTCTTTCCTATGTGGCTCCCTTCATGACAGCGTCCAGTCCATTACCACCGGCTGTAGATATATGAAACAAGGAAATAAAACTCCCAAAAATATATATATATATATATATATATATATATATATATATATATATATATATATATATAACGTAACGTTCGAGGCTTCACTTATACTAAGTTGCATACTTTTTGGGTTCGATTTATCAATTTTTGTCACTCAAATTTCAATCAAGAATCTTATCACTTTTATCGGTAACCACAAGACACGAGTTCAAAAAAAAAAAAATTGTTATTATTAAGTTGGTAGACAATGTTGTACATGCATTAGAGTGACACCAGCATGCAACTCGGTTTCTTCTTGAACCCACGAGCATGAACAGTACATAAATAAATACCTGGAGATGGCTGGAGACAATGAACCCTCCCTTCTTCCCCCCGGTCATGTCGAACCTCATCTTCTCCTCCGGCGGCAGCGCGAAGAACTCCCCCGCGAGCCTCGCCATGTCTGCGACGAGCCCCACGTCGACCCCGTGGTCCACCACCTGGAAGATGCCCCACTCCTCGCACGCCGCGACGATCCTCCCGCGTATCTCCTCTCTCCTCCTGCCCGCCTCGTCGTCGACCCCCTCCAGCGATACCACCGGTATCTCGTCGCTGAAGGCGTCGTGGGCCACCTTCGGCCTCTCCTCCTCGTCACGCACGAAGGCGGCACGGAGCGTCGTCTCGTCGGAGATGCTAGGGAGGAAAGGGGTACTTGCACCGGTGGCCATTCGAATTAGTGATAGATACCGATCAAACTAAACGTACAGCTAATTGAGTTGTTATTTTTGTTGGTATAGAAGGAACGGAGGCGTGAGTTTTATAAGCATCATAACCGCAGCCGTTTGTCATGAGACCGTAAGGTGGCATGCTCAACAACATGCTCAACAACCATGCCCAAGATGCCATCTACCAGCCACTCCCACCTTAATTTCCACAATCCTTGGACACACTTCAGGTACTTCCTGTTGGATTCGAAGGTATTGTGTGGACCGTGCGGCACACACGTCATGTCCTGGATTGGACCGATCCAACCCAAGCTGGACCGACCATTACCGGTCGAAATCCGGAACCGGCCCTGCCCTGGCCCACGCCATAGACGCACGGGTCAGGTTGGGTTCCGGTCTCCGTACCCGAGCTTGTCCAGACCGCCACCCAGTTGGAGTGCAAAAAAATTCTTCTAATATTTTCAGTTAATCTTATATTTTTAGGTGAATTAGCTACTTTTCGGAGATTGGAGTACAAAAAAATCTCATAAATTCAGAATTTGGAGGTTTCATCTTCATCAACCACCACCATGTTGCAACAATTCAACATCTGACTTTGGAAAAAATCAAATTACGATTAAGTATTTAAATTTTATATTATATTATGTTAATAAGTAGTTAATTTTAATGTTTTAAACTCATAAAAATCTAATTATTTTTTTCATAAGTATGGATCCTACTTCTAGTTCTAAACAATATTTTACTAGTATTTTCTATTAGTGCTACAATGCTATAATAATTTTCCTTTAGAAAATGAGCAATATTCACTAACACAAATGTCAACTCCCAAAAACCCTGGAAATGAAAGTATTAATATAATGAAAATACTTGCCCTATAATTTCTTCCTCATCATGTGATATTGTAATGTGTCCACAGTAGTATCAGGACCTTATTTTAATACAGGTTCAATAATATTAACCAAAAAGATGAGCAAGTTGATATCAACTTTTTGAAAGTATACGTTTGCATTCAAGATTGGCCTCATGAAGAAAAATAGATTCAACACTTAAGAGATGAAAGTAATGACGTTAATAAAGTGGACTCCACTTTCAAGCTCTTAATATAAATGATATTGCGGAAGCTAGAGAATGAAGCGACGAAGTCTTGCAAACAAAAATTTATTTCTTTGAAGATTGAAGATTTGAAGATATCGGAAATCGTCACCAAATATTCAAAAAAAAAATCTGGACATGAAAAAATTGAATTTGAAAATGAAAGACAAAAAATCAAATTGAAGATGAACTTTACATTTCAACATTTTAAAAATTAAACAAAAGTATTACAAAATTTCTCAATTAAATATTTTTAAATTTTTTTGAAGAAATCTAGCCCAAGGCCCAAGAGCCTAGTGTTTTTTGTAAATAAATTTGGTCGGATCATATTTGACCCAGCCCGGACCAACTCTACCCGACTTCTATGTCGTGCTGGATTTGAGATTTTGGTTCACTTCCGGCCTGGACCGGACGGGTCAAAACCCTTGTTATCAATCATCCGAATAAAACTCGTATTATACCCAAAGTTTTTCGTATCTTTCATAAACGTATAATACTTGCGTATTTTTGAAAGATTCGAATTAATACGTAAATTTTAAGTATGCGAAGTTTTAAACGTGTTTCATATAAATCATAAAAAAATTTGGCACAAAAAACGTGGTGAAAACATATTTAATTAACCAAATTTGATAACATATTTAAGAATGTAAAATTTTTAACCTCAATATTTTTATTTTTCGAATATTTTATCGAATTTTTTAACGTATTTTATGTGTACTGAGCCGATATACTCGTACTTTTGTCATCCCAGATTTTTCTTCTTTTGCCGAATTGCTAACAAGGGTCAAAACTAGTCGAATTGGCCCGAGCTCCATTCACCCAACAACATGAGGTTGTGATTGTGATAATAAAAACTTCATAGATAGTAGTGAATGGTTGATACGTACTCATGGGTCGGTGTCAAACACAGGAAATTAATTGTTAGCATGGTACGTATACCTACCTGCAATCGCTAGTGGAGTCAATGTTATTTTCGAGGCTTAATTTTTGATGAAAAATAGAGAATCGAAACAGTTGTTAAAATAGCAACAACGTTTCGTAGCAACACTTCAAAAAAATGTGCACTACAGAGATCTTTGGAGGATTCTGGGTAACGAAAATCTAAAAATATTTCGTTACAACAGCAAACGAATGTAGAACTTCTTTTACGAAGGTACAAATCGAGTTGCTAGCAGCAGCAGCGACGAAAGCCCACAAGAAGTTTCTAATTAGATCAGAGAAGAAGAGAAGGAAAGAAGAAAGAGAAAGACAGTTTTGCTGGGGTGATCAGATCACCGTTGCTCAAAGCAAGATTCGCCTATATACGATCCGCTTTCAGGAACCAGCAAGTTAAAAAGAACTTCTGGAACGCTCGTCAGTCAATATTTGAGACTTGAACGTGCTTCTTGGACTTTACAGACTCCTTTAACTCTCTTCTTGGTGCATATTTCAAAGGAGGCCAAGGGGCTCTATTTATAGAGTGGAGTGAGACTTCTGTTTCACTTAACAAAATGCCTGAAAAATCGGCTTTTGAAAATAAAACGAGAAAAAGTACAAGAAGTACAAATTGTTCTGGAAAGTATTGCTATGGAAGTCTGATCTGAAGACGATCACTTTGTTCCTTGGACCATACGATGATGATGAAGATCACTGCTAGAAGATGAACAACTGGAAGAACTAAGTCACCAGAAAGGTATCGACGCACTTGGGCACTGATGGCGAGGTCGAATGCTTTCCTGCTTTGCTTCACTCTGTTCTGGAAGAAAGGTTGAAGAAGAATGCTCTCGGGGAATCAAAGTTTCTGGACTCTGATCTCTATGTATTCTCCTCTGTCTCTGCTTGTCCCTTTATATGAGAAAAATAAGTCTATTTATAGACTTGACTTTTTATGCGTAAAACTCAGCAAAAGTTCTGTCTTTACGCTAATAACTGCCACCCATGACTGAAGTCATCCTCTACATACGTTGACACGTGTCCCATGATTTCAATAAGAACAGGATGCACGTACACACGTTCTTTGAAATGTGTGGCATGAAAATCACGTAGGCAAACCATGTTCCAAACTAATCAGAAAGGATAGGACGTAAAAACAACCCAAATATACCTGAGCGTAAAGTAGCAAACTAGGCGTAAAATAGCCCTAAAATGGACTTCCCGTGTAAAGTGGTTGATAAAACAACCTTGAGCGTAAAGGTAGCCCAAATAAACTTTATGCACACGTCAACTTTGTGCGTAAAAAGGCTCATATAGTATTCATGCGTAAAAGAAGCCATCTTGTGAGCGTAAAAGTGGCTCAGTCCACATACTAAACGACAAATATGGATTTCTGTGTAAAACAAATCCCTTCGAATCCTGTGTTATACGCCGTCAGTAGATCTTTATGTCAGACCCATTATTACTTTGCATTAAATGCATGATTTGACAATTTGTCTCCGCCTGTCCCTGGCGTAAAATGGTTGGCGTGTCCCTGGCGTAAAGCAGCTGATCTGTCCCTGGCATAAAGCAGCTTGTTTTGAGTGGAAAGCTCTTATCCTTTTGACTCAGTCTATAAAACACAATTTTTTACGCTCCTACAAGACCCCCTTCAAAGTTTTCAAATATTTTCAAAATTTGAAATACTTTGAACAGAAGCGTAAAATTCGGGATATCCAGCGATCATTCGCGTAAAAATAGGGATATCCAACAGTCGGCGTAAAAATTGGGAATTTGAATCGATTCAAAAATCTCTATAAATAGAGCTTTTCAAGTTCGATAAGGACTTTACTTGTCTCTTTGCAATCCCGAATTTCTTTGCCCCCCCTTTTCTTCGAAATCTCCCTCACTGTAACTTGATGGCTCCCAAGAAAACCACCGCCGGCAACAAGGGGAAGAAATCCGCCGTTGACTCTTCATCGGCCGACCGTGAACAAACTCCCATTCGATCATCGACACCACTCCGACAACCCAATCCCGCGTAGCTCCACCTATGAAGGGTAAAACCCTATCTTTTGGCCAGAATGTTCATCGGAGAAGAAAAAGACAACTTAAATTTTCAGATTTCATGCCCACGTCATTCGTGTTAGCGTAGAAACTGAAATAACAAAATACGCCCACGTTGTACGTGTCAGCATAAAAAAGAAATACGCCCACGTTATACGTGTCAGCGTAAAATTCGAATTACGCTCATATCTATTCATGTCAGCGTAAAATACGCCCACGTTATACGTGTCAGCGTAAAAGTTCGAATTATGCTCATGTCTTATTCATGCCAGCGTAAAATTTTCAAAATACGCTCACTTTAGCATGTGCTAGCGTAAAATGAAAAACTTTGTAAAACAAAGACTTTTTTTTTACACTTAAATTTTTTTAATTAATTTTAGTAAGCGTAAAAGTCAATGTCTTTACTCATAAAATTTCAAATTAGATTTCTCACTAACTTGATCTCTCTTTTTCTTTTTGTTAGTGGATTTACAAGCTCATCCTCTTGAAGAAGTTTTTGGCTCATCAGCTGGCATGGTGGGCTCGAACTATCTGGAGGATTTATCTCATGTCAAATTTCCTCAATCCAACCCCGAATACCCTGCAGAGAGAGCACATCTGATATCTGCCCAAGGAGATAGGATGCTATTATCCATGATCGACGGGGAAGTGCTGGTGTCACTGGACAATCAACAATTCTTAAAGCCAGCTTTCTTATTCGGGGATGCTATAGATTTCAAATCTCAAACTCATCCAAAAAAAGAGGCCTGGGTATTTAGATCTGGAGAAAGGGTGATGTATCTCCCTGACATGGACAGGGATTACCCTTTATCTGCTTTCTTCCATGCTAGCCATCACCGTCAAATGATATAAAATTTGACTCCCAATAGCTATGGTAGACCAGGTAGGATCATTTTCAGAAGAGAAAGAGCAAATGACATGGGTTATCACATTAGCACTCCCTGTGGTGGTGTCATTCCACTTTCTGGTCTATTACCCGGGTTTACACCGAGTGAGGACTCACTTCTTATCCAACCGGTACAAATTCCCATGTTCATAAATAAATTTCTAAGGAAAGGAGTCTTATATCCTCAAACCAATCCAAGGCTGACAGGGTGGCTAACCCCTTACAGTAGTAACTGGATCCAGATCAGTAATTGGGTCATGAAGCAGTTTGAAACAGAATTAGACGATATTGGCCTGTATGAAGCGGTGGCCTCTACCAGTTATGGCATTCCACCGAACAGCAACTTATTTCTAGCTTTACTGGAATTGTATGAGTTCGATAGGAACTTTTGCAACTCCACACGGCAAAATGGGCCTCGCTTTGCATGAGATGCAATTCATTTCAAAACTGCCGATGGACGAATTCCCTTATGAAGAATACATTCCTTCCAATCGAGAATTAGCAGAAGTTCGAGAGAAGAGCCCAGAAATGGTGCAAGTTTATGAAGAACTTATGTGCCATTATCTGATTTGTACCAGTATGTACGAAACTGGATCACATTTGGCATACATAACCAAATGGACAACATATCTATTTTACCATGAAAATAGAGTATCCAAGACTGAGAAAAGCAGGTTTCGAGAAGACAAAACTCAAACCATCAAACCTTGCTTAATAATTCATGCAGATGTAATCCAAGAGTTGATGGCTTCTCAGAAAGCTTGCGACCAATATTTGTCTACCAAAATCGGAGACATCCCTGCGGGGACTGAAGCTTTAAGCTACATGAGGCAGGGAAGTCAGAAAATGTCAAAGAAGGCTTTGCTGGCAGGCTTTCTATCCTTATGGCTACGAAGATGGGTCGTGCCAGGGATCAGTACCACGGACAGGATTCACCGCGATGTTTTGTGGCCAGCGGTACGTTTAGTATTCAAACACAGAATCAACCTGCTGTCGGCAATCGTATGCCGAATAAATACAGGTCTACGGTCTTTCGGTGAAGAGTTGATTAATAATGCTCCTCATCGAGACAATTTTCTAAGGGTGGAGTTGCCCTACATCTATCTGATGGGTTGGTTACTATACCACAATTGTAATTTGCTACCACCGGGCCCTGAGGATGAAGCGAGAATTTTCCTCCAAAAATTTAGCAAATCCACATGGAGAGCTACAACGGTGGCAGACACCCGAGCAGCATTAAATTGCTCTCACGGCTGGAACTTCTTCTGCACAATGCCACCAGTTTCAGCCGATTGCCTTGGCGTGCAATTTGAAGATAGAGTAGATAGATCAGCTTTACTACCAAGATCTGTCTTTCGATGGCTGGCGTACATCAAACCCTCCCATCTGATGTACATGAATGAAGATTACTGTGCGTTTGAGCCTTACCTACCAAGTAGGTTCGCTCGCCAGTTTGGATATGACCAACTTTACGTTGGCAATCCTTCCACCAGCTTCTATCATTATGGAAAGCTGATTGACGGTACACGAGCATGGAG
This sequence comes from Iris pallida, assembly GCA_029216955.1. NCBI lineage: Eukaryota > Viridiplantae > Streptophyta > Magnoliopsida > Asparagales > Iridaceae > Iris > Iris pallida. The sequence continues at coordinate 2,506,114 of JANAVB010033818.1, forward strand.
ATATTTTAGCACTGCATGTACTGGTGCTAGATTCACCATATCTACAGCCACTAGTACAACTGAGCTACGTATACTTCACATGTATGCTCGTTTTTATACATCCATTCGCTCCTTCGAAGATGGTTATAGCATGCAAGGAAGTCTGCGATGGGCCCAGGAAGGAAATGTTGAAGAACCCATCAGAATAACTCCTGACGTACCAGACAATACTTCTGCTATAGATGAATTTCTGACAGTCATTCCTAGAGGAGCTGGAGAGATAGCCGTGGGACCAATAGTTATTGGAAAAACCCACAAACGAAAGCAGACTACAACTACCACTCTTCCAGTGAAGTCTCCTGAGAAAAAGAAGAAGACTACTACTAAAGGGCCTTCCAAACCCAAAGCCTATATTCCAGAAGATGACAACTCGGTCGAAGAGGACCAACTTGTTGCTTCCCCTTCAGTCCATCCGGGAGAAGGGTCTTCAACACCTCAACCAGTAGCAGCATCAGAAGTTGTAAAACTTTTATCTCCTGGACGCCTTAGCTCCTCACTCCATTTATCTTTGCCGCGAAAGGCACAAGTTACGGAAGATACTACTACTGCACACATTGCTAATCGAGACCAGATCCCATCAGACGAGCCGGCTCTCACTTTTGACGATGATGACTGGGATGGTGATTATGATTCATACCTTGAACAAAATGCACATATTCCAGGTACTAAGCAAAAACCTGTACGGAATTATGTATCATAATTTTGTATATTAACTTATTTTGTTCATTTTGTAGATATCATCATTACATCAAAACCTGTGGCTCCTCCTCCTCCTCAAGAAGATATCCATGAGGAAAATGAGGAATCTGATGAAGAGGATTCTCCTTAAGATGAAGTAGAAGTAATCTAACCAGAAAATGAGCAACCAGAAGTACAGAAAGAGCTTGAAGCAGAGGTTGAAACAAAGGTTGAAGCAGAGGCTCAGCCCGAATTATCTTCTCATATTGACGACCGAGAAAAAGAACAAGCTATAGAAAAACCAACTGCAGAACATGAAGTCGCTGTTGAGGGAGAAACTGGCCTCAATAAAGAACTTGAAGTGCCTCGAGAGCCCGAACAGCCAGAAGCCAAAGAAGGTGATGAAGGTATAATTAAATCACCTACTGAAACTGGGACTGTCGTGATAGCACCCTCAGCTATTACTACTGATCCAGAAGAAGTGCCTGAGGAGATTATGCCTGAACCTGAATCAGCTGTAACTACCATCGTTCCATCCACAACTATCACCGCCACCGGAACTCCAGAAACGGTTGGAGTGACAAGTGCTGAAGATATGATCTCTGAAGCTCCCGGAGATCAATTGGCTATGGTAGCAACGACCATATCATCTTTGTCACAATCTGCTACCGGAGCAATGACCTCTGCTCCTAGTCTGAGAAAAAGGGACTTGGTAGAGATTGCTGCGACACCGAGCTCCAATGCGAAAATGAATCTCCTAGTTGAGATTCATACTGAAGCTTTTTACAAGACCCTGGTAGCTTTGATTGACATGGTCCTGAATAGGGGCCTCAGTTATGAAAGCTTGAAAGGCGCGATTGTTTCCACCATTAGGAACGTCGCCATGTTTAATGATGTTGAGAGAGCAACAGCCTTAGAAAAGGTGGTAGAAGAACTTGAGCAGCCTATTAGAGAATATTTGAGGCTGACAAGTGAAACTACCGAGAGTCTCATTCAAGCTGAGTACGAAGCTTTATCAGCTGAATACACTGCTCGAGAGACTACTTTCAACGAATCTCTCAAAGAACACAGCAGCAAAGTCGCCAGAGAAAAAGCTTTATTGGCGGATGCAAGGCCTCGATTGGGAAGTTATAGAGAAGCCTACGACACTTCAAATACGAAAATTCAGGAGCAAAATGATAAAATTCGTGAAGTGGAGGCCGAACTGGCTCGTCTGAAAGCTGTGAAGGAGCAATTAATAGCAGCTCGTGACCAATATTTGACACAGAGCTCAATCTTGGAGGAACAAGTTTTTGGAGCTGAATCTACTATCAAGCACCTCGATGAAGCTAGAGATAATCTGATAGCTACTTTTGCTAAATTTTCTCCTATTAGCACTCCAGAAGCCCGAAGACAGATAGCTACTGAAAATATAATAGGCTCTCGTAAGAAGCGTTTAGCAGAGCTCAAAAAATTGCTGAAAGATATGTCTGCTCCACCTTAGGCAAAGAAGGAGCTTTTGTAATCTTTTATCTTATTCAAGAAATGAAAAATATTTGTTTTGTGATCCTATCGTTTATTTTGAATTTAAACAATAGGTATGAGATAAAAAAAAATACTTATCAGAGGTAATATGGACATGATAAGTCTTTGAAACTCAAATAAATTGTATCTATCCAGAGGTAATATAGACATAAATGATAATGAAATCTCGTTTTCTGTTTAGAGTGTACAATACTATCAGAGGTAATATGGACATGATAGATCGTAACAACTCAAAGAAAAATAGATTAATATCTATTCAGAGGCCAAATGGACATGATAGATAGGAAAAGAAATAGATTTAATATTTATTCAGAGGTCATAAAGACGTGATAAATAATAAAATCTCGTTTTCTTGTTTATAGTATACAATACTATCAGAGGTAATATGGACATGATAGATCGTAATAACTCAAAGAAAAATAGATTAATATCTATTCAGAGGCCAAATGGACATGATAGATAGAAAAAGAAATAGATTTAATATTTATTCAGAGGTCATGATAACATGATAAATAATAAATCCAACTTTTTATACCAACTGGTAAGATAAAAGATTAAAAATTCTTCTTCGAAGAGATAAGTTACCAGCTTAACCAAACATTGGTAGCTGGAAAAATAAGAAGACAGGTGTCATAGAGGATATATGCCAATATTGATAAAAGAATGAATGAACCAACGTATCTTTCAGAAAACGAAAAGTCGATTCAATTCCACAAAATGGATGAATCTGATGTAGTGAATGGACAGGTCTTTTCGGGAATGAAAAGTTGTTTTCAATTTTAAAGACCAGTTCATTAATAGATCTCTCCTATAAATAGGTGAGAACTCTTTGTAACATTTTATTCTTATTTCCAATCCTCTACCGAAAATGTCTTCCAAGGATATGCAGCAAAAGAATGAAGTCTCCATGAAGGTTGAGGACGTCATCGAAACGCGTCCCGTTGAGCCAATTATGTCAGACCCAACCAAAATAGACGAAAGTTCTTCTACGCCCAAGCCACCACAAGACATCCTCGCTTTCTTAGTAGAGCCAGGGAAAACTCCTGAGGAAGAAGTACTGAGGATGGCTGCCTGCAAATTTTTTATGAACTCAGGCAACGATGCCTTTGATGCATTGGCTGACTATGTATTCAATAAGGAAGGCAGTGGTCCTCGTCCTTAATCCTTTGTTCAGAACAAAAATAAAAGAACTTTTATTTTCATTCTGTCTTTTTTTTTATATATAGTACTTCTTAAGAAATTTACCATTGATCGGCATCATGAGTAGATCTCCATTGGGCTTTGATAACCGATAGGCGCCATTAGAAAACACGGTCTCAATTACATAAGGACCTTCCCATTTTGCTTGGAATTTCTCTTTGCTTTTGTGAGTCATCACCATCGGTCTTCGAACAGCTAATACCAGCACGCCAACCTTGAATACCCTCTCTTTAACTTTACGGTTGAAAGTTCGAGATATACGGGCTTGATATAGCTCAATATACTGTTATGCTTGAAGACGCTTTTCGTCCAATCCTTCAAGTTCTTGGAGTCGTAAGCGATCATTATTCTCTATAGTTAGCTCATTAGCAATGACTATTCGAAGAGATGGAATCTGGATTTCCAATGGAAGGACAGCTTCACATCCATAAACAAGTGAGAATGGTATAAAACCAGTAGGAGTTCGGACTGTTGTTCGATAAGCCCATAAACATTCTCCAAGTTTCTCATTCCAATCACGTTTATTAGAAGAGACAAACTTTTTGAGAAGTTTAATAGTCATTTTGTTGAAAGCTTCGGCTAAACTATTAGCAGCTGGATTATAAGCTATAGAAGCCAGATTTTGAATTCGATTCTTATCACAGAATCGATAAAATGCCTGACTGGCAAATTGTGGTCCATTGTCTTGAATTATCCATCGAGGAATCCCGAAACGATAAATGACATGATGTTTGATGAAGCTGATCACATTAGATGTTTTTACTTCTGTGAGTGGGACTGCTTCTGCCCACTTAGAAAAGTAATCGGTTATAGCCAATATAAACCGATGTCCTTTAACAGAAGGAGGATTAATCGGACCAATGATATCCATATCCCAAGCTTCGAAGGGCCAAGAAGCTGCCGTAGGATGTAGAAATTCAGAAGGTTGGTGAATAAAGTCAGCATGAATCTGACATGTTTTACATCTTTTGGTGTAATCTACAACATCTGCTATCATGGAAGGCCAATAATACCCCATTCTTCGAATGCGGTCCTGTAACTTCGGACCTGGTTGATGAGCACCACAGACACCATCATGAGCCTCACGGAGTGTCTGTTTAGCTTCACTTTCTGAAAGACAGCGCAGCAAGAGTCCATCGTATGAACGACGATATAACATATATAAAGACGAATCATAGTAAAATTGAAATGATCGTCTCTTGATTGATGCAGCTTCTTTTGGATCTTCAGGTAAAATCCTATGAACTGTATAGTCAATGAATGGACTTCTCCAATCCTTCTGCTGGGAACTTGACTCTGTAGTATAACTTTGTTCAATATACAGATTATTCTTGACACAGAATAAGTCCCGGTCCAACAAAGTAATGGTATTTTGTCTTCGAATTGGAACAGCCAAGTCTGCAGCTAAGCTAGCAAGAGCATCAACTTCCACATTCTGAGAACGTGGTACAAATTCGATGAAGAATCCTTTGAATGAAAAGATCAACTCGATTACAACTTGATGATAAGGGATGAGATCAGGATTTCTGACTTCATAAGTTCCTCTAACTTGATTAACAATTAGTCGAGAATCTCCATAAGCTTCTAAGAACTCGATATCCAATTGCTTTGCTACTTGGAGCCCAATTAGTAAAGTATTGTATTCTGCTACATTGTTAGAGCATGGCTCATTGAGAGAGTAGGCACGATATATGACCATTTTATCAGGAGAAACCAAGACGATTCCTACTCCAGAGATGATATTACCTTTAGGTCCAACCCGTGATGCTCCATCAAAATATAATTGCCAGATGTCATCCCTCAAAATCATGTTGCAATCCACGACTTCATCTGGAATGTCCTCATATAACTTCGATGTTTCAGGTATAGGGTGAGCAGCTAAGAAATCAGCTAATGCTTGACCCTTCACTGATTTTTGAGGTACATAAACTATGTCATAAGGAGTGAGCAACATCGCCCAGGTAGCTAACCTAGAGTTAAGAATGCTTGGTTTTCTCATCAATACCCGAATGTAATTTATTCTAGAGATAACATGAATAGTCTGTCCTGTCACATAGTGTATTGTCTTTTGGACAACAAAAACTAAGGCCAGACATTCCTTTTTCTACAGGAGTATACCTGTGTTCAGCTCCAACCATCATTCGGCTAAGATAATAAATCGCTTGTTCATGCCCCATATCACTTTTTTGTGCAAGAAGAGCACCAAGTGAATGATCCAAAGCTCGAACATATAGCAAAAATGGTCTTCCTACCACTGGAGGTACCAGAACAGGTAGATTTGTAAGGTATTGTTTGATATCATTGAAGGCTTTCGGACACGCTTTATCCAAAACAAATGATACACCCTTCTTTAATAGACGGGAAAAAGGTTGACATCTCCCAGAGGGATTAGATATAAATCTCCTGATATAAGCAATACGACCCTGAAAGCCACGGAGTTCTTTCAGATTACGAGGAGGACGTATTTCAAGAATTGCTTTAACCTTATCAGGATCAACATGGATACCCTGAGAAGTAATGACAAATCCTAAAAACTTGCCACTGAAAACCTCCAAAAAAGACTTAGTAGGGTTCATTTTCAATTGATGTTGGCGCATCAAATCGAATATTGTCTTCAAGTCTTGAATGTGATCATCTTTTGATCGACTCTTGACAGCAATGTCATCTATGTAACATTCAACTGTTTTCCGTAGATGTTCTTGAAAGATGTTGCTCATAGCCCGTTGATACGTGGCACCGGCATTTTTAAGACCAAATGGCATAACTGTATAGCAGTAAACCCCAAGGGGTGTACAAAAACAGTATGTTTCTCATCTTCTGGATGCATCTTAATTTGATTATATCCTGAGAATCCATCCATGAAAGACATACGTTCAAAACTGCATATATTGTCTATCATGACATCGGTAATCGGAAGTGGAAATTTATCATTTGGACAAGCTGCATTAAGATCTCAAAAATCTATACAAACTCAGACTTTTCCATTCTTTTTTATAACAGAAACAATGTTGGCAACCCAATCGGGGTGTTGTTCTTCACGAACAAAGCCACATGTGATCAGCTTTTTGACTTTTGCCTCAATTGCATCCATCATATCTGGTCAAAAACGCCGTTGCTGTTGTTTTACAGGCTTGGCATTAGGAAGAATATTAAGTTTATGAGTAGCAACTTTAGGATCTAGACCTGGCATATCCTCATAACTCCATACAAAAATATCAATATATTCTTTGATCAGTTTTATCAATTCTTTCTTTTCATTTTCAGAAAGGTTTTTACTGATGAATATTGGTTTAGACGTAGTTCCATCTCCAACATCAATCTGGACAATCTCGTCCTCTGTAGGTGGTTGTCGCTGTTCAAAACGAAGTTCCCATTGAGTGTCCATCTGTTGAGCCCAAGGACCATTCTCAAATGGTTCAGATTCACCATCAGTTTGAACCATGTTTACTGAGAATATTTGTTCAGATTCATCATAATAACCTCTTCTAACATATGGGGAATGAGATGTATCGGATTCGATGAATTGGATTTCTTCCGAATCTGATGATTGTGAAGAGCTAGAAGAGAATTCTTCTTGAATATCGTCATTAAACATGTGGGACGGATCATATCCCAACCCATGACGAGTTTTCTGATAAAACAAATCACCACTTAATGGTAATCGTCTACCCTTGTCTTGATTAAGACCTTGCATAGTCTTCAAATCATATCCCATATTCTGGATAATCTTGAGAGATTGTTGATATATTTGTTAATTCGGATTCTTCCTTTATCTTTATCTCTCAGATTATCTGTCTGAGCAACAGGGATATTTCTAGCCAGGCCAAACACAATTTGACGCTTATTTTTCTTATCAGACGGAATCACGAAATAAGATTCATCGTGACGTCTATAAATTACACATGCTTGCGATGAAGCGGCTACATGAAGAAGATAGGGAGAAGATGTTAGGAATCTCTGAGCATAAGGTCCAACATCGACATGAGGAGGAAAAGAATTTTCCTTATTGTCAATGTATAAGGTTTCCTCTGTATCTATGTCATCTTTATATTGATAACTTTGATTATCAGAAGATAAAGTCATTCTTTCAACAAATTTGACAGCCATATACTCAAAAAGGAAATCTTCATTGATATCGGAAAGTACAAAATGATCAATATTTACATCATTTACAATTTGACTACTACGTTTCGAATTGATCATTAACGGTCCATCATCCGTCTTCTGCGTAGACTTGCCAAGATTAACGATCAATGGTGGCTCTGGATCATTCGTACGAAAAGTACGCCCTTTGACCTTGATCACAAGAGGTTGAACTTGGCTTTTAGCAGGAACATTCACTGATTCCTCAGATGAAGCTTGAGTTCTTCCTTTAACCTTGATCATCAGAGTTGATTGTTGACAGGTTGGGGTTGAATTCGTCCTTTGACTTTGATTTTCAAAGGTTGCTCTTCTGGTGAATCTTCATTAATAGACTGATCTTCGGCAAATGATCGATCTTCAGCCATGTCTGATATCTCCTTTACATGTTCTTGTTTGTAGAGCCTTGAATCATAAAAATAGGCTTCGACACCCTTGAAAGGATTGATATCAGCAAACTCAGTTTTTACAAACCCTTGGGAATCCACGTACTTGAAGCATTGGTGGAGAGTTGAAGGCACGATGTTATGCTCATGTAACCACGGTCTTCCAAGAAGGATGTTGTAGGATACGTCTGAATTAATAACATAGAATGTTGCCATCGTTCGAAGATCACCAATCTGGATTTTCAGACAAATTTTCCCCAGTGGTTTACTCTTTCCAGAGTTGAATCCAACGATTGTGGTACTAGTGTAAGTCAAGTCACTAGTAGGAATCCTCAACGGTCTTAGCATACTTTGAAGAATTATGCTAATGGAAGACCTATGATCAATATAAATCCTGTCAACTTTAATGGATTCAATATACCCAGTATAACACAAAGGCCTGTCATGCTTGTTATGATTCAACAGCATATCTTCTTGTGTAAAGGTAATATTAGGAATTACCTCCATCACACTATGACATTGTGGGCATGACACCGGTATATTATCAGGAGTCTTGAGTTGAGCTAAGCAGGAGTCAGCTTGCAGCAAAGCTTCACTCAAGGTTTCGCGACTTTCTTTAGAAATGCGAAGTAACTCGAAGATAGATAGTCTAGCCGGAGTATTGGCTAACTGGGCTAGAATATCAAATTTATAGGATTTCATCACCACCCCCCTGACTGGAAGTAGACTTCAATGGGACGTCAAAGCGTACTGCTTTCTGTTTCCCCTTTTCAACCACAGATGGTTTAGCAGGAACAGGAGACGGTTGAGTTGGTGGTGTTTCAACATTTTCTGCATCTTTGGAGGATCCCTCATAATCTTTATGGTACTCTTTCCCGGATCTTGTACCAGCAAAGGTTTCTTCTTCAGACTCAGAAAAAGGAAGTACCAAATTATAAGATTTAGTCTTCCTTCCCTTAGCCTTCTTCTTACGAGGATTGTTATGAGAAACCTCAGAACCCAATCCAACAGTGGATTTTTGACTTTGAATTTGTAAAGGAAGTCGTATTCCTTTATCATAATTCAAACCTTCTGCCTTTTGAAAGTCATAACACATCTTCTTCATGAGAAGGGACAGATTGCTGACTGTACAAGTGAGTGGGCCGCGGACTTTTAACAGGTGGTTCAACAGAGGAAGAAGAAGAGATCTCTGTAACTACAGGAGAATGAGGAATAGAAGTCTCTGTAGCTACGGGAGGAGAAGGATTCGGGATACGAAGAAAAATCCCTACATAAGCTTTTTATAAGTAGCGAAGACTTGTTGTGCCCTGTATAAGGGAACACTATTCATGGCTAGCCACTGCTGATTAGTAAGCTTGAGCTCGGTAGGAGGAGCCAGACTTGGAGGACATATGTTCAATCCTCTTAGTCTATCTTCCAAAGGAATGTCATCCCATAAATGATCCAAATCATCAGGATCTGGAATAACATGAGAAATCATGTTGCAGGTTTTGACTTTATTACCTTTCCTAGATTTTGAAGTTTTACCTTCATCTTCCATTTCAGGTACTAAGTCAGGATGTACCCACATAATTTCACCATTCTTTAATGTAAGAGGCAACAATCCTTTATTTTCTTTCCTAGCAGGCGGGATATTCACAATCTTCATCGTCGCCTTCGGAATTGGAACAATTCCATCTAGTATTTGTTGAGAAAGAAAATCTCCAAATTGAAGAGAAACCATATTGGTTGTGACCGTATGCTCATCGTTAGTTAAAGAGATGGTATTGGCATTAATCAGCTCCTGGATTTTCTTCTTTAGGACATAACAAGCCCTAGTAGGATGATTGATGTATCTGTGATAGATACAATATTTGGGATTGTCAGTCAGATTCACCTTATTAGGCCTCTTTGGCTCTGGGATCTGGAGTTTGCCACTCTTCACCAGACATTGGAATATCCCTGGGATATCACTCTCGTCAAAAAAATATTCTTCTTTTAGCTTAGAAGACTCCTGATTATTCGGCATCATTTTGTTTTTGGAAAGATTAACCATAAGGGTGTCTTTTCCTTTTACATTACGATTGCCAGAATTATTAGCAGGATTACCTTTCTTTCCCTTATCCTCTGAGGCAAAGATCATTCCATGTTCACGAGCCAACCTACCATTGGTCTCGACAGAAACTGCTGCTATAATAAACAAGGCCCAATCTGTGAATTGGGAACCCGTGAAGACAGCAATGGATGGTCGCAGATTCATCTTACATGTATCAATTAACGATGAATCTAGCATACCAGGAGGCATCTTTAGAGTCGCCTGTCGAAAATGTTCAATGAACGTCCGAGTATCTTCTTTCTCCTTTTGTTTAATTTCTATTAAGGAGGACATGTTCATGTCCATACCTCCTTCATAGAAGCGGAAGAGAAACATTGCCTTAAATTCGTCAAAAGACGAAATGCAATTGTCGGGTAAACTACGATACCAGTCGTAAGCTGAACCCGTCAAGCATCCAATGAACACTCGAGTGAGAAGAGCATCATTTTTCTGTAGATGTACAGTCATAATAGCAAAGTAATTGATATACTGACTAGGTGAAGCCTTTCCATCAAACAATACCATTGATTGTGGTTTAAATTTCGGTAGAAAGGGTACATCATTTCAATAAGGAGGATAAGGTTGCTTAATTCCTAACCTCTGGAGCTGATCATTGTGCTTCAAAACTTCAAACTGTGCTTTGAGCTCACACACTGCTTGAATGGCTTCACTGGTTTGAGAAAGCACATTTGATTGAATGGTTGTTGGATGTACCGTAACCCCCACCGGAGATGGTACATCTTCTGGAATGATAGGATCTGGAGATGCAGAATTTTGGTTAACAGCAGGCTCTTGAATATTCAAAGGTATATCAGCCCCTTGACTATCTTGAGTTTGTGCTGTTACCTGCACCGGTGTTACCACTTCCGGTTGAGCAGTTTGTTGAGCTGTTATTATCTGGTGCATGCTTTGTATCATGTTACACTACACCAAAATAGACGATTTACGACAGTTAGATTTGTCCAAAAATGATGTATTAAAACTGTCGTTATATTTTTGACGGATTGAAACCGTTGTTTAACATCAAAATATATTTCACAAAACAGTAGGTTTGGATTTGACAAATTAAAACTGTTGTTTAAATCAAAATTTCGTTGAAAATCTTGGCTCCAAGTCCATTAAAAACTTTGTCTCCCTAATTTTTTACCCAAATCGTCTCTCGCGCTCGATGCGCTCTCTCAAAACATTTCTCCACTTTTGTTCCTCTCAAAACTTCTCCTCTTAAAACTCCGCCCCTCCCACCGAAACCTCGTTGGAACCCTCAGGTATTTTTCTTCTTCTAAAAACCTTTTCCTCTCAAAACTTTCACTCTTTCTTCTCCTATGTACATGGGTTTGGGTTAGAGAAGAGCGGCGATATGGCGGTGTCTGCGATGGCGATGATGTGTGGTAGATGTGGTGGGCTACCGCCAATCTGATCGAGATGACCAGGGCCGCAGACACTGCCACAGATGGTCAGGGTTGTCGAAGCCCATGTCGTAAATGACACGGAGGTTTGGCTCTATGGTCTGGTAGGGGTCACAAAAGACGGGGGGTAGTTGGTGATTAGGGTGGCGATCTTTTTGCCGGTGAAGCAGTGGTGTTTGAGGAAATGTCGAACCGTGTTTGTTGTCATAATGCACTCAAATTATTCAGTCATGTTGTATAAAGGCATGATCATATCATTACTTTAGAGTAAATATATATTGAGACTTTGATGCAGCTTGTCGGTCCTAGATGGAATTGAGCGTGGAGGAGGGATGCAAGGACTGCAAGACAAAGTGCAGCCAACAATAATATTCCCCCACCAACGTCGAGCCTTAGCAACCTCATTCCAAGTTCATGGCACATGGTCCCTCTACCAAGAACATGGTTTCACTTGCTGGTATGATTTAGATTTGGATCTGCTACTAGTGATCCACATAAAAATTCAAATCCAAACCTTACTCTTATTCTCTTCCACCAGTCCAATCTTAAGGACAACATTAATTGCTCATCATATTAACCATAAAATTTGATCAACTTATGAAGCTCTAATCTAAATCAATTATATTTGATCAAAATATGTTTTATGGTTAAAGAAGGTTTAATTAGACTTTTGATCGTTCAAAAACTATTAGTAAATAAATTGAATGAGAGCTCAAGAAGTAAAAGCACCCCTAAATCTAATTACCTTAAAATATTATTAATAGATTCATTATCTCAGGACCTAAACTATAAGCTGGAAATTTGAAGAACAGTTTGGCAACTCTAGAGGGGGGTGAATAGAGTTTATATAGAAAAATAGCCAATTAAAATAACTCTTTCACCAACAATAAATAATCAGAGTAAAGTGCGGAAAATAAATGAAGAGCAGAAGAGCATACGCAAACACAGCGATTTTAACCTGGTTTCCCTCGTGGAGGACTAGTCCAGGCCTGAGAACTCTAGCTCAGGATTAAATCCACTATTTGTGAAATAGTAGTTTACAACCCGTGCCTTTTCTTCAGAAGAGCACGTCAACTTCTAACAGAGGATCGCAGTGGCGATTTGCTTGAAATTGTCCAAGCGACTTCTTCAACTCTTGCACAAGAATCCTAACTGAGAGATGCTGAGCACTCGAGACTTAGGAGGCTTGTGGCTAGTAGATGGGAAGGGTATGGCTTATTGAGCTTGTAGGAGAGAAGAGAAGAGAAGATTGAGTGAATTGAAATGAGAGAATTCATGCCCTATTTATAGTGTTTTTAGAGGCAGAATTCGGCCAGAATTCGGGTAGGAAAATTCAAAAATTTGGCCGTTGGACAGCTAGCAACCAGCTAACCCTAAAATTAGGGTTCCTGATTTCTAGGGGACAGAGTTCGGCCCGAACTCTGTGTGGAGGCAGAGTTCGGCCCGAACTCTGTCTCCAAAGCATAGAGTGGTCCTAAGTGGGACTTGTGGGCAATTTTTGTTTTGGTGGAGCTTGGGATTTTGGGTAGACTTATAGACTAAGTTCCAAGAGCTCAGCATAACTCAGAGTACATATTTCTAGACTCAATAAAATGTAAAAGTACAGACTCGAAAATATACTGAGAGTCGAAAACTGAGCTTTTGTCTGTCCTGAACTGAATGCAGACGTCGTGTGTCGTATTGAATTTATACAGATATTATTTAGTCAATGTAGTCAATATTTGGTTGACTGTGACTTTGTGTCAACAATCTCCCCCATATTGATAATTGACAAAATAATAAATGTATATTTCAATATTCATACCTGGACACAGTTGGTTAAAACACAGCTCCCCCATAAACAATGCCGAGCTAGAATAAGATAGCTCCCCCGTAATCAGTGAACGGTGCCGAGCTAGAATCAATAGCTCTCCCCCGTAAATAATGCATAGAACCTGTGGCCTGATAAAAATATTTTCCCAAAAGCAAAACACAAGCACAGACAGATATACATATTTCTCCCCCTTTTGGCAGTTAGCAATATAAAGGATCATATAGACTGCATAAGGAAAAGCATGGGAATAGCAGTATAGATAATGAAAAGTAATCCAACCACACCAAGCAGAGAAGAAATAGTATAATACTAATAAAACAAGTCACTGACATAAAGTAGAACTACGAAAAATAGCATAAAATGTTATCCACCAACCAGCACATCATCAGGGTTTGAAGACATAAATCCAGTACATAAAACAAACTGAAATAACTAAAATAAAAAGGCAACTAAGATCATCAGCAGTGGCAGCAGCATATCAAGCCAGTCTCCATCATGGAGCATGAGAAGGTCCTGGAACATCTGAAGGACCATGGAATGAGCGACGAGGGTCCACAAAAGCATCATCAGGATCCATATACCTCATGACCCACGGATCGTCTATACGATGACCCGCACGATCTGGATCCCGCTCAATAGGCACATGCAGATCAGGATGACGAGCAAGCGAATACCGCATATCATGCAGAGAGTTCCCAAGGGCACTGATCTGCAAGGTGGTACGGTAATCCTGCTGCGTCCAGCGATCATCCTCAATAGCAAAGCGATCGCGAAGCATAGTCTGAAGAGACTCAAGAGTGGCAGGAGGAGGAGGTGCATCCTGACCAAGAGGAGGGACGTCAGGTTCCTCATCAGCAGAGTGCTCAGATGACTCAGAAGCAGCGACAGGCTGAAGGCGTCGTGCTTTGGATAGAAAGGCAGGTGCAGGCAGGAACGGACAATCATGGATAGGAATGATGAAAGCACAAAAGACTAAAGGAAGATAGAGAGGATAAACCAAAGCTCTTGGTTTCTTTCGACAGTTGATCATCCAATCCATCATAGTTCGTGGAAAGTTGAATGGAATACGATAGTGGAGATGATATAAGGTGGAGATCTCAAGATAAGTGACTTCATCTGTTGAGCCAGCCTTGGGCAAGATAGTATTGAACACGATGCGATGAAGTACATAAAAGTAGGGGGTGAGATGCTTGGCCTTTAGCTTGCGAGGACTTACGTTAGGAGCACATAAATCCTCCTTGAATCCTTCAAGGGAAGTATCGCCAACAAATTGAAGTTGACCTGCTTCCACAAGCTTGTCCCACACATCAAGATCCGGGAGAGCAAGAAAGTCTTCCAACTCAGAGTCATTGAAGGCAATGTTAATGCCAGCAACCCGGGAATAGATGTGGGTTGCATCGTGAGTCAGATTACAGTAAAACATTTGAATTGCACTATGGTAGATAACAGAATTTGAAGCAACAAGTTCATCCAAACAAAGATCACGGAATAATGACTCATATTGAGAAAATATAGTGAAATTTATGGGATGGCCCCCAAACACCGGACGAGTTCTAAAATCGCTAAACCATTCATTAGAGGCTTCTAGCGATACAAATAAATGATCGTCGTAAGTGTTAGGGTCATCGGGACGTAGCGGATTGAACAACGGATGAATGGGGTGTTGTTCAACTACTTGTTCAATCGGAGGAGGAGGAACCGAAGAGGAAGCACCCTTATGTCGAGTCCTTCTCCCTCGTTTGGACAAGCGAGATGCCATTTGAAATAAAAGAGAAGAACTTGGAAATGATAGAAAAAGAGAGATATACCTGAAAAGAATACCAAATAGTTGAAGAGAATGTTGAAAAATTCCTTTCCCTTGATTTTGAGAAGAAATAGAGTCCTCTATATCAAGAACTAGGGTTAGGGTTTGGAAGGAAGAAGATGGAGGAGGTGGAGAAGAAGGAAATATGGGAGGAAAGAGAGGGAATCCCAAAATAAAGTAGGGCTTGGTCTTTGGTCGGGTGAAATATTGACCATTGGATTAGAATTGATCCAACGGCAGAGCCAGATCCCGACCCTGGAACCTAAGAACCGAACTCGGCCCGAACTCTGATAGGGGCAGAGTTCGGCCCGAGTTTTGGGTCAATGGTCCAGAACTGAAAACAGGCAAAGAACATGAAGAAAATGTTTAAGAGTTAAACAAAAGGTAGTTGAGGTCAACAAAGAGTGTTGAATTTAAAAAATAGATAGAGAGGTACTCAGAAACCAAAATGAACTTTAGAAAATCTCAATTAGGCAATATTAAATCGAAAACGAGCCATATAATAAATAAGGACATATACTGTGGTTCAATAGTCCAAATTTGCCATGGGTTAGCTGCAGGGGCCGGATCCCAGCTAGCGGTAGTCCTGAGGACTAGTGCACCGTGTCGCTTAGGCTTTTACGCCTTGTTGTCAGAAGGACCCTTTCGGCTTGTACCCATACCAATTTCTTCGAAAAGGAATCACAATATACTCGATATTTACGCAGGTGAGTTTCAATTTATAACTGCTTCATCTAAAATTCCAAGTTCACGATAAAAAAAATTGAAGCGCTCTTCGGATAGTGGCTTAGTAAAGAAATCTGCCAGCTGATGATCAGTGTCAATAAATTCTAAGTTAATCGTGCCATTTTGCTGATGATCACGCAAAAAGTGGTGTCTGATCTCAATGTGTTTAGTGCGTGAGTGGCAGACAGGGTTCTTAGTCAAATTGATTGCACTAGTATTGTCACAGAATATAGGAATTTGTGCACAACAACGCCCAGCTGCTATGTATTCAGCTTCTGTTGTGGATAGTGCGACAGAGTTCTGCTTCTTGCTAAACCATGAGACTAAAGCCTTTCCTAATAAATGACACGTGCCGCTCGTACTTTTACGATCGACCTTGCATCCAGCAAAGTCAGCATCAGAGTAACCGATGAGGTCAAATGATGTTGACTTGGGATACCATAGGCCCACTGTAACTGTACCCTTAAGGTATCGAAAGATACGCTTAACCGCGGTCATGTGATATTCCTTAGGATTTGCTTGATATCTAGCACATAGGTAAACACTAAACATGATATAGGGGCGACTAGCAGTTAAATAAAGTAAGCTGCCTATCATACCTCGATACTTACGTTGATCAACGGGTTTGTCGCTCTCATCTGGTTCGAGTTTGGTTGAAGTAGCCATTGGAGTGCTGATTGGTTTGATGTTGTCAAGATCGAACTTCTTCAGCATGTCCTTGGTATACTTCGATTGACAGATGAAAGTTCCATTAGCCAGTTGTTTTACTTGCAGACCAAGAAAGTAGTTGAGCTCTCCCATCATGCTCATTTCAAATTCCGTCTGCATACACTTGGCAAATTCTTGACAAAGAGTTTCATCAGTAGACCCAAAAATAATATCATCAACATAAATCTGAATTAATAAAATAGTGTCTTTGAAAGATTTTATAAACAGTGTAGTATCAATTTTCCCTTTTGAAAAACCTTTCTCAAGCAAGAAACTGCTTAGCCTTTCATACCAAGCTCTGGGGGCTTGTTTAAGGCCATAAAGCGCTTTCTTCAGCTTGAACACGTGGTCGGGAAATTTGTGATTTTCAAAGCCAGGGGGTTGTTTCACATAAACTTCCTCCTTGATAAAAACCATTCAGGAAAGCACTTTTCACATCCATTTGAAATAATTTAAAGTTTTGAAAATTAGCAAAAGCACAAAGCATCCGAATGGATTCTAGTCTAGCAACAGGAGCATACGTCTCATCGTAGTCGATACCTTCCTCTTGGTTGTATCCTTGAGCTACTAGACGAGCTTTGTTACGTGTGACTGAACCATCTTCATTTACTTTGTTTCTAAAAACCCATTTAGTACCAATAATTGAGTGATTAACCGGTCTAGGAACGAGTTCCCATACTTGGCTTCTCTCGAATTGGTTGAGTTCTTCTTGCATAGCAGAAATCCAAAATTCATCATTAAAAGTTTCAGAAATGTTTTTAGGCTCTACTTGTGAAATGAAGGCAGTGCTAGCAACGGAGTCTCTTAGTGATGATCTAGTAGTTACTCCACGTGAAACTTCTCCTATAACTAAATTTTCTAGATGAGAAGGTTTGAAAGAGAATTTCTTAGGCAAACCCTCCAGAGAATTAGTTTCGGTTGAAGTATTCATTGGAGTAGAAGTTGATGGCTCAACGTCATCATCAAGAGTACTTGCTGCACTGTTGTCTTCATCAAAAGTCACATTTGTTGACTCTTCCACAATAAGTGAGCGTTTATTAAAAACTCTATATCCCTTACTCTTGGCGGCATAACCAAGAAAGATACCATCGTCAGCTTTGGCATCAAATTTGCCTAAGTTGTCTTTGGTGTTAAGGATAAAACATCTACAGCCAAAAACTTTAAAATAAGAAACATTGGGGGTTCTCCCAAACCAAAGCTCATAGGGTGTTTTCTTCGTAATGGGACGAATAAGCACCCTATTCAAAATGTGGCATGCTGTACTTACAGCCTCTGCCCAAAAATATTTCGGAAGAGAAAATTTATTCAACATGACTCTAGCCATATCGCCAAGAGTCCTATTCTTCCGCTCCACAACACCATTTTGTTGAGGAGTTCTAGGACAAGAAAATTCATGATCAAAACCATTTGCATTACAAAAACTTTCAAAATCATAATTTACGAATTCGCCTCCATGATCACTTCGGATTCGAGTAATCATGTAGCCTTTTTCGTTTTGAACTTTCTTTACAAAAATTTTGAAAGCAGAAATAGCATCGCTCTTATTAGCGAGAAAGAAAACCCATGTAAATCTCGAAAAATTATCAACAATAACAAATGCATAAAGTTTGCCTCCAAGGCTAGCTATTCTACTAGGACCAAATAAATCCATATGAAGTAGTTGCAAGAGTCTAGTAGTACTTACAGAGTTGATAGAATGAAATGAGGATTTAGTTGCCTTGTTTAGTTCACATTCGGCACATACCGTGTCCTTTTTGAACGTGATGTCAGGCAATCCTCTCACTAGCTTCTTGGTGGAAAGCCTAGATATAGCATCCATGTTGGCATGACCAAGACGCTGGTGCCAAAGTAGTCGTTCGTCTTTGTGGGCATATAGACATCTACCTGCATTGTTAGAATTTATAGAAAGATAGAAAATGTAGATGTTGTCCTCTCTTTTCCCTTCAAAAGCAATATCTCCTGTTGACCTATCATAGATGTAGCAACTGTTTTGTCCAAAGTTAATATCATATCCATGATCAGCAAGATGACTAATGCTGAGCAGGTTATGCTTTAACTCGGTCACTAGGCAGACATCCTTTATTACAGGAGAAGGAGGATGACCAATGATACCATTACCTATAATGTGCCCTTTGAGATTGTTACCGAAGGATACGTATCCTTCTCTCTTCATCGATAGTGATGCAAAAAGATTTGCGTCTCCCGTCATATGTCGCGAGCATCCACTATCGAGAATCCACTTACTTTCAGTTGAGGAGGGAAGGTCCACCTACATCAAGAGTAGATGTGACCTTTGGTACCCGAGTTCTTGAGGGTCCTAAAAAGTTAGTCTTTGGGAACCAAGCATATATTCTTTTATCTACAAGTCTTCTAACTCTGCACTGTGGTGAGATGTGTCCATGTAATCTACAATAAGTACAGATAGTATTTTTATTTATACTAGGAGCATGAGAATAATATCCGTAAGCAACAGGATGAGGATGAACATGATGTGAAGAGTTAGCATGGTGAAGATGATTATGCATGGAATAAGTGGCATGTTGATGGTGTCTATGAGGCATAGAATGATGGTATTGTCTATGATGTGTGACATGCTGATATTGTCTAGATGGCATGGCATGATGATTTTGTCTATATGGTATATGAGGATCTTGTCTATATGGCATTGCATGATGATTTTGTCTATATGGCATGGCATGATGCTTTTTATGTGTGGAGTGATGTTGATTGTGTCTTTGTGCATGATGAGTGTGTACTGAGTGAGAATTGTTCTTACGTGCACGTGGTTTGTGAAAGTTTGTGTATATAAAAGCATGGTTATGTGCTGCATGAGATTGACGTGGTTGACTAGCATGAGTGGTGTTGTGCCCATGTGATTGGATTTGAGGTTGAACAACCTGTTTACCCAATTTGGTTTCTAATCTTTTAGAAACAGCTTGCAGTTCATCAACCTTAATATTTAAGCCATAAATCTTAGTCATGGAAATCTTGTGTCTACTCTTTTCTTCAGCAAGCAACGTGTTGAGAGTAGTGATTTCTTGAGTTTGTTGCTCAATACGTGCTTCAGCATCATGTAAGCTTAATTTAAGCTTGGATGCTTCATCAGTGTCATTTGTGGGTGATGTGTTTCTAACATTATCAAGAAGTAAAGAAATTCTTTGTATCTCATCTTCTAGACTTTTGATTTTGTCCTTGGCATGTTTATATTTACCGATGACCTTTTTATGATCATCGAGTAAATCAGTGAAAGCATCGCCAAGTTCATCAAAAGAGAAGTCATCCAGAGTTTCGTTAGATACCTTGTTGGAGGTTGCCATCAGGCACACATTTGCTGTATCTTGAGGAGAGTCCTTTTCTTCCTCAGAGTCACTCGCTTCACTTTCATGCCAGATACCTGTGTTGGCATATTTCTTTGATGAGTTCTTTTTGTATGGCTTCTCATAGCGGTTGCTCTTCTTCAGGAATGGGCAGTCTTTTCGGACATGTCCAGTTTTCTTGCAACCGTAACAAGTTGGTTCTTCTTCATCGTCTTCTTGAGATTCCTTCTTCCTTCGATTGAAGCGAAGGAATTTCCTGAAGTTGCGAACCATGAGAGCTTGGTCTTCATCATCAGAATTGTCTTCTTCGGTTTCATCATGATTAGCTCTTCGTTGATGAGCTTTAAGCGCGATCTCCCTGGTCTTCGGAGCAGGCTCTTCGAAGTCCTTGAGGTCAAGCTCGTGAGTCATAAGCTTGCCCATCAAGGTCTCCATTGACATTTTTGTGAGATCGTTTCCTTCTATGATGGCTGTCACCTTAGGGTTCCAAATCTTTGGTAGCCCTCTGAGCAGCTTACGAATCTTCTCGTGGTTTGAGTACTGCTTTCCAAGCGAAGATAGAGGATTGATGATGTCGAGGAATCTTGTGATCATTTGAGTGATCGTCTCACTTGGCTTCATCTTGAAAGCTTCGTATTCTTGAGTGAGACGGCTTATTTTAGATTCCTTGACCTGTGTGGTTCCTTCATGCACCACTTCTAGAAGTCTCCATACTTCATGAGCAGTGGTGCATGTAGAGACCCTGTTGAACTCATTCCTGTCTATAGCACAGAATAAAGCATTAATAGCCCTAGCATCTAGACTTGCCTGTTTCTTCTCCTCGACAGAATATTTGTCGTGTGGTTTCTCAATGAGGTCACCATCGACAACTATTCTGGCGGGCTTTTTGTAACCGTCAGTGACGACAGTCCACAGGTCAAAGTCTAGAGACTTAAGATAGAAGCTCATCCTTGTTTTCCAATATGTGTAGTTAGTCCCATCAAATAGGGGAGGCCTATGAGTGGACTGACCTTCACCATGATTGGAAATCAAGGATTGTGTGGTTGCCATGGATCAGCTCTTAGGATGTTAGTCCTTGTAAAGAGAACAGAGCTCTGATACCAATTGAAGAACAGTTTGGCAACTCTAGAGGGGGGTGAATAGAGTTTATATAGAAAAATAGCCAATTAAAATAACTCTTTCACCAACAATAAATAATCAGAGTAAAGTGCGGAAAATAAATGAAGAGCAGAAGAGCATACGCAAACACAGCGATTTTAACCTGGTTTCCCTCGTGGAGGACTAGTCCAGGCCTGAGAACTCTAGCTCAGGATTAAATCCACTATTTGTGAAATAGTAGTTTACAACCCGTGCCTTTTCTTCAGAAGAGCACGTCAACTTCTAACAGAGGATCGCAGTGGCGATTTGCTTGGAATTGTCCAAGCGGCTTCTTCAACTCTTGCACAAGAATCCTAACTGAGAGATGCTGAGCACTCGAGACTTAGGAGGCTTGTGGCTAGTAGATGGGAAGGGTATGGCTTATTGAGCTTGTAGGAGAGAAGAGAAGAGAAGATTGAGTGAATTGAAATGAGAGAATTCATGCCCTATTTATAGTGTTTTTAGAGGCAGAATTCGGCCAGAATTCGGGTAGGGAAATTCAAAAATTTGGCCGTTGGACAGCTAGCAACCAGCTAACCCTAAAATTAGGGTTCCTGATTTCTAGGGGACAGAGTTCGGCCCGAACTCTGTGTGGAGGCAGAGTTTGGCCCGAACTCTGTGTGGAGGCAGAGTTCGGCCCGAACTCTGTCTCCAAAGCACAGAGTGGTCCTAAGTAGGACTTGTGGGCAATTTTTGTTTTGGTGGAGCTTGGGATTTTGGGTAGACTTATAGACTAAGTTCCAAGAGCTCAGCATAACTCAGAGTACATATTTCTAGACTCAATAAAATATAAAAGTACAGACTCGAAAATACACTGAGAGTCGGAAACTGAGCTTTTGTCTGTCCTGAACTGAATGCAGACGTCGTGTGTCGTATTGAATTTATACAGATATTATTTAGTCAATGTAGTCAATATTTGGTTGACTGTGACTTTGTGTCAACAAAATTTTCGTAATCCAAATGCTATAATTTCCTCATATTTTTAAAACTAAAGTCAAATTAAACCCTTATTTTATTATCTACACAGGCGCATACACCATTGGCAAAGCAAGCTGCTCTAATTTCAGAGCACACATGTTCAATGAAACGAACATTGACAGCTCCTTTTCCAAGTATAGGCAATCCAACGGCCCTAGCACTTTAGGTACAAACTTTACTTGGTGTTTTCCTCTCTTAGTTTTATATATCCATTTCATATAAGGCTTTTGTTTTACTAGGCATATGATGAAATATTTTGGTTGTAGTAAGCATATTAAACTCGTCATTTGAAGGAACAAGTAATGCAGAGAGTTAGACATTTGTTTTGACATGGTTATTTTGGATTTTAAAAGGCAATTCACTGTATGCCAGCTTAAATTTACTAGCTTTATGATGATTCACATGGTGGTTAGTAAAGGTTAGGTTTATGTGTTAAAGCTTCTTTGATCATTTCGTACTAGGGTTGGTTTTGCTTCTAGATTGAGGCACATTAATGGTGACTCTAACCATAAGAAGGTTTGGGAATTGAATTTAGGAATATGCAACTGTCAAAAAAAGGATTCTACTGTTTGGGGTTTTACTATTTTGGATCTCTTTTGAAGAACTGATCCATGTATGTTCTTGGAGAGACAAATACTCTCTCTTTTGCAATGGACTGCATGGTTACTGCATAATCAAATGTTTATTTATATTCCATTGTTTACAATAGTTTTATTGTGTTGTACAAAAATGGAAATCGATGTGTTTTTAGCATACTATTTAGATATATTAGCACATAAAGAGATTTTTGCAAGCTGGTTTTATAGCAACTGCAAACAAATGTCTCCATTGGAGTAATGTTGTTGTCACATAATGTAATAGTTTAGATTGCTTTCATAACAGTTGCAAACAAACAAGCAAGAGTAATGTCATTACTAATTCCAATTGTCAATCTCAGAAGAAAGACTAATTTTGTGTAGTTCCAGTTTGCTGGAACTAGTATGACCTATATTTTTTTAACCAGGTACTATCCTTGCCAAAACATTTGAAGAAACCATGGTGAGACATATTTTGCATTATTTCAGAATTAGCGTACTATACTGGACATAGATGTCTCATTGTGACACATGAAAGCTACTTAATAACTACTGGTCTATGATCTGTTGTATGTATCCCAATTTGAAGAAGGGTTTTCTAGTCAAATATACACTGTACCTTTGTACTTTTACTTGCAAAATAGTTAGTTTAGGATTGTCTACAAAATGTTTTTGAGATGCAGATTCCAGTTAGACCTTTCAGACACAATGAATATGAGAGGTTTATTACAGCAGCCTACCCATACTATGGGGCATCATTTTCTACTCTACGTTTATCACTCTATACCTTTCAATGGCATTAACATCCCTCATCTTTAAGTAATTGTATTCAAATATGATAAATGACATGGTTATCGACAACAAGATTTTATTCTGTTATTGGTGTAAATTTCTCCATACTATATTTATGCCCATTACATTTACCCTACAGCTAGAAGGTTGCTTCCTGGCTGGCACAAGCTCGCCATACACCTCTCCGCCATATTATCAAGCTAAGTGTTAGATATTGCATTATGCTACCTCAAATATATAGTATTGATGGCAGAACATGATTAAGTGATACATGATATCCTATATTTTCAAGACTTGTGTTTGGCAATTACTTTGTAATGCTTAAGTCTGACTTGTATTGATTGCATTCATGGGAAGTCATCATCTATGGGTTTAATGAAGGAAAATATTGAAAATTATTTGGGATAGTCTTGAAATGTGTAATCATGGCCAAGAGCCAAATCTTTAGAACCTAGGTTAATTTGTTGTAAGTATGGGTTTAATGAAGGAAGTTGTGCATTTTATTCTGCTAATTCTGTATCCGTTCCCAACGATGGGATCCCCACTTCACAAATTGCGAGCACCATAAACGGTCTCACTAATCAGATTTCCAAAAAAACCAATTATTGTTGCATGATGCGCATGGATGATAGTGTCGGCCTCTTTGGAATAGTCATGAGCATATTAGAAAACATCAGTATTTTTTTTCCAGAAGAAACACCTTGTCTTTTTTAATGCGCATGGTGTTCTAAAAATAAATCCTTTGCTGGGGAGCCTAATAACTTGCTGATTTTGCATGATTTGCTTCGGATGATAGTGAGTAGCACCTTTTGCAAGACGAGGAATCACTTGTACATTTTTCATTCGGAAATTTCATATTGCATTACTAGTTTTTGCAGCATTTGAACAAGACATCATTCGAATTTTGAAGCATATCTACTCTTTGTCATTCATTGCTGATACATTTTTCTCACACAAGACACACACCTCATGTTCTAGAAGGAGCAAAGTCTATTATACCCGCTGGAATTTGTTGCCTTGTTTATAGTTGTTATCAAACATGTTATTTCCTTTATAGAAGCCTTCCTGATTTGGGAATAACGCTCTATAGTTGGTTCATCATTGTTATCAAACATGTTATTTCCCCATTCCTTCTAAACCTGGGTTCACCTGTATACTGACTCATAGACACACATAAGGGTCCCTGTTTCATATTTCTGCTATTGTTACAACTGTAGTTTGTACAACAGAGCTACCCAATCTTTGATACCTACTTCTATATCCCCAGCTACATGTGCACATGCACAGTATCACTCACAAACACATGCACCTTCGTCACACATAAAAACATCTACATATCCCCACTGATACCTTACACCCTTATTGTAGGACCGATTGTAGGAACGAGTTGTAAAGCGCAATACTCTAAAGGGGGGATGAATAGAGTAGGCAGCGGAATTTAACTATTTAAAAATGTTAGTAACAAGATCACAGATAATATATCACAGATATGTAAATAAAAAGTAGAGAGTAGAGAGAAAACGCAAACACAAGGATGTATACTGGTTTTCCTCTGTTGAGGACTAGTCCAGTCGGAAGAACTCTAGCTTCCAGTTGAATCCACTATGGAAAATCACCACAAGTTTTCATCCGAAGATCTTGCAACTTCTACAACGCGAGCTTTGATCCGAAGTACTCGTCCAACTTCAATTGTGAAGTGTGTAACTTCAATCAAGCCTCTGATTACAACCGCTCTAAAACTTCTAGACCGTACCGTACTGGCAAATTGACTAGAGGATTGTAACTGGCTTGGGATTTGAAAATGAATAGCTCAGAATACTTTGGAAGAAGTAGTAGGTTTATAGAGAAGAGATATGAAAGTGAATAAGTGTGTTAAAATGATCGAAATTCTTCTCTATTTATAGTTTTTCCAAAGGCAGAATTCTGACAGAATTCGGGCAGAATTCGGGCAGAACTCTATGAGAAAATCTCGGTGGGATCCGTAACTGCAGGAAGACCAAGTTCAAAAAGCAACGTTCACTAACCGAACTCTGGCCGAACTCTGGCCGAATTCGGGCCGAACTCTGGCCGAATTCTCCTGGAGTTCTGTTGGAGTTCTGTCAGGGTTTTGTTAGGTTTTTGCAAACTGGTTTTGGGCTTTTTGAAAAGTCAGGCAGTTAGAAAGTAGTTTGGGCTTTTATAAGTGGGCTTGTTTTCAAAATGAAAGGGTATTTTGAAAACGTTTCTTGGGTAGCCTATTTGCCAGTATAATGCAGTGTACATCGTATTCCTAAACTCAATAAATATATAAAATTACATTGATGAAATAGGAAAACTAAGAGCCCTTTGATGACGCTTTCTTCAAATATTTGAGCAGACTTGAAGACGCCTTTTTTCTTTGACGGCGGTCGTCCAAAGATAAACAGATCTGGAAATCTGAATACCTTTCGGGGGCTTCGCCCTCGAACCCCTGACGGGGGGCGCTGCCCCCTCGACCCCTGTCCGCTGACCGGGCAGCGGAACCCCCGATGTGAGGCGGCAGATAGGTCGTTAGGCGGTTCAGAGAAATCTTCTTGTATGATGCCGTCTTTGGCCCATCATTAATTCTCCATTGCATATGTCCTGGTTTGACAAAGCTTGATCATGCTTATTGCATGTCTACAAATACATGTTAGACAAACATAACAATATGATACAAGCATAAAAATATTAATATAGAACATTTAGGACAATGCTAAGTTTAAGTAGCAACATGATAGTAATTATATGAATATTAGTGATGTCATTATGTTAAACTTAATTGATTAGCCATATTCAAAAACATGATATAATCATTGGGCTAACACTTATAACACTCTGCACATGAAAATACAGGTACACTGATGCAGGATATGCTGCATCGTGTTGCTGTCATTACTCTCTGTTGCACCTCTCTCTTCACTAGTCTGTTACATACACGATCGATAGTATTCTTTCATACTACTATACATAGGTTTGCACAGAGTTTGACATATGCAATAACTTTTTCCTGCCCTAAACATCTGTTGTTGTCCGAGGCCTGTTTAAGTTTGTAAATAAAATCTGTAGTAAACTGGTTCGTAGTCCAAACACTTACAGTACATATAGGCTTCACAAACTTCCCCAAAATTTGTGTGCATTGATTGCAGTTTACTAGAACTGCAGTTGTTACTGCTAATAACAAAATGCACCCAAAAAAAAGTCGAGATGGACGTCATTTCACGATAACTACTACATCAAAAGGAGTAGTGTTCAGGATGCATTAACTATAAATCTAGAGAACTACAGTAAGGGATTCAACACAGGAACAATAGTTACAGTTACATACATGAGATTGATGTTAGGATTAGGTAATTGTCGTGGATTGATATATTGCTTTATTCATTGATTCATAAAAATTTTTGTTTTCACTGATACATACATGATATTGATATATTCCAATTGGATATAGTATTTCAATTTGTTTCTTCTTCTTTTTTAAATGGGTTGTTCATTACTTTTTACTATCACTGATATTTCTGCACATTTGTTCATCAATTTTAAGATTTATAGTTCTGCTTCACATTTAACCATTATTTGAATCAAGCTAAATTTGTAGGAGAGGGAATCAGTGGACTTGCAAGACAAGAGTATGTCACAAGAAATAGTGGTAAAAGATAATGTTTCAGAGGTTACAAACCGTAGCCAATTCTTTCTCATGGTTTGGTATAAATGCAGTATCTATTTCCCCATTTCTGAAGTCTTGTAGTTCCATAAGCAGGAGGAGGGAAATGTCAGATATAAGTAAAACTATTGAGTGCATGATTGCTTCAAATTTATATAGGACCATCAAAACGTTGACTAGTCCACAACCTGCAGGCACCTGGCCGTTCCTCCTCATCCCATGAACCATAAAAGGGCCCCCTTTTTCTCTAAAAAAAACTATGTAGTACAAGAATCAAAAGAAAATCTGCCAACCTTGTTGTAGCATTGAAACTCTACAATTTCAGGAACTCTGATTGGTCTCCTTAGCTTCTCAGAAGGACATGAAGGATACCTATGTTTACCAGCAGCACCCTTCCCTACTTGAATTTCCTACAGGAAAAAGTTATACTAATTTGTAAACTACATTTAGACTGAATAACTTCACTTGCAGAAAATGTATAATCATACTGTTACTACAACTCCAAGAAAGTCCTTTTGTTGTCTCCAAAGCTTCTCATAAAATCTGAATAATCTTGGATAGGAGATGTCCCTTCAGCACAGGAACAGTATCACATCCTAATGAGATATATGATGGAATCTAGAGAGATTCATATTCAAGTCAAAGCAAGATCTGTCTCTAGCATGGCATGACAGATATTATGCTATTTTTGATACCCATAATTGAAGTTTTCCTATTGAAGATATGTTTGTTCATAAACCTCGACAAGTGTGTTTTCATATTTACTAATATAACTTGCAAATGCATATTGCTTATTTATGATCCTTGTTATTGCAAAATAAAACCCCAATGATATTTATTCTACATGCACTTCATATCAATTATCACCATTTTTCCTGTTCTCAAAATATCATTGGGGTTTCTTTTTATAAGTTATATTAATCAATATGATTTAAGCTTCATAGCAATATTCCATCAAAAAACAAAAAGAAACCCCTATGTTGCTTATTTATTCTAGTGTCCAACAGGTCGTATATCATTTAAGCTTTATGGCTGGAACCTTGCAGAGTTTCCTAGAAGGTTGCGCTACCAGGTATCTTGTGAGATTTAGAAGTGCGTGTAGCATTTGGAAATTATACCATTTACCATACAAGGTTTTGTGTGGCTTTCGTATTCATCGTATTCCCAATTTGCAGACTTTTCAATGGTTGAGTAGCATGCCAGTTGAGTTAGAGGGCTATATCTGACCTGGATGT
Organism: Iris pallida; assembly: GCA_029216955.1. Classification (NCBI taxonomy): domain Eukaryota; kingdom Viridiplantae; phylum Streptophyta; class Magnoliopsida; order Asparagales; family Iridaceae; genus Iris; species Iris pallida. The sequence goes on from JANAVB010033818.1 coordinate 2,534,307, forward strand.
ACAATCTTGACCATTTTTATTGCAATATCACGGTTTATGTGGGAAAAGGTAAAGTTTTTGTTATCTCTGTGATGTATACTCTACCAGATGTATCTAACTCTTATCCTGCTCTTTGACAATTCTACTGTATTTTATTCTTCTCTTGTAGAAACCTTGCTAGGAACATATAGTATTTGCTTTTATGGGTTCATATAGCATTTTTATTATTATTGTACTAATTTTTGTAATATAATCATGCCTATATTTATATTTGCTTGTTACTAGCGCTTCTTTTAATATATTGTTCTCAAGGTATTAAAAAATTGTTTGTCAGATTGGGGTTTGCCATGTCGTATATTGGACGCCGCTCGCAATGTCAAGGATAAATTAATTGATGTAGTTTACAATAACGTATTCATTCCAGCTTTCCTTTGATGTCCGGATGGTTGTAGAGTATATTCTAGGTGGAGTTCAAATGCATGTTTATAATGAAATGTTCATTCCAGCTTTCTTTTGATGAAAATATGGTTCATCTATTTCACGACTGATAGAAATAAGGATTCATGATGATATTACTTTATCTTGCATTCTTTGCATATAACAGTACATAATATCTACCATATCTACTGATGGTGTCTTTTGTAGCACAGGAAGCATGACATTCTCAAAACTGATCCGGTCCTTATTGCCTAATACAGTAGGACACCAAAATTAGTTCCTTGTTTGTGTCGTGTTCATTATTTAGTCTGTGCAACATATACTGTAGCTTCTATAAGTATGTTTCCAGTTTACTATTTGCTTAGGATGAAATATCCGGCAAAGAATAGTTTTTTTTGTTCCAGATGGGTTGAGCCAGGAGTTGCCAGTATCCACTCTAGATTAGTATCATGTACTTATACTGTTGTTTTCACATCCTATTTCTGGTATATTGTACTACTTTTGTTGTGAGGTTTTTTTTTCTAAAGAGCATTGAGCTCTGAATTGTGAGTCTGTGTTAATTTTAACAATGTCAAAATCCTCATTGGTATGCCAAGATAGTATTGTGTCCACAGGCTTTCATTTGCAATTGTTGGTATCAAGTAATTGAAAATATGCCATTTAGCTAGATTTTAACTGGGCTTTTAAAACATGGTCACAGATCTTTATGGTTATACTTATGTTTTTTTTCCTTATCATCTATTTCTATCCTTGTTATATAGGTATGTAACTTTATAGATTTATTTTGAATACTTATGGAGAATCAAGAACTATTCTATACTTATGTTTTTCACTTATGTTTGTATATAGGGACATGATCATGCTTACCTTGCCCATAAAGATTTGTCTTTTGAAGAATTTCAGAAAGAAAGCCATTGCTATTGCTCGCGTGAATATAGATGCACCATTGAATGATGAAGCTTCTAATATCATTGGCGATAAAAATTTTGATGGCAATGAGATGTTCGATAGAGATGGAAGTTTGATGATATTACTGTTGGCGAAATGATCAACTGACAAAAATATTTAGTTCAATTTGTGAGGTTTTGCATTTTTTTTTGTACTGCACTTGAGATTACAAGCTAGAAATAAAATTCTATTCCTTTTGTTCATCATGAGGACGAAACTGTTGTGAGCTAGCAACATTAGAGTTACTTTTTATTTTTTGATGGAATATTGCTATGTAAACTCGATACATTTACTCGTTAATACAATTTCGATGGAGTTTTTTCATTGTTGATGATTGTTAATGGTTATATGAAATTTTATTTTCAAATGTATTTTATTTTTATATAGTGGATAAACAGGTAAATAGATTTGATATGAATGAATTAATTTTTTTTTTTTGAATTCTCTTTTCAAAAAACGACATATCTTACCTGTTGAAAAAGCAAAAATGGTGGCAGATCAATTTACAAGTTATTTGACAGTTTTAGTCCGTCATTTTTATTTGACAGATAATAACTGTTGTTTTATTCAGCTATAAAACTATAGTCCAAAACTGTCATTTAAATTTTGGGACGCGCTATTAACGACGGATGTTGTGACAGGTCAAAACTGTCGTTTAATATGATTTACGACAGTTTTGGTCTGTCGAAAAATGCATGTTTTGGCGTAGTGTTAAGCATGTCTTTCAGTGATTGCTCAACGGCAGTGAGACGTTGTTCTGTATTAGCAGATGACGTCTCTGGTTCATCTCCAATAGCGTAGGATTCAACCTCTCTTGAAGATATAGAGGGATTATTATAGAGGTATGAATCAACACTATCAGTTTTAGACTCAAAAGATTGAGTACCCCCAGCTTCTGAATCAGAAGTCTGCAACTGTCTTTGTCTTCTTGATCGAGTATTCTGATATACTCCTTCAAAGGAATCAAGAAGTCTGTTGAATTGTTGTTGACCTGGAGTTTGGGACGTGTTCCGTCTAGGACGTCGTCCTCTGTTGGTATGAGATGCCATGTTGACTGATGCATATGACAACTCATCATCTTGTTGTTGAGGTGCATTAAAATTTAACCGATCAAAAACTGATCGTTTAGAAACCGAACAACAATATTTAATTACAATCTGGTGACACTCACAATGATAATTTTCTTGGGGGAGTGTCACGGGAGATTGTCTATTTTTACGCTTTTGCATTAGCAATTCGCGTAAATCAGAATGAGTAGATGAAGTAGTCTTCTTTATTACATTTAGGGTAGAAAAACGTTTAGTCCCTTGTGTAAAAAGAAGATTACTGGCTGCATTCGCAGAACCAAACTGTACATTTTTACGTGCTTGGAGTTGTATACGTAAATCCTGAGATTTTTGAGCACGAAGGCCTCCATCTTCATTGCGTATAATTTGTAAGTTTGGTACCTTGCGTACAGTAGTGTAAGAAGGTTGTTGGTTGAAAACAGAAGTTTTACCAACTATGTTTTTATGCTTCATGCGTGTAGGTACATTCACTTTAGATGCAGAAGCATCATTGTGAATTTTATCTACACTGTCACAGACAGGAGATTTACCTTTACGCATAGAGCGCAAAACATGAGTATCTGCCACGTCATAGACGGAAGATTTTCTTTTACGTGTAAAACGTAAATTTTGTGTGTCTACCGCGTCACAGACGGGAGACTTATTGTTACGTTCAGAACGTAAGGTATTGGAGTCTGCCACGTCACAGACGGGAGACATTTTTACGCCCAGGACATAAAACCTGATTTTTACGCTCAGGACGTAAAACCTGATTTTTACGCCCAGAGCGTAACACTGGAGAGTCTGCCACGTTACAAACGGAAGACTTGTTTTTACGCACATGGCGTATCACCGAAGTAGAGACTGCCTCATCACAGATGGGAGTCTCTACAACAGGAGTAGGAAGGATTCCTTTGCCCGCAGAGACAGTAGGGAGATCCGAGGATGCTTTGGATTTGGGAACCCAAACTTTTCGCGCCTTCCGTAATTTCTGAACATTGGAGCAACGAGTGCTACCCCCAGTCCAGAGCATTTCTTCATAGGCAGTCTGGTCGAAGTGCACAACCAGAGTCTTCTTTGTCGATCCAATCGACACATCATCGTATTGAGCAATTGCCTCCTCGTCAGAGGAGAAGATCGTCCCCAGCAGAGTCGCTATTTTGTTTCACTTAACAAAATGCCTGAAAATCGGCTTTTGAAAATAAAACAAGAAAAAGTACAAGAAGTACAAATTGTTCTGGGAAGTATTGCTATGGAAGTCTGATCTGAAGACGATCACTTTGTTCCTTGGACCATACGATAATGATGAAGATCACTGCTAGAAGATGAACAACTGGAAGAACTAAGTCACCAGAAAGGTATCGACGCACTTGGGCACTGATGGCGAGGTCGAATGCTTTCCTACTTTGCTTCACTCTGTTCTTGAAGAAAGTTTGAAGAAGAATGCTCTCGGAGAATCAAAGTTTCTGGGCTCTGATCTCTATGTATTCTCCTCTGTCTCTGCTTGTCCCTTTATATGAGAAAAATAAGTCTATTTATAGACTTGGCTTTTTGTGCATAAAACTCAGCAAAAGTTCTGTCTTTACGCTAATAACTGCCACCCATGACTGAAGTCATCCTCTACATACGTTGACACGTGTCCCATGATTTCAATAAGAATAGGATGCACGTACACATGTTCTTCGAAATGTGTGGCATGAAAACCACGTAGGCAAACCATGTTCCAAACTAATCAGAAAGGATAGGGCGTAAAAATAACCCAAATATACCCTGAGCGTAAAGTAGTAAACTAGGCGTAAAATAGCCCTAAAATGGACTTTCCGCGTAAAGTGGTTGATAAAACAACCTTGAGCGTAAAGGTAGCTCAAATAAACTTTATGCACACGTCAACTTTGAGCGTAAAAAGGCTCATATAGTATTCATGCGTAAAAGAAGCCATCTTGTGAGCGTAAAAGTAGCTCAGTCCACATACTAAACGACAAATATGGATTTCTGTGTAAAACAAATCGCTTTGAATCCTGTGTTATACGCCGTCAGTAGATCTTTATGTCAGACCCATTATTACTTTGTATTAAATGCATGATTTGATAATTTGTCTCTGCCTGTCCCTGGCGTAAAATGGTTGGCGTGTCCCTAACGTAAAGCAGCTGATCTGTCCCTAGCATAAAGCAGCTTGTTTTGAGTGGAAAGCTCTTATCCTTTTGACTCAGTCTATAAAACACATTTTTTTACGCTCCTACAACTTCACCTCTTCTCCTATCAAATGTGGGACTAAAATACCAATACTCAAAAATAGAGTTTGATATTTTAGATCATCCCACAAAAAACATAGAAGTGTGGCAGTCCACGCCTATCTCCCGAACACTCCCGTGTACGCACGAGACATCATGAAGTCCGTGTCCGAGTTCGAGTCTGCACAACAAAAATCAACTTGCATCCTTGTTAGAATTAATCATTTTTTTTTTTAGAAAAATACTCCCACATGGCACACACTTGTGCCCTACCACACCTTATGTGCGTACCTCAACACAAGCAATGCATTATATTGAGATACTTACCACTTGGTGTGGTCGATGTGGGACTATCTTTCCTAGTCTAAAGACAAAAAATACCAACAATCTCCCACATATCTCAATATATGGGTTGAGCGTTTCCCACAGTGACTATCCATCATGCATTAGGAGAGATGTCGCTACGACTTGGATCTTTTCGCATATGTTAAATAATAGCATGATACAAGAATGGACTAAGTCTTGAATTCTGCACAATAACTGCAATTATTTCCACTCACATAATGACATCAACTGTGCTTCTGGCTGCATATTAAAAGTCTTGTGCCAGCCTGGTTTCAGTGTATAGTTTTGGGCATCTACAAGTTTACCCTCAAGAGACGGCCTGATATCTCTGTCCATACACTATATATGAGTTCTTTATCAAATAGACATGGCATGAAGTCTTGTGCTTCCCTTGCGGTGCTACACTGCTATGACATGGCTTAAAGCCGAGGCATTACCCCTACCGGGAACCTCATCGTAGTGTCATACTACTGTAGCATGAGGTCACATCTCCTCTTTGTAGTGCCATACCATCCAGTATGAAGCCTTAGGCTCCCTTGCGGTGTTATGCCGCAACGACATGGCTTGCAAGGTCGAGGCTTTATCCCTATCTGGGTACCTCATCGTGGTGTCGTGCCAATATAACATGAGGAACACCTCCTCTTTGTAGTGCTGGCTACCCCTCTTTAGTTTTATCATACAACATTAGGCTACCTACCTATTTGCAGTGCTACTCCGTTGTGACTTGGCTCACAAAGCCGAAGTATTACCCTTAACCGGAAACCTCATGGTGGAGTCACCCCACTATAGCATGGAGTTACACTCCTTGTAGTGCTGCGCTACCGTGCTTCCTATAAAGCACTCCAGGCATTCACTCTGCCTGAGAACTCATTAAGGCATTTAAGCCATCCTTATCACATGATCTGTTTTCCGCAGAAAATATATAGTAGACAACAGTAGTTGTGGGTCCGTAACACTTCCATATGCCCAAGAACAAGTACCCACTGTTACCTGATAGTTTTTCAGTCAATGGTCCTCCCTTGAACCAAAAGTTAGATGTCTACTAGATTTTTCTTTGAACCAATAACATAAAACTTTATGGTAGGATTACAAAGACACACAATCGTACTGCCTTCAAGCCCATCTTCCCTGCTGTGTCTTCGGCCAGCTGGCTCTTGAGACCTTTCGTGAACGGATCTGCCAGGTTCTCATGACTCTGTACATAGATCACTACAATGACCCCTCTCTTGATGAGATCGTTCACTGCTCTGTGATTTAACCATATTGTTCTTTTCTTTTCGTTGAAGAGATCATTTGATGCCACCGCTGCAGTCGCCTAGTTTTCACAGTATATCGGGATTGCCGGTATCTGTGCCACAACCACTGGAAGATCATATATAGATGAGCTTCCGAAGCCATTATGCTTCATCCACTGTGGTATCAAGTACAAAGAACTCAAATTCCATAGATGACCGCGAGAGCATAGTCTACTTCTTCGACTTCCACGATATAGCAACTCCACCCATTGTGAAAATGAATCCAGCTGTGGACCTCCCGCTCTCCAACTCTGAGCACCAGCTGGCATCACTGAAGCCTTCTACTACCGACGACTCTCCGCTGAAGCACAGTATAAATGTCTGAGTCTTCTTGAGATATCTCATAACATGCTTCACAGCGTACCAGTACTCAACGTCTGGATTGCTTGTGAAATGACTCAACATTCCTACGGTGAAAGCTATGTCAGGCCTAGTGGCAGTAGTAGCGTACATCAAACTCCTGATGACGCTAGTGTACTCCAATTGCCTGACGCTTTCCTTCGAGTTTGGCTCTAGCTTCTGGTCAATTCGGTACGGCGTATCAATAATAGGAAGATTATGATACCTGTAGCGAGTGAGCATCTTCTCAATGTAATGAGATTGCCATAGTGCCATTCTAGTATCTGTCCGGATAATTTTATGTCCCAAGATAACATCAGCATCCCCCAAGTCCTTCATACTAAACTTTGTCGAAAGGAACTTCTTTGTCTCCATGACACAGCTTATATATATCCGTACCTAGGATTGGCATGTCGTCCACGTATAGACAAACGATGACTCATCTTCCGTCAAAAAATTTCGTATAGACACACTTATCTGTTTCGCTGACTCTGTAGCCACTTGACTTTATGACTTTGTCAAACTTCTCATGCCATATTTTGGGAGCTTGCTTTAAACCGTACAAAGATTTTACCAACTTGCAGACTTTGTCTTCAAGGCCTCTAACGATAAATCCTTCTGGTTGTTGCATATAAATCTCTTCGGTCAACTCGTCATTCAGGAATGTCATTTTCACATCCATCGGATGTATCACCAGCTTGTGTATTACTGCAAGTGCAATTAACAATCTGATGGTTGTCATCCGGGCTACTGGAACATAGGCATCAAAATAGTCGATCCCCTGCTTCTGAGAAAACCTCTTTGCCACTAGCCTGGCCTTGAACTTGTCAATGTTTCCATTAGCTTTCATCTTCTTCTTGAAGATCCACTTGCATCCGATGGATTTTGCTCCTTCAGGTAAATCAACCAACACCCAAGTGTTATTGGAAGTGATTGAGTTAATTTCATTATCTATCGCCTCCTTCCAAAAGACAGCATCTCTGGTCTTCATCGCCTCATCATATGTAAGCGGATATGCTTCCACATGATAGGTGACGAAGTCATCTCCGAAATTCTTTGGACTTCTCGCTCGCTTCGTCGATGGCTCGGCGAGTTCTGGTTCAATTGTTGTCTCCTCACCAACAACTTTATCTTGGACTATCGGCTCATTGGAGATCTTAGTCTCCTTTGCACCTTCACCATTCTCCGGAATGTCCGTAAGAACAATGTTCTTGTATCTTGCAAACTTATATTCAAAGTATTTTGTATTGCGAAATTCGATGATATGATTTGATTCAATATCAAGGAATCTTTGAGCATCACTCTTCTCGGCATACCCCAAGAAGATGGTCTTCGTAGTCCTTGCTCCCAGCTTCTAAATCTTCAGATCTGGGAGCTTGACATAAGCCAGACACCCCCACACTCGAATGATATTAAAGTTAGGTCTGACTTTGAACCGTAGTTCATAAGGAGTTATATCCGAAGTTGCATATGGCACTCTATTCAGAATAAAAGTGGCCGTCAATGCAGCTTCTCCCCAGTAGCATTTTGGAAGGCCTGCAGTTAACAACAACGAGTTCATCATTTTTGTTAACGTTCTGTTCTTTTTCTCTGCTACTCTGTTAGATTGAGGAGAATAGAGAGCAGTAGTCACATTGATGATTCTATGTTCTTTGCAGAACGATATGAATTCATGAGACAGATACTCTTCGCCTCGAACACTTCTTAGCCTTTTGAGTTGTTGTCCAGTTTGCCGTTCAGCTTCGGCTCTGAACTCCTTGAACTTCTCGAACGCTTCGTCTTTAGACTTGAGCAAATAGAAGAACGTGTACTTTGAGAAGTCATCGATGAAGGTTATAAAGTACTTCATCCCAGCCTTTATAGAGAATTGCTTGAAGTCATAGATATCTGAGTGCACTAACTCAAGAAGATTTGTGCTTCGATTGACCCGATGAAAGGGTTTTCTAGTGATCTTCTTCTGATCACATACTTCACACTTCTCTACCTTACCCCCACATTTGGAGATAAGTCCTAAACTAGACATTTTATGTATTATTTTACAATGAACATGTCCTAGCCTATTATGCCACAACTGAAGAGAATAATCAGAACGGACGATTGTATTGATTTTATTTGACTAGTTTACAAGCTAAATTTTAAACATTCCTTCGATTTGAAAAGCCTTTTCGAAGTATGTTCCCTTTTAGGACATCACCATCTGGCCAGCATTGATATCCATTCTCAAGCCTGCGTTGCTAAGCAGGCTCCGAAAGATCAGGTTCTTGGCAATCACCGGAACATGAAGAACAAATAGGCAACTCTAGAGGGGGGTGAATAGAGTTTATGACAATAACGTCCAATTAAAAATTAAACTCTTTCACCAACAGTAAATAATCAGAGTAAATACGAAAGTAGTAAATAGCAAGAAAGCATACACAAACACAACCAATTTTAACCTGGTTTCCCTCGTGGAGGACTAGTCCAGGCCTGAGAACTCTAGCTTAGGATTAAATTTACTATTTGTGAAATAGTAGTTACAACCCGTGCCTTTTCTTCAGAAGAGCACGTCAACTTCTTACAGAGATCGCAGTGGCGATGCTTGAAATTTTCCAAGCTACTTCTTGAACTCTTGCACAAACTCCTAACTGAAATGTACTGAGCACTTTGAGGCTTGGGGAGCTTGTGGCTAGTAGATGAGAAGGGTAGGGCTTGTATAAGGCTTTAGAGAGAAGAGAAGAGAAGATTGGATGATTGAAAATGAGAGAATTTATGGCCTATTTATAGGATACCATACAGGCAGAATTTGGCCAGAATTCTGGTTGGAATATTCAAAAATTTGGCCGTTGGACAACTTGCATCCAGCCAACCCTAAAAATTAGGGTCCTAGATTTTAGGAGGCAGAGTTCGGCCCAAACTCTGTGTGGAGGCAGAGTTCGGCCCGAACTCTGTATGGAGGCAGAGTTCGGCCCGAACTCTGTCTCCAGAGCACAGAATAGGTCCAATGGGCCAATGGGCTATTTGGATGTTTGGTAGGACTTTTGGTTTGAGGTATAGGTTTAGTCTAAGTCTCAAAATGCTCAGCACAGCTCAGTTTACATAAGTCTAGACTCAAATAAAAATGTAAAATACAGACTCAAACTATGAAGCATTGCAGGTGCGAGCTGTCGTCTGGCTTGTACTGAATTCAGTCTTCATGTGTCGTATTGAAATATTATAAGTAACATGTTGTCAATTGTATCAATATATGGTTGACTGTAATTTTGTGTCAACAATCTCCCCTATATTGATAATTGACAAAATGATATTTGTATATTCAATATTCATACCTGGACATATTTAAAAAAAATAGCGTAGCTCCCTCGTAATTAGTGCAGAGCTAGCAATAGCTCCCCCGTAAACATTGCTTTGAACCTATTGTCCTGATAAAAACAATCTTTCCCAAAGCACATATACACAAAGCCAGAGAAAAATGATGATGTAATATGAATATAGCAAAATATTTCTCCCCCTTTTGGCATTTAGCAAACAACCAGAAATAATGATTGGCAAGCACACCAAAAATAATAATGATAAACTGCATAAACTGATAAACGACATAATAAAATATTTCCAAGAGTCACATAATGAGTTCTAATACAACCAAAGTGCAGAAATAAAAAAACAACTACAGCAACTAAAAATGTATAAAAGCATAAACTACGATCCTCAGCAGCAGTAAATAGAAGTCCACATCCATCATCGAGCTCGTGAAGGCCCAGCATCGTCGGATGGACCAGTGAAGGAACAACGAGGGTCCACGAAAGTCGCATCTGGATCCAGGTAGCGGATAACCCAAGGGTCATCGATACGGTATCCATCGCGAGCAGGGTCCCGCTCCATGGAAATAGGCATAGAAGGATGTCGGGACATAGAGTACCGAATATCGTGCAGTGAGTTGCTAATGGTACTCATCTGCTGGGTAGTCCGGTAGTCAAGCTGAGTCCAGCGATCATCCTCTAAAGTAAATCGATCGCGGAGCATAGTCTGGAGTGACTCAAGAGTAGCAGGAGGAAGAGGAGGATCCTGTCCAAGAGGAGGGGCGTCGGGCTCATCGTCAAAGTGCTCGGACATAACAGGTGAGCCAACTGCTGCCTGAAGCTGCCGTGCCTTAGAGAGGAAGGCAGGGGCAGGTAGGAACTGACACTCATCAAGAGGTACACGAAAAGCACGAAAGAGCATAGGAAAATAAAGAGCATAAACCAAGGATCTTGGTTTCTTCTTAGCATTAATCATCCAGTTCATCATGGTACGTGGAAGATTAAAAGAAACATGAAAATGGAGGTGATAGAAAGCAAAGATTTCAAAGTATGTAACCTCATCGGTCGATCCTGCTTTGGGCAGAATCGTGTTAAAGACGATCCGATGAAGTTCATAAAAGTAAGGATTGAGAAACTTGGCGAAAAGCTTACGAGGACGTGTGTTAGGGGTACACAAGTCGTCCTTAAAGCTTTCTAGGGATGACCCATCGGGAAACTGAAACTTGCGAGCTTCAACAAGTTTCTCCCATAAGTCAGGCTCTGGAAGATCAAGGTGTTCGGCCAAGTCAAAATCATCAAAAGAAATATCAATGCCCGCAACGCGTGAAAATATATCTGTATCATCGTGAGTAAGGTTGTAGTAAAACATTTGGATGGCATTGAGATAGATCACCGAATTGGTGGTGACAAGTTCATCAAGACATAGATCATGAAAGAGTGAATCATATTGTGAAAAGATAGTGAAATTTATAGGGTGACCCGTATACACCGGACGTGATCGAAAATCACTAAACCACTCATTGGAAGTGTCAAGTGATACAAATATTCGGTCATCGTACGTGTTGGGGTCGAGTGAACGAGGTGGGTTGAACAACGGGTGAATGGGTTGTTGATTTGGTTGTTCAACGGGTTGTTCAACACGAGGAGGAGCATTCGAAGAGGACGCTCCCTAGGTTCGAAGTCTCTTCCCCCTATTGAACAACTTGGGAGCCATGAAATAATAAAGAAAATTGAGAAAATTTAGATGGGGAGAAGTGTGAAAATATACCTCAATTTGATGATGAAAGATGAAGGAGAATGGTGAGAGAATCCTTCTCCTTGAGTTTTGAGAAGAAATATGCTCTAGGAAGGAAGAACTAGGGTTAGGGTTTGGAGAAAAATAGTTTGGAGAAGTTTAGAAGGTGGCAATAGAGGAGAGAGAAGAGGGGAACCCGGTTTTTAGTGTAGGGGTTCGAATGGTCGAAAAAAATGTGGACCATTGGATCACAATCTGATCAGCGGCTGAGGCTGCGTTCGGTTCTGGAACAGTCAGACCGAATTCGGCCCGAACTCTGGGTAAGGCAGAGTTTCGCCCAAATTCTGGTTTCTGTAACCAGAATAGAAAATAGGCTGAAAACAAGTTTGATCAAGTAAGAGAGACTAAAAGAAATATGATAGTAAGTAGATGCAAATATAAAATAAGAAAAACCAAGTAGCAAATAGCAAAAATTTAACGCTGAATCAAAGTGAAGTTTGAAAGTTTGAATTTTAGCATGTGATAAATAAAAGTAGACCATGTAATAAACAAGGAAATATGCCACAATTTAATATTTTGAAGCTGCCATGGGGTAGCTGCAGGGCCCGGATCCCAGCTAGCGGTAGTCCTGAGGACTAGTGCACCGTGTCGCTTAGGCTTTTACGTCTTGTTGTCAGAAGGACCCTTTCGGCTTGTACCCATAGCAAGTTCATCATAAAGAATCAAGACATAATCGATATTTACGCAGGTTACTTTAATGAATAACAGCTTTATCCAAATTTCCTAGTTCACGACAAAGGAAGTTAAAACGCTCTTCGGATAGTGGTTTGGTAAAGAAATCTGCTAGCTGATGATTGGTGTCAATAAATTCTAAGTTAATAGTGCCATTTTGCTGGTGATCACGCAAAAAGTGGTGACGTATTTCAATATGCTTCGTGCGTGAGTGACATATGGGGTTCTTAGTGAGATTTATAGCACTAGTGTTGTCACAAAATATAGGAATGTGCATAAAAGATAAGTAGTCTTCAAGGGTTTGCTTCATCCACAGAATTTGTGCACAACAACGACCAGCTGCGATATATTTAGCTTCTGTTATGGATAGTAAAATAGAATTCTACTTTTTGCTAAACCAAGAGACTAAAACCTTTCCTAATAAATGACACGTGCCGCTCGTACTTTTACGGTCGACCTTGGATCCGGCAAAATCAGCATCAGAATAACCAATGAGGTCAAATGATGTTGATTTGGGATACCATAGGCCCACTGTAACCGTACCCTTAAGGTATCGAAAGATACGCTTAACAGCAGTCATGTGTGATTCCTTAGGATTAGCTTGATATCTAGCACAAAGACAAACGCTAAACATAATATCAGGGCAACTAGCAGTAAAATAAAGTAGACTGCCTATCATACCTCGATACTTACGTTGATCCACAGGTTTGCCGCTTTCATCTGGTTCTAGTTTAATTGTAGTAGCCATTGGAGTACTGATTGGTTTGACGTTGCCAAGGTCGAATTTTTTTAGCATGTCCTTTGTATACTTTGACTGACAGATGAAAGTTCCATTTGATGTTTGTTTGACTTGCAGTCTAAGAAAGTAATTGAGCTCCCCCATCATGCTCATCTCAAACTCGGTCTGCATACACTTGGCAAAATCTTGACAGAGAGTTTCATTAGTAGAACGAAATATAATATTATCAACGTAAATTTGTACTAAGAGAATAGTGTCTTTGAAAGATTTTATAAAAAAGTGTAGTGTCAACTTTCCCTTTTGAAAAACCTTTTTCAAGCAAGAAATTGCTTAGTCGTTCATACCAAGCTCTAGGGGCTTGTTTGACACCATATAGCGCTTTCTTGAGCTTAAAAACATGGTCGGAAAATTTGTGATTTTCAAAACCAGGGGGTTGTTTTACAAAAACTTTCTCCTTAATAAATCCATTCAAGAAAGCACTTTTAACATCCATTTGAAACAATTTGAAGTTTTGAAAGTTAGCAAATGCGCAAAGCATCCGAATGGATTCCAATCTCGCAACAGGAGCATACGTCTCATCGTAGTCGATACCTTCCTCTTGGTTGTATCCTTGAGCTACTAGACGAGCTTTGTTGCGTGTAACTGAACCATCTTCATTTACTTTGTTTCGAAAAAACCCATTTAGTACCAATAATCGAGTAATTTACCGGCCTAGGGACAAGTTCCCAAACTTGGCGCCTCTCGAATTGGTTAAGTTCTTCTTGCATGGCAGAAATCCAAAATTCATCATTAAAAGCTTCTACAATGTTTTTCGGCTCAATTTGTGAAATGAAGGCAGTACTAGCAATGGAGTCTCTTAATGATGATCTAGTACTTACTCCGCGTGAAACCTCACCTATAACCAAATTTTCTGGATGTGACGGCTTGAAAGAGAATTTCTTTGGCAAGCCCTCCAGAGAATTGGTTTCAGTGGTGGTATTCATTGGAGTAGAAGTTGATGGCTCAACATCATCATCAAGAGTAGCTGCTGCACTGTTATCCTCATCGAAAGTCACATTAGTAGACTCTTCCATAATTAATGAGCATTTGTTGAATATTCTATATCCCTTGCTCTTGGCCGCATAGCCAAGGAATATACCATCGTCAGTTTGGCATCAAATTTGCCTAAGTTCTCTTTGGTGTTAAGGATAAAACATCGACAACCAAAAACTCAAAAATATAAAACGTTTGGAGTTCTTCCAAACCAAAGCTCATAAGGTATTTTCTTCGTAATAGGACGAATAAGCACCCTATTTAAAATATGGCACGCTGTACTGACAGCTTCAACCCAAAAATATTTTGGAAGAGAGAATTTATTTAACATGACTCTAGCCATATCGCCAAGAGTCCTATTCTTCCGCTCTACAACACCATTTTGCTGAGGAGTTTGTCACGACCCGCTACCCAAATTGTTGGGCCAGGCCGAGTCATGCCCAGCCTACGTTGAGATAAAACGTAGTAAGCTGTTCTAAAGACAACAGGATAAGACTAAATGTGCTAACAGTTCTATAAGTGAAGAAGAATCATAAATGCACCAAACACAAAAGTCGTCGTATATAGTAAAATGTCCAAGTACAAGTGAACTGAAATATAAAACTGGATACATGTCCAGTTACAAAAAGATATAGTCTAATACATGTCTACTCTCAAAAGTCTAAGTAAACAAAAGACAACTAGGCGAGGTTCCCCGCAGGAACATCCTCGTAAAGCAGAGCCGGGTCCTCGGCAGTAACTCCATAATAGGTGTCGCAGAGTAACTCCTCCTCAGTAAGGACACCTACAACGTTATCCTGTCAGGACGGGAGCAAGTACTGAATCTAACAAACTAGCATATGAAACATGGAAATGAACACGAGAGGAATAACTGGAAAGCATGGCATCACACAGTCTATCATGGCAAGGACACATATGTCATAGAGACAGATGTATATGTAATATTTAAAACTGTAGCAGGTACGTGATCGGTCAATAGATGTACAATGTACTGAGGTACAATGTAAATAAAATGTACATACATACAAGTGAAACAAGCGATAGATGTACATACGTACAAATACAGCTGGTGCGCCTACGACAAGGTATACATAAAATGTCAACCTTGCTCGGTACGTACGTACGAGTAAGGGGGCATGATCACGTACGCTACTAACAGTTTCCCCATAACCCATATTCTAATCATGTGAGAGATACATTAAGACTGTTCTAAGCATGGTAGTAACTGAAAGTACAACATGTAGAGATCTAACTTGCTACCCCAAAGATCAGCATTTAACATGGTGGGGTTTGCAGTTCATTTATATGACAATATGTAAAGTTCGTAGAAAGTACTTGCCTCTAGCAAAGCAAAACAAAACAAGCTGGGATAACAGTGCTACGGATGTCCGGTAACTCGTCACTGTAGAAGTAAATACAACAACTTAGTTTTTACACTAAGTTAAAATACTAGGACACTAATTGGTGAAATACGACTTGTGACTGGGCACCTAGCCAAAATGATGACTTTGGCATAGGAGACCAATGTGGGGTGACACACTACTTTAACTAACTTTTTAGGGTCTTTACACTAGTGAGGGGTGGGGTTTAACACGGCTAAAACTCAAAATAACACAAAAAGCTACAAGTCGTAATTAATCAATAAATAAATCAAAAGACTATTGTGTTTTAACAATTTTAAAGATAGAAAAAAAGCCTAGTTTTTCTTAAAGTAAAGTACCAAAGTGATCCTTGTTAATCATAGAAATTTATTATAATTTTTCTGGAATTTATTAACCAGTACAAGTATTTTATAAAAATCAGTTTTTCCTAAGTATACAGAAAATGAGTTTTGGTTTCATATGCCAAACTAGTGGCAAAACAATAAATTAAATACTAAAAAAATTATACTAAATTACCTAACTTAACATAGTATCTAAATACTATTTTTCCATAATTTTAGCAGTACTTTAAGTATTTTTTGAAAATCAAAAACAGCCTTACACACAATAATTAATTATCTGCGTATTTTGTCCATGTATATAATTTGAACCAAAGTTCAAATACAGGACCCAAGGCCATGAATCAAGTCCAATATGACTTGTATAGGTCTTGAATGTGTGAAAACACATTTGAGCCCAAGTACCCATGCTAGGCTTGGACACCAAATGGTTGCAGTAATTTAAATATACAGAAAATACAAAGTGGTAGAAATAAATATTATTATTTTAATATGGTAAAGTTATGCATAGTGAAAATATACATACATATGTTTTTAAAAGTACATATATATATATATATGTAAGGAAAAATACTTAATTTATAAAGTATATATATATGTACAAATATATATACATATAAGAAAACACTTAATAATATAGTGTATATATATAATATATATATACACATGAAAATATATATTCATATATATATATGTATATATACATATAAACATATATATATATAAAATTTACTAACTATAAAATATATACATATATATAAAATACTGTCTAAATATAGTATAGAAACTGTAAAAGAAGAAAAGAAAAGAAACTGAAAAAGAAAAGAAAAGAAATTGAAAAGAAGAGGGGGGGGCTCGAACCCGAGCGCGCAGGGGGGGGTTTAGTTAGGTCGGGCTGGCCAGGGGGTCAGCCCGTGGCTTGTGTTAGAGTTTAGGTTTTGTTTATTTTATTTAGGTTTTAGGTTAATAACATAGTAGCCCGAAATACCACTCTGTGTCCTGACAGTTTGGGACACAGAGTCTGCGTGTCCGTGCTATGCACGACACGCACAAGCTTCGATTTACGTGTCCAAGTACTGGACTAAGGTTCCCGTGTCCTGGCAAGTCTCGCGCGTGAAAACGAGACATGCACGACACGATTTGAGTCATGTTACCTACGTGTCCGTCTTCGGGGGGGGGGATTCGAAGGTCGTGGACGGCGGAGGAGGCGTCGGGACGGCGGCGCTCCGGTGGCGCTGGGGTCATCTCGACAGGGTGCGTCGAATGGTGGTGGTGGTTGGTGACGACGACGGCTGTGGAGGCGGCGCTGGGGGTCGCCGGAGTTAGGGTTAGGGTTTGGCTCGTCGAGGAAGAAAGGGGGGTTGGGGTGGTCGTTTAGGGTTAGGGTTTCGTCTGGGGAAGGAAGGGGGGTTTTATAGATGGGTTAGGGCGGTGCTAGGTCGGTCGGGCAGCCGGAAATGGCGGGGGCTGCCCGTCGTCGGTCGTCGACGACGTGGCTGGGTCGTCGGGGGCAGTTAGGATTAGGATTAGCGTTTAGGTCCCTGTAGTTTAGGAATTTACGGATAGGTCCCAAGTCACTAATGTGCAAATATAAATTTGCATTCCACATTTAAAAACAATTCATTAATTACAAACTGATATATTAACAATTAAATAAATTGCATACTGATATAAAAATAATTCAAAAAATTGCAAAATGATATTAAAACAATTTAGGAAATTACAAATCAATATTTTTGTATTAAAAATTCATTTAAAATTTATTTAAAAATTCTAGAAAATTCCTAAAAATCATAATAAATATTTTTAAGGCTGAAAATGACATTAATAATTAATTAACACTAATTTTATAATTTTTGAAAATAGGGGCTTACAGAGTTCTTGGACAAGAAAACTCATGATTAAGACCATTTAAATCACAAAACTTTTCAAAATCACTATTTTTGAATTCGCCTCCATGATCACTTCGGATTCGAGTAATCATGTAGCCTTTTTCGTTTTGTACCTTTTAGCAAATATTTTAAAAACTGAAATGGTATCAGTTTTATTTGTAAGAAAGAAAACCAAGTAAATCTAGAAAAGTCATCAACTATAACAAAAGCGTAGAGTTTTTCACCAAGACTGGCTACTCTACTTGGGCCAAATAAATCCATATGAAGTAATTGCAAGGGTCTAGTAGTACTTACAGAGTTTATGGAATGAAATGAGAACTTGGTTGCCTTATTTAATTCACATTCGGCACATATCGTATCCTTTTTGAATGTGATGTCGGGCAAGCCTCTAACTAGCTTCTTGGTCGATAGCCTGGATATAGTATCCATATTGGCATGACCAAGACGCTGGTGCCATAGTAATCTTTCATCCTTGTGAGCATAGAGACATCTTCCTGCACTGTTAGTATCTCTAGATAGATAGAAAATATAAATGTTATCCTCTCTTATCCCTTCAAAAGCAATATCTCATGTTGACCTATCATAAATATAGCATTTATTTTGTCCAAAGTTAATATCATAGCCATGATCAGCAAGATAACTTATGCTGAGCAGATTATGCTTTAACTCGGTCACTAGGCAGACATCCTTTATTACAGGAGAAGGAGGATGACCTATAGTACCATTACCAATAATATACCCTTTTAGGTTATTGCCGAAGGATACATACCCTTCCCTCTTCAACGATAGTGATGTAAAAAGATTTGCGTCTCCCGTCATATGTCGTGAGCATCCACTATCGAGAATCTACTTACTCTTAGTTGAGGAGGGAAGGTCCACCTACATCAAGAGTAGATGTGACCTTTGGTACCCAAGTTCTTGAGGGTCCTGAAAAGTTAGTTTTCGGCAACCATGCATATATGTTCCTATCTACTAATCTCCTAACTCTACATTGTGGTGAGATGTGTCCATGTAATCCACAATAAGTACAAATAGCATTCCTATTTATGTTATGAGCATGTTGATGATGTCTATATGTAGAGTGGTGTGGAGTAGCATGGTGATGATGTCTATATATAGAGTGGTGTGGAGTAGCATGATGATGATGTCTATATGTAGCATGGTAAGAGTGGTGTGGAGCATGATGATGACTATATGTGGCTAGAGGATGATGTTTATAACCATAAGCAGTGTGATGGTGATTTTGTTTATGTGCAACATAGTGATGATTGTATCTATGTGTAGCATGGTGATTATGTGTCATACGAGAATTATTTCTACGTGCATATGGTTTGTGTGCTTTATGAAAGTGGGTGTACATATAAGCATGATTACGTGCTGCAGGTGGATGACGTGGTTGACTAGTATGAGTAGTGTCATGCTTTGTATGTGTCTCATGTGATTGGATTTGAGGTTGAGCAACCTGTTTTCCCAATCTAGTCTCTAATTTCTTAGAGACAGCCTGCAGTTCATTAATCTTAGTATTCAAACCATAAATCTTAGCGATAGAGATCTTGTGTCTATTCTTTTCTTCAGCGATCTCAGTATTGAATGCTGTGATCTCTTGTGTTTGCTTTTCAATACATGCTTCGGCATCATGTAGGCTTAATTTAAGCTTAGATACCTCATTTATGACTTTCATGGGTGAAGTGTCTCTACTATTATCAAGCAATGAAGAGAGCCTTTGAATTTCGACTTCATAACTTTTGATCTTCTTCTTGGCGTGTTTATATTTACCAATGACTTTCTTGTGGTCATTGAGTAAATCATTGAAAGCATCGCCAAGTTCATCAAACGTAAAATCATCGAGAGTTTCGCTTGTTACCTTGTCGAATGTAGCCATTAGGCAAACATTGGCGGTATCTTGAGGAGAGTCCTTTTCTTCCTCGGAGTCACTAGCTTCGCTTTCATGCCAAATACTTGTGTTGGCATATTTCTTTGAGGAGGCCTTCTTGTACGGTTTTTCATATCGGTTGCTCTTCTTTGTGAATGGACAGTCTTTTCGGATGTGTCCAGTCTTCTTGCAACCGTAGCATGTTGGCTCTTCTTCGTCATCTTCTTGTGGTTCCTTCTTCCTTCGATTGAAGCAAAAGAATTTCTTGAAGTTGCGGACAAGGAGAGCTTGATCTTCACCTTTCGAGTTGTCTTCATCCGTCTCTTCAGGATCAGCCCTTCGTCGGTGAGCTTTAAGGGCAATCTCCTTTGTCTTAGGAGCAGGCTCTTCGAAGTCTTTGAGGTCAAGCTCATGAGTCATCAGCTTTCCCATCAAAGTCTCCATAGACATAGTCGTGAGATCATTTCCTTCTATGATGGCTGTCACCTTAGGGTTCCAAATCTTTGGTAGCCCCCTAAGTATCTTACGGATCTTCTCGTAATTTGTATATTGTTTGCCGAAAGAAGACAAGGGGTTGATGATGCCGAGGAATCTTGTAATCATTTGTGTCATCGTCTCATTTAGCTTTATTTTGCCTCATATTCTTGAGTGAGACGACTTATTTTTGACTCCTTTACTTGAGTGGTTCCTTCATGCGTCACTTCTAGAAGTCTCCATACCTCGTGAGAGGTGGTGCATGTTGAGACCCTGTTAAACTCATTTCTGTCTATAGCACAGAATAAAGCATTAATAGCTCTTGCGTCTAGACTCGCATGTTTCTTCTCTTCGTCAGAATATTTTTCATGAGTTTTCTCAACGAGATCACCATTGACAACTATCCTGGCGGGCTTTTTGTAACCATCGGTGACAATGGTCCACAGGTCGAAGTCTAGCGACTTGAGATAAAAACTCATCCTTGTTTTTCAATAGGTGTAGTTAGTTCCATCAAATAGGGGAGGCCTATGAGTGGACTGCCCTTCACCGTGATTGGAAATCATGGATTGTGTGGTTGCCATGGATCAGCTCTAGGATGTTAGTCATTGTTGAGAGAACAGAGCTCTGATACCAATTGAAGAACAAATAGGCAACTCACTCTAGAGGAGGGTGAATAGAGTTTATGACAATAACGTCCAATTAAAAAATAAACTCTTTCACCAATAGTAAATAATCAGAGTAAATGTGGAAATAGTAAAGAGCAAGAAAGCATACGCAAACACAGCCGATTTTAACCTGGTTTCCCTCGTGGAGGACTAGTCCAGGCCTGAGAACTCTAGCTCAGGATTAAATCTACTATTTGTGAAATAATAGTTACAACCCGTACCTTTTCTTCAGAAGTGCACATCAACTTCTTACAGAGATCGCAGTGGCGATGCTTTGAATTTTTCAAGCTACTTCTTGAACTCTTGCACAAACTCCTAACTGAAAAGTACTGAGCACTTTGAGGCTTAGGGAGCTTGTGGCTAGTAGATGAGAAGGGTATGGCTTGTTTAAGGCTTTAGAGAGAAGAGAAGAGAAGATTGGATGATTAAAAATGAGAGAATTCATGGCCTATTTATAGGATACCATATAGGCAGAATTCGGCCAGAATTCTGGTTGAAATATTCAAAAATTTGGCCGTTGGACAACTTGCATCCAGCCAACCCTAAAAATTAGGGTCCTAGATTTTAGAATGCAGAGTTCGGCCCAAACTCTGTGTGGAGGTAGAGTTCGGCCCGAACTCTGCCTCCAGAGCACAGAATAGGTCCAATGGGCCAATGGGCCAATGGGCTATTTAGATGTTTGGTGGGGCTTTTGGTTTGAGGTATAGGTTTAGTCTAAGTCTCAAAATGCTCAGCACAGGTCAGTTTACATAAGTCTAGACTCAAATAAAAATATAAAATACAGACTCAAACTATGAAGCATTGCAGGTGCGAGCTGTCGTCTGGCTTGTACTGAATTCAGTCTTCATGTGTCGTATTGAAATATTACAAGTATCATGTTGTCAATTGTATCAATATATGGTTGACTGTGATTTTGTGTCAACAGAACATGCTTCACACCTTGAAGCGGCAGAGTGTTCCCGGAAGTAAGTTTCAGCTCCACAGTCCCGATCCCCAGAACTTCAGCCTGGGCCTGGTTTGTCATGATAACTTTCTCAGAAGTTGTCTGGTACGTGACGAACCATTCCTTGCCAGAGTAGATATGGCAGGTCGTACCAGTGTCTATCTACCAGTCAGAGTCAGCCCCCACAGCTGTGACCTGAACAATCATAGCAATAATGTTAGAAACCATGGAAACCTTGCTAGGTTCACCTTGCTCAGTTTGTTTGGGCTTGGATTTGCGTTCACTCTTGTAGTGGCCATTCTTGCCACAGTTGAAGCAAGTTACGTAGGACATGGACTTCTGTTGCTTAAACGAAGGACCCTTCACATTTAGATTAGTGGAGTCCTTCTTCTTGTGATGAGAAGCCACCTGCTTCCCCTTGAACTCTCTTGTCTGCACCAAGTTGGCCTCAGCCAGTTGTTTGGACAGAGAGTCCATCTTCTGTTGAGATCGTATTTCGTTCTCAACATGGATCTCTTGTAGAAGATCTTCCAAGTAATGTCCAGCTTCTTCCGATGTATTCTAGCATAGAAGTTGCTCCAACCAGCAGAAAGTTTCGAGACTATCCCTCCAACGACAAACTTGTCGACGAGGGGCATCTTCTCGTCATCCAACTTCTTGTGCAACTTCAAAAATTCATTCACTTGAGGTAGCATCGCCATCTCGTCTTCGAAGAGCCACTTGTGGTACTTCTCGACGATAAAGATTTTGGGCCTGTTCTTATCATCTTCATATAGCTTATCCAAAGAATTCCAGATCTCTTTTACCTTCACCTTCTTGGAATATGACTTTGCCAGAGAGTCTTCCATAGAATTGAGAATCAGTAGTTTACAGATGTTGTTTTTTTCTCTTTCATTTGCTCTGCTTGACGAGTGCAGCAACAATAGCATCTGCAGTTCCTCCTTCTAGAATCATCAGTTCATCTTCAATCAACACATGGTCTACGTCCACGATTGAAGATTAAGGGTGACCTTCCTCTTCCAGATTTGGAAATGTTCTCCGTCGAATTTCTCCAACTTGTTAAAGCTGGTATCGATGAGAGAAGCACGAGAGTTTTTCATCTTCTAATCTTGCTTTGAGATTGTTATTCCCGAGGCTTAATTTTTGATAAAAAACAGAGAATCGAAACAATTGTTAAAATAGCAACAACGTTTCATAGCAACACTTCAAAGAAGGTGCACTACGGAGATTCTTGGAAGATTCTTGGTAACAAAAATCTAAAAAGCTTTCGTTTCAATAGCAAATGAGTAGAGCTTCTTTTAGGAAGGTACAAATCGAGTTGCTAGCAGCAGCAGCGACAAAAGTCCACAAAAAGTTTTTGATTAGATCAGAGAATAAGAGAAGGAAAGAAGAAAAAGAAATACAGCTTTACTGGGGTGATCAGATCACCGTTGCTCAAAGCAAGATTCGCCTATATACGATTCGCTTCCAGGAACCAGCAAGTTCTAAAGAACTTCTAGAACGCTTGTTAGTCAATATTTAAGACTTGAACGTGCTTCATGGACTTTACGGACTCCTTTAACTCTCTTTTTGGTGCATCTTTCAAAGGAGGCCAAGGGGCTATATATTTATAGAGTGAGTGTGAAACCCGTAATTTTAATTTATTATTTTAATTAGTTAATTATTTTAATTCTGAAAATTTTAGTCAAAACCCGAAAAAAATCAATTTTTGTTGTTTTTCTAAATTATTAAAATTTCGTGTTTGTTAAATTAATATTTTATCCGATTATTATCAATAGAAAATTATTTTCAAAATAATGAACTTGGATTTTTGTTTGTATGGCCAGACACGAACCCAAATTTTGAACTCAAAAATATTTTTTTTAGAAGTTAATAAATTTTAACTTTTCTTAAGAAAGAGGATACTTAAATTTATTGTTTCATTAGCCATGGTTTAGAGCCCATCATTTGTAGCTAAATCCAAATCCAATAGCCCATTTTCTAACACAAACCCATCAAGTTTATATTTTTCACCATTACAGCCTATTTCTCTCTCTTAACTCATTAGATTGGAAACTTAAGTTTGAAAAGAAAAAAAAAACCATTCTCTTCATTTGGAACCGATGGCTATCGGTTTGGTCGCTCCCCCAACCGCCGGCTCATCCCCTTCCTCTTCTGTAACCTCCGACGACCCTTCAAGATCCGGTAATCCCTCTTCTCCTCTCCTATTTAACACTCTCCCATCCTTCCATTCACCATCACCAACAAACTCCCAAATCCCCAAACCCGTGCCCTAGTTTCTGGAACTCGAGACGGAGATCTATCCCCGTCGAGCCGATCCCGCGCGGCCCTCCTCCCGGCCGACCTGAGTACGGCGCATCACTCGCCGCCACTCCCTGTGAGCCAGACACCGACCCGCCGGCGCCACTCTCTGTGGGTTCCCCGGCCCCGCGCCCACTGTTCCGCTGTGCCATTTCCCGGTCGGCCCCCTCAGTCCCTGTCGGCTGATCTCCCCTCGCCGCTGCTGTTCCGGCCCTCCACCGGCGCTGTTCCGCGACTCTGTCCCGCTCAGTCAGCATACCTGACTCAGATCTGTGGGTTCCCACTGTCCGCAAGTACTGGAACGTTCCGAGTCCGAGGCATCACTTCGAATTCCTTCATTTTTCGATAACCTCTGGATAGTCCCGTAGTTCTCTATTTTGTCTGTGATGAAATCTGGTCCCCGGTTCCTTCGGGAATTTGGATTTTCGGTTATCCTTCGAAAAATTTGATTTTTTGTTACGTTTCTGGATTCGAAAAAATTCGGATTGTTGTTCTGTGATTTTTGGGTCTGTGATGATCCTTTTGGATTTTTCGAATTTGGTTCGGAAAGGTTCTGTGAGTTTTGGAAGGATTCTGTTGGTTAGAGATTTTTGGCACTTGGCTTTTGAAGAATTTTTGTGGCTATTTTCGGGAATTCCGAGTCTGTTTCGGGAATTCTGATATTATTTCGGGTTTCCCGATATGGCTTAGGAAATTATTCTGTGGTTATTTTATATGAATATTTTTGGGTATCCCTGGTTTGGGATTGTTTTTGCAGGTTGTAGCACACTTTCCCAGTTTTTGGGTTGACCAAAAATAGAGGAAGTGCTGCCGAAATTTTTATAAAAATTATAAAAATGATTTTAAAATGATTTTCGGAAATAATTTTATTTTTGGACGACGACCTTATCGGTCAATGGGCCCCAGTGAAATGCAAACGCACCGGTTTGTCCAGACGTTGAGGCAGAGTAGCTGTATATGAAGATTGGACCAGTTCTGAGACTCATTCTATTTTTTTATTCTTAAATTAGAATTATTAGTTATTATTATGTAATTTTGTAGGTAAATTTACAAGACTAACAAAATTTTTTCTTATTTTAATTCTTGGGAATGTAAGGGCATAAGCCCATTTATCTATTTTTGTAATTTGTAATAAGTAGAAATTAGTTGTGGATTTGCTGGGATTGTGAACGTGTAGAATTAATTAACATTATTATTAATTATTAGTTAGAAATTCATGATTTTCTCACTTAAAGAAAAGAAAAATATATTATATGTATAATTATAAAATACTAACTTTTTCCCAATAAAGTTGATAAAAACAAGTTTTCCGAATAAAACATAAATTGGATTTCCTAAATTGTAACTCACTAGAAAAGCGAGTTTTGTTTGTGTTGATTAATACAAGATTAAAATTGACTAGGAAACAAAATCTAGAGATTGTAACTAGATTCTAGAGTTGTGGTTTCTGAGACATAATTTCCGGAATGTAGGATTTCAAAGAAGAGGGTGACTGTTCAAATTCCGAAGAACCAATCTCGTCCAACTTAAGAAATTTAAGGCAAGTACATTTATGTGGATTTACGATTATTTTAACAATCATTTCATTGCAATTTTAAACCACTGTTCAAACACGGACTCTTTCGGGAGTATTGATTGTACTGTTGGGGACTGGGGGAGTAGAGTAGTGGATATGACCAAATCCAAAAATTAGGATAACTGACTGTATTAGCTTTCTCCTCTTCACACGGGGACAAGCCATACCGTATCGCTAGGATACTACTGTAACCCAATCCGGTCATATTCATTACCTATTCATATCACTGTACTGTATTTCAAAACTGTTTCATCTTCAAACTGTTTAAAAGTGCATGATATTAATTGTCATTTTAATTGTTAAAATTTGCATAAATTGTACTTTGCTCCTTTCCTGACTGGATAACCGTAGGTACTACTGATGACCTGGAGATGCTGATCAATAGCTATTATGATCCTGACTTGTACCCGACGGTACTTCCAGCTGATGATGATGTTGTGGCGTCTCCATAGATGCTACTTAGTTTGAGAGTTTAGTTGTTTCTATTTTTTTTTAAGTTATGAATCCTTGTATCAAGAACAAGTTTAAATTATCGTTTAAATAAATGTTGTAGAAAATTTTAGACTCAAATGTTGTTGATTACCTGCATATGGATTACAGCTTACTGCCGCCGTCTCATTAACGGTGCAGGCTGGGCATGATCCGATTCGACCCAAGTATTTGGGGACCGGGTCGTGACATGTTTTTAGTGGTGGCCCATGCAGGTCAAATCAATCAACAACTTAGGAAAACCTAGGAAACAGTTAGAACACTAGAACATCAAACTGCCACAACATAGGACCGATATATATATATGTTAAATATTTTTTGCTTGATTATAGACGGGTAGGCTACCTTGCTTATGTTTATATCCTAAACCTTCCAGAGAATGGCCACTGACAATACCAATCCTGCTGGCGATGGGGTATCTTCACCCTATCATACCCCACATCCCCAATCAAGTCCGGATCCTACACCCCGGCAGTTGGCCGACCGTCCCCATATTACAACGACGGATCCATCATCTTCTCAGACAGAGATGCAACCCCCTGTGGTTTTGCCCACTCCAGCTGCCCCACCGGTGCCTGTGGACCCCACTGACCTCATAGGTCTGCTAAGAGGAGTGCTAGAAGCCCAGAGAACTCAAGCTGAAGCTCATCGCGAGCAGACGACCATTATGAGAGAAGGCATGGAGAATGCCCATAGTGTGGCAATGGCTGCACTGGAAAGAGGAGAAGCAGCTCAACAGGAACCAAGACCTGCCAAGGTGGGCGATATTGAGAGCTTTAAGAAGCAGAACCCTCGACCTTTCAAGGGAACCGAGGGAATTGTCTATGCTGATGAATGGCTCGACAGTATGGAGTATCTCCTGAGCGTCGCTCGACTTCCAGAAGACCTTAAGTCTGAAGCAGTGGGACTCCAACTGCAAAATGTAGCAAGCACCTGGTATCGGAATGAACCAGGATAGGCAGATTGACTGGGACACCTTCAAGAGGTTATTACAGAGGAAGTTCTTCCCAACTTCACAGTTGCAGGAGATGGAGCGACAATTTCAGAACCTGAAGCAGGGCAACATGACTGTGGGAGAGTATGCTGCTGAATTCGGCCAGCTCAGCCGATTTGCCAAGAACCTGGTGGCTGATCCTGACGATCGTGCTGAAAGGTTCAGATATGGACTAAGAGAAGATATCCGCACCCATGTGATCTCAGGTGGTGCTAAGACTTATGAAAAGATCCTGGAGCGAGCTCAAGATATAGAGAAGAGCCAACCTGCTCGCTTGAAGAGAGATTATCCTGGAACTAACAACTTTCAGGGTAATCAGAAGAAGCCCAACAACAACAATAACAACAGCAACAACAACAACCGTCCTCCCTACCAGCAGGTGAGGAACAATGACAAGGCGCCTCAGAGGCAGATCCCCGTCTACGACTTTTGCAAGAGGCCGGGACATCTGGCAAACATCTGCAGGAAGAAACTAGGGCACTGCCTAGTCTGTGGGTCTTTCACCCATCAGGTGAGGGACTGCCCTCTGTCGAATAACCGGACTGGAGCAACTCCGCAGAAAGGACCTCTGCCCACTCAGCAACAACAGTTTAGGCAACATCAACAGAAGACGGGGCGAGCTTTTGCCCTGACAGCAGTGGAACCAGAGCCAGCTCAGGAACCTGTAGCGGATGTCATATCAGGTTCTATCTATGTGCATTCCTACCCTGCCTTAGCTTTATTTGATTCGGGAGCATCTCATAGTTTTCTAGCCACCAAATTTATATCTGCACACCATATAGTTACTGGCTTTAGCAAGAAAATCTGTAGAGTTATGACTGGAGGAGAACCCTTACCTATTACTGAGATCTGTGAATGCCCTATCACCATAGCTGGCCATAACTTTATAGCACCTTTGCTTGTCATGCCCTTACCTAACTATGATGTAGTCCTAGGGATGGACTGGTTAAGTAAGCAGCATGCGCTGATAGACTGTCATCGAGGTTGTGTAGTCTTTAGTCCACCTGGAGAACCGGAGTTTGAAATCTCTCGAACTCCGGAGGAGATGGAATGTGTTACCTATAGCTCTATCACTGAAGAGTCCAGACCTCCGCACCCTATCATAGCAGAATTTATAGATGTTTTCCCTGATAGTCTTCCCGGGTTACCCCCAGACCGAGACTTAGAGTTCACCATTGACCTAGTCCCCGGTTCTTCCCCTATTTTTAAGGGATGCTACAGAGTCAACCCAAAGGAGGCCAAGGAGATGAAGGATCAGATCAATGAACTGAAGGCTCTGGGATTCATTCGAGACGGAGCTTCACCCTGGGGAGCGCCTGTCTTGTTTGTTCCCAAGAAGGACAGAACTGTGAGGATGTGCATCGACTACCGGGCGCTGAACAATATCACAATAAAAAACAAGTACCCTTTGCCCCGGATCGATGACCTGTTTGACCAACTCAGTGGAGCCAAGGTGTTCTCGAAGATTAATCTCAGATCTGGCTACCATCAGATCAAAATCAGGAAGGAGGACATTCCCAAGACGGCGTTCAACACCAAGTATGGGCAGTTTGAATTCTTGGTCATGCCGTTTGGACTAACAAATACTCCGGCTGTATTCATGAACCTTATGAACAAGGTTTTCCATGAATACTTAGATCAATTTGTTGTTGTCTTCATTGATGACATTTTGATCTATTCGACGACTGAAGAGGAGCATGAGGAGCATCTCAGGAAAGTTCTGGGAACTTTGAGGAAAGAGAAGTTATATGGTAAGCTATCCAAACGTGAATTCTTTCTAGACAAGGTAGATTTTCTTAGCCATGTTGTCACAGGAGAAGGAATTTTGGTGGATCCTAAGAAGATAGCTGCTGTGGAGAAATGGTCTACCCCAAGCTCAGTTGCTGAAATCAGGAGTTTCTTGGGTTTGGCTGGCTACTACCGGAAGTTTGTGAAAGATTTTGCCAGAATTGCTGAACCGATGACGAAGCTGACTCGGAAGAATGAAGAGTTCGTCTGGACAGAAGATTGTCAGGCTGCATTCGAGGAGCTGAAGAAGAGGCTTACCACTGCACCAATCCTTGCGCTACCCGCAGGATCCGGTGGTTTCACAATCTACAGTGATGCCTCTGAAAAAGGACTGGGATGTGTTCTTCAACAGAATGGGAAAGTGATTGCTTACGCATCTAGGCAATTACGGAACCATGAGAAGAATTATCCCACACATGACCTGGAGCTGGCGGCAGTTATCTTTGCGTTGAAGCTATAGAAGCACTATCTGTATGGAGAGAGTGGAGATATACACAGATCACAAAAGTCTGAAGTATGTTTTCACTCAGAAAGAGTTGAACATGAGGCAAAGAAGATGGCTGGAACTAATGAAGGACTTTGATATCGACCTGCAATACCACCCGGGTAAGGCTAATGTGGTCGCTGATGCACTTAGTCGATACCCAGTGGCGATATTCTTAACTAAGGAGCGGCATCTACTAGAAGACATTGAGAAGCTTGGATTAGAGATCATATTGCCTGGAGATAGAAGGATGGAGCTGGATGCTGATTCAGTACTGATAAAGTTGCAAGTGAGCTCGTATCTGATGGACAAGATCAAGGAGACTCAGTTTCAAGACGAGGCACTTTGTAAACTGAGAGACCAAGTGTTGGCGGGAACACTTGAGGGTTTCACAATCGCCAGCGATGGAGCTTTGAAGAATGGTACGATACTTTGTGTACCATCTGGCGAACTGAAGAATGAGCTGATGAAGGAAGCACATCAGTCGCAGTATTCTATACATCCTGGAGCTAATAAGATGTATCGGGATATGCGCACTATTGTTTGGTGGTATGGAATGAAGAAAGATGTGTCCAGATTCGTGTTAAGATGTTTGATCTGTCAGCAAGTGAAGGCCAGTAGACAGAGACCCGCAGGACTTCTACAACCACTGGACATTCCGGAGTGGAAGTGGGAGCACATCACAATGGATTTCGTGTCAGGTTTGCCTCGTTCCCAAGGAGGAAAGGATGCCATCTGGGTTATAGTGGACCGACTAACCAAGTCAGCTCACTTTATTCCCTTCAAGGTTGGTTTATCCACCGAGAAGCTGGCGGCACTATACATGCGACACATCTACCGGATTCATGGAGTACCGGTAAGCATTGTATCTGACCGAGACACTCGTTTTACCTCTCATTTTTGGAAAAGTTTGCATGACAGCCTGGGGACACAGTTGAAGTTCAGCACTGCCTATCACCCCCAAACAGATGGTCAATCAGAGAGGACGATTCAGACATTGGAGGATATGCTGAGATCGTGTGTCTTGGAGTTCAAAGGATCGTGGGAAGACCATTTGCACTTGGTAGAGTTTTCTTATAATAACAGCTACCAAGCCAGCATTGGTATGACCCCATTTGAGGCTCTGTATGGACGTCGTTGCCGTACACCTTTGGCATGGGACGACGTAGGAGAAAGAGTACTGCTGGGCCCAGAGATTGTGACCAACGCTGCAGAGAAGGTGAAGATAATCAGAGACAAGCTCAGAATTGCTCAAGACAGACAGAAGCATTGGGCAGACAGCAGTCGTCGACCACTACAGTTCGAAGAAGGAGATAAAGTCTTTGTGAAGATTTCTCCTACCAGAGGTACAATCAGATTTGGCAGAGCTGGGACGCTGAGTCCCAGGTACATTGGACCATTTGAAGTTCTGAGCCGGATTGGAGAAGTGGCGTATAGGTTAGCTCTACCAGCTAATCTGGAGGGCGTGCACAAATTCTTTCACGTCTCACAGCTCAGAGGCTATGTCCCTGATGAGAATCACATCTTAGACCACTCAGAGCTGGAGATTGGACCGAGCCTCACTATACCTGAGAAGCCAGTGGCGATTTTAGACCGAGACGAGAAGAAGACCAGGACCTCGGTGACTCCGATAGTTCGAGTAATGTGGAGGCATGATTCCCCAGGCGAGTCTACCTGGGAACGAGAGGATGAGATGCGGGAGAAGTACCCGTATTTGTTTGAGACCTGAGGTAATTTCTAACCCAACTCTTTAAATTTCGAGGACGAAATTTTCTAAGGAGGAAAGGTTGTGAAACCCGTAATTTTAATTCATTATTTTAATTAGTTAATTATTTTAATTCTGAAAATTTTAGTCAAAACCCGAAAAAAATCAATTTTTGTTGTTTTTCTAAATTATTAAAATTTCGTGTTTGTTAAATTAATATTTTATCCGATTATTATCAATAGAAAATTATTTTCAAAATAATGAACTTGGATTTTTGTTTGTCTGGCCAGACACGAACCCAAATTTTGAACTCAAAAATATTTTTTTTTAGAAGTTAATAAATTTTAACTTTTCTTAAGAAAGAGGATACTTAAATTTATTGTTTCATTAGCCATGGTTTAGAGCCCATCATTTGTAGCTAAATCCAAATCCAATAGCCTATTTTCTAACACAAACCCATCAAGTTTATATTTTTCACCATTACAGCCCATTTCTCTCTCTTAACTCATTAGATTGGAAACTTAAGTTTGAAGAGAAAAAAAAAACCATTCTCTTCATTTGGAACCGATGGCTATCGGTTTGGCCGCTCCCCCAACCGCCGGCTCATCCCCTTTCTCTTCTGTAACCTCCGACGACCCTTCAAGATCCGGTAACCCCTCTTCTCCTCTCCTATTTAACACTCTCCCATCCTTCCATTCACCATCACCAACAAACTCCTAAATCCCCAAACCCGTGCCCTAGTTTCTGGAACTCGAGCGGAGATCTATCCCCGTCGAGCTGATCCCGCGCGGCCCTCCTTTCGGCCGACCTGAGTACGGTGCATCACTCGCCGCCACTCCCTGTGAGCTAGACGCCGACCCGCCGGCGCCACTTTCTGCGGGTTCCCCAGCCCCGCGCCCACTGTTTCGCTGTGCCGTTTCCCGGTCGGCCTCCTCAGTCCTTGTCGGCTGATCTCCCCTCGCCGCTGCTGTTCCGGCCCTCCACCGGCGCTGTTCCGCGACTCTGTCCCGCTCGGTCAGCATACCTGACTCAGATCTGTGGGTTCCCACTGTCCGCAAGTGCTGGAACGTTCCGAGTCATAGGCATCACTTCGGATTCCTTTGTTTTTCGGTAACCTCTGGATAGTCCCGTAGTTCTCTATTTTGTCTGTGATGAAATCTGGTCCCCGGTTCCTTCGGGAATTTGGATTTTCGGTTATCCTTCGGAAAATTTGATTTTCTGTTACGTTTCTGGATTCGAAAAAATTCGGATTGTTGTTCTGTGATTTTTGGGTCTGTGATGATCCTTTTGGATTTTCCGAATTTGGTTCGGAAAGGTTCTGTGAGTTTTGGAAGGATTCTGTTGGTTAGAGATTTTTGGCACTTGGCTTTTGAAGAATTTTTGTGGCTATTTTCGGGAATTCCGAGTCTGTTTCGGGAATTCTGATATTATTCCGGGTTTCCCGATATGGCTTAGGAAATTATTCTGTGGTTATTTTATATGAATATTTTTGGGTATCCCTGGTTTGGGATTGTTTTTGCAGGTTGTAGCACACTTTCCCAGTTTTTGGGTTGACCAAAAATAGAGGAAGTGCTGCCGAAATTTTTATAAAAATTATAAAAATGATTTTAAAATAATTTTCGGAAATAATATTATTTTTGGGCGACGACCTTATCGGTCAATGGGCCCCAGTGAAATGCAAACGCACCGGTTTGTCTGGACGTTGAGGCAGAGTAGCTGTATATGAAGATTGGACCAGTTCTGAGACTCATTCTATTTTTTTATTCTTAAATTAGAATTATTAGTTATTATTATGTAATTTTGTAGGTAAATTTACAAGACTAACAAAATTTTCTCTTATTTTAATTCTTGGGAATGTAAGGGCATAAGCCCATTTATCTATTTTTGTAATTTGTAATAAGTAGGAATTAGTTGTGGATTTGCTGGGATTGTGAACGTGTAGAATTAATTAACATTATTATTAATTATTAGTTAGAAATTCATGATTTTCTCACTTAAAGAAAAGAAAAATATATTTATATGTATAATTATAAAATACTAACTTTTTCCTAATAAAGTTGATAAAAACAAGTTTTCCGGAATAAAACATAAATTGGATTTCCTAAATTGTAACTCACTAGAAAAGCGAGTTTTGTTTGTGTTGATTAATACAAGATTAAAATTGACTAGGAAACAAAATCTAGAGATTGTAACTAGATTCTAGAGTTGTGGTTTCTAAGGCATAATTTCCGGAATGTAGGATTTCAAAGAAGAGGGTGACTGTTCAAATTCCGAAGAACCAATCTCGTCCAACTTAAGAAATTTAAGGCAAGTACATTTATGTGGATTTACGATTATTTTAACAATCATTTCATTGCAATTTTAAACCACTGTTCAAAACGGACTCTTTCGGGAGTATTGATTGTACTGTTGGGGACTGGGGGAGTAGAGTAGTGGATATGACCAAATCCAAAAATTAGGATAACTGACTGTATTAGCTTTCCCCTCTTCACACGGGGACAAGCCATACCGTATCGCTAGGATACTACTGTAACCCAATCCGGTCATATTCATTACCTATTCATATCACTGTACTGTATTTCAAAACTGTTTCATCTTCAAACTGTTTAAAAGTGCATGATATTAATTGTCATTTTAATTGTTAAAATTTGCATAAATTATACTTTGCTCCTTTCCTGACTGGATAACCGTAGGTACTACTGATGACCTGGAGATGCTGATCAATAGCTATTATGATCCTGACTTGTACCCGGCGGTACTTCCAGCTGATGATGATGTTGTGGCGTCTCCATAGATGCTACTTAGTTTGAGAGTTTAGTTGTTTCTATTTTTTTTTAAGTTATGAATCCTTGTATCAAGAACAAGTTTAAATTATCGTTTAAATAAATGTTGTGGAAAATTTTAGACTCAAATGTTGTTGATTACCTGCATATGGATTACAGCTTACTGCCGTCGTCTCATCAACGGTGCAGGCTGGGCATGATCCGATTCGACCCAAGTATTTGGGGACCGGGTCGTGACAGTGAGACTTCACCTCTTCTCCTATCCGATGTGGGAATAAAATACCAATACTCAGAAATAGAGTTTGATATTTTAGATCATCCCACAATCAGCATTGAAGTGTGTCCACGCCTACCCCCCCAAACACTCCCGTGCATGCACGAGACATCCTGGAGTCCGTGTCCGAGTCCGAGTCCGCACAACAAAAATCAACTTGTATCCTTGTTGGAATTAATCCTTTTTTCTTCTAGGAAAATATCCACACATGATACACACTTATGCCCTACCACACCTCATGTGCACACCTCAACACAAGCAATACATTATATTGAGATACTTACC
The DNA here is from genome assembly GCA_029216955.1 of Iris pallida. Lineage (NCBI taxonomy): Eukaryota > Viridiplantae > Streptophyta > Magnoliopsida > Asparagales > Iridaceae > Iris > Iris pallida. Next base: position 2,568,687 of record JANAVB010033818.1, read on the forward strand.
ATTTGGTGTAGCCGATGTGGGACTATCTTTCCTAGTCTAAAGACAAAAAATAACAACAGTCAACCCACTGCAATGAACGATTGCTACTAGCTTGGTACTGTATACACATAACTACGCGACATCTATCTGTAACCATTGATGGAAAGATCCACTGGCACTGATGAAGAGATTCCCGTCGGTGTATGAAATATAAATTATAGGTGGTGGAGTTTAGAATTTCCTTCAACCGTTGCATAAAAATATCAGGTGTGTGACTAACAACCAAATTTTACATACATGACACCAAAGAATAGATATACAACAGCATATGTAAATACCACTAGAATGAATTTATGTACTCCGATATAGTATATAAAGTATAGATTAATACTTAAATTTTTATACATTTTATGTATAAAATTTGATGTGTCAAATCATATCAGTTCAGGGGTGAAATTTGATGTGTCAGGTCATATCAGTTCAAGGGTGAGAATTATTCGATTTTAGACCGAAAATCGAACCGATTAAGAACTTCGGTTCGGTTTGAAACTGAAAACTGAATAAGACTTACGTAATTATATAAATACTCTCAATTTTATGCATATTTTATGATTAAAAATTTGTATATTTTGAAAACAACAATTATATGTATATGTTCTGAAACTTATGATTGATAATTTAAAAACTAGTCCAACTTTGGGCACAATTTTGAAATACAGCAACTCTGTGTATAAAAATTACCATTTTAAATAGGAAAAAATTATGAAATGCCAAAAAAACAAAAAAGTTTTATGAAAAATCCACCGCACAATAGCATTTCATCGCGTGCCCAGAATTAGCAAAAAATATATAAAGGGGGTTCTGAATGACCTTTTTGCCATTTCTTCTAATTTATTAAAAACACCCACGAAACTACTCTTAAAAAACATTTCGATACTTTCTCTTCTTTCATACGCTGCTCACTTTCGAATCTAGGTTTTCTCCTAAAAAATCTTCAAACCTTACTTTAAAAACTCGTCGAAAAATTTTGAAAAGGTCGACAAACGGTAAAACTGTTAAAACGGAGGTCCAAACATCATTTTTTCGCGATTCTAAAATTTCGGTAGGTCGACTAAAAAAAAATTATTAATCTTCTGTAACACCCAGTTTCTAAAATAAAGGTAATTTTGAAATTTTGTGTTTTAATTTATTTAATTATGATATTTAATTAATAATATGATTTTTAGTGATTTTTAATCATTTTAAAACTATTTAAATATCATGACTTATGATTTTGATGTGCAGCTAGTGAAACCGTAGAGACTGTCTGCCCTAGAGCCTAGCCATGTGATTAGGGTATTTCATTTATCATTTTTAGCTTGAGGGTATTTTGGTCATTTTGAATTATTTGAATGGTATAGTCATATGATTAGGGTATAGTCATACCTAGACTTAGCTAGCCATGGTTAGTGATGGTTAGTATTGATTAGTTTTGATTTAGTCATGTTAGTTAGAGTTAACTAGGTTGCATTTAAGTCATGTCTGAAACCTAGGTTGTAGGCCCTTGTCTGACTAGGAGGAATGATAGCCCTAGATCAAATCCCATAAACCCTAATATCCTATGGCTGGTCACTTAGGGCATGTCCCTATAAAATCCCTCTCAACCACTTGCCTCCTTTTGTTCATCTCTTCATTTTGCAAGAACAAGGTTAGCCTTCATTGAAACTTCTTCCTATTTTATTCAATATTAATTCTTTTTCATCCAAACTTCTTCCATGGTGATCTAATTTGGGTTTCTCTACTGTTCATGGAGGCCAACTATAGTTTGGAGACAATTTGGGGCTTGGGGATAGCTAGAAGAAACCTCATTTTGAAGCTTTTCTTTGAGAAGGAACACATATAGGTAAATCCCTATCCCCTCCACCAAATTTTGATTTCTTTACATGGATAGGAAGCCCTAGGTGTCCTCTCTCTGATGGAATAGGTTTTGCTAGGTTTTGTGTCCTTTACGTGTCCGTATCGGACACGTGTCAATGTATATGTGCATGTGTTTAATGCCACAATGGATGTTTTTGTGTTATTTTCGAAATCTTTTTGATTAGGATTGTTGGTTTTGATGTGTCTTCTGATTTCCCTAAACCTAAACCATGTTTCTGTGTCGTGTCATGTCCATACGATGGCGTGGACACAGCCCCGTACGCGGGCTAGAGTATCCCCTGCTGCCCGACACTGAGATCTAGATGCACAGGACACCAGGACACGTGAAATTTTGTGGAGTCGTTGGGGCAACGACTGACACTATGCTCCCAAAATTTGGGAGCATATGGTTCACCACGCGATGAGAAATCCCGCGCGCACGGACCATGCACTGTGTGGGTTCAGTCATTTTTGTTCGACTGATACGTGTGTCATGTCACTGACACACGTATCGTGGACTCGTATCAGGGTGTCAGGACCCTCGACCTAGACATTCTCGACACAGGGACACAATCTTCGGGTTTGTGTCGTGTCGTGTCACGTGTACGAGTCCAGTGAACACGTGTACGATACTGTTTCACTGTGTTCAGTTTCTATTATTTTTCCAGTATTTAATTCCTAGTTTAAATGGTTTAATTATGATTTAATTATCATTTTAGATCCTAGACATGTTTGCTAATCTCTGATAGTTGATTATTACTTATTAGAATGGGTTGTTTGCCATGGAATGGGATTTGAACTTGAAGTTTCATGCATCGACTGATACCAGTTGTCATTTCAGATTTCCTAAACTGAATTTCCTATTTTAATCTATTTAGACTAATGTGTTCAGTATCACAAATGATCCTATAAGTTATTTAATTCATGACTAGTTCAATGTTTCATTTAGATTAGGCTTTTTGATATGGAAATGGAATATTGACTTTGAGTTGGTTTCTAATGTATTGACTGATACATGCTCCCTGTTTTCCCAGTTTCTGAAATTGATTTCTATTTGAGACTGAATTTCAATGTTTTAATTACCATATTGATTCATGTATATATGTAATAGATTACTGACACGATTGATTATAATTTGTATTGAGCCTTGGGATTTCATTGAACTGTTTTTCCTTCCTGTTTTTCCAGAGAACCTACACCATGTCACACACACTGAAACAAGAAAACTGAGATTGGTTTTCAAACAAAAACTGAAGTTTGTTTGCCATTTCATCATCTATACATGTGCAATTTCATCATTGTAATATGGTTTACTGATTGGTGGTTTTTTTTATTTTGAATTTGGTTTTGGGAATTGGACAAGGGTTGGACTGATATTTTTGTTTTGATTCACTGGTTTGAACTCAAAATTAATTCCTGATATTGCACTGTTCACTGAAAATCTGAACATCCTTACCCACCGATCACACTTATACACACTTGTAGAAACTGAGATTCCTTTCACTGAAGCCTGGGTTTCAAACACGCATGGCACTGATTTATGTTCACTCAATCACTGAGTTCCTATATGAAATCTGAAACCTGGGTTTTGTACTGAGAATGACACAAACCTGAGAATAACTGAGAACTGATTTCTTTTCTTAATTGAACTATTCTTCCTTTTTAAACTGATTTCGAATGAATCAAATTAAGGCTGATAGCCAAGTTGTTTCATTGTTGAATTGAATGTTAAATCGATTCTTTTTTTCTTTGAACTGTTTCATATGGACTATCATTTGGCTTATTAAGGAACTGTCAATAGTTCTTATCAAATCTGAGAATAGATTTCCTTCCCTAGAACTGAAGTTGAATATTACTCCTATTTATAGATTCATTCAATGTTGGTTTTACTGTCACTGTTTTCCAGGATATACACTCACTATACACACACAGGTTTTACACTATCACTAAACTGATTTTTCCATGCCACTGTTTCTAGATTTCTATACACTATTTTTTTTCCTATTCCTAGTCCACCCCACTGATTCCAGGATGTCACACCCACCCTATTGTTCATGTACACACACAGGATTAACTTTAGAGTACACACACAAAACACTAACTGCCTATTCACTTGTTCACACACTAACACTCATACCACTCACCCTATATACATGATCCTCTAATCCCAAATGCATGTTGTACACACATTACACACACATGGATGAGTCCCTGTCACATGTATCCTGTCATGACACTCACTATGCACTGTTTTCCCCTAAGTGTCTAAACCCCTCTTTATTTATAACTTGTAACTGACCACACATTGTTTTGATCACACACACACTATATAAATGTACACATAACCTTGACACATTGCCCTATATGTGTGTTCTTCCCTTCTAACCCTATCTATATATATAAACATGCATGTATTGTATAGAGTATTGTAGTATCTATATATATATGTAATATATAGGTGGCATATTATATATGGGCCTAGTATTGTATGCTAATATATGCATGTATGTTCACACCAGCTCATTGATATGTGCCTATGAATGCCTAATGTATATATAGTTGATTGCCTAAATGTATATCTAGTGTATGCAATATATGAGTTATATATATAATATAAATTATGTGATTGATGGCTTGTATAGCCTTGTGATTGGTGTGTGATTGCTAGACTAGGCTTGGTTAGGCCTAGTGAGACTTATCAGACTTGTTTGGGTTAAGTTTGACCTAGTTGACCTAGCCTTGACTAGTATAGTTGACTGGAGTTGACCAAGGGTTGACTTTAGTCTAGTTTGACCTAGACAACATGCAGATGCATTGTAGATTTTAATTATCATCCCCTGTATACATCTTGACTTGTGTTGCTCTAACTAGGAGTCAGGTACCTCATCTCGGACAGTACATTTACTTCAGACATCCAGATACCAGGCGAGTACATTCTCTGATCATTTTATAACTTGCTTAGAATTATATTCCTGCTCTAGTTTACCTTATTTGATGTTGTCACGATATTATCACAGATTGGTACTATATGGATCCCTACATTGAGATGTTATCCCCCTCGGGAGCATCGGATACATCATGTCATGTGTTTCATGTACATCATGTATTTCTCGCTCTCATGTTATTCATGTTTTTCATGTGCTTCATGCTCGTTCATGCATGCTCATGTACTCTCATGTGCTCTCATGTTCGGTCATGTTTCCCATGTATCTTATGTATAACCTATACTTCATGTGCACTCATTTATGAGCCTTCATGTGAATTTCATGTGCACCCATTTGTGGGCCCCCATGTGAACTTCATGTGAACTCATTTATGAGCTCTTATGTATACTTCATATGCACCCATTTATGGGCTTCATGTGAAAATCATGTACGTAACATAACTTGTCTGGATCCTTGTGTATTGATTGGGGTATGGGGGAGTATAAATTATCATGTGAACAATTCCAAAGTAGTATAGCCATGTGCGCCTCTTTAGTATAGTCATGTACAAATCAAGCCGTTCACATGTCGACTTTGTACTCTAAATCACTAGTCACTGGTAGCTCTCTACTTATAGTAGATATTTCTATTAGAGTTCTCTCTCTGTTTACATCATGTACTTTCTTTTAATTTCATGTATCGTACTCTCTTGCATGTTTATATTCTCTAACTTGTTATGTTCTACATGAGATGTATTATGCTCGCTCCCGTCCTGACTGGACCTGTTGAAAATTTTACAGAGGATGATGAGGAACCCTGCACCCCTTACTTTGGATCTTGCCTAGATGACACTCGCGACTTGGACCCCTGGGAGGTTCAGGCAGCTGCTGAGGATGATACCCATTGCATAATTTAGATAGTCTTGATTGTTTCCTGTTTCATGTTTAGTTGTTGTCCTTGTTTTCAGAGTTGTATATTCTAGAGATGTTGAGACTGGTAGTTATTAACTTATGTTATTTCATTTCTGTTGTAACTCAGTTGAGGATTTTCTTATCTATTTTATCGTACCATATTCTATCTCTAGTTGTGATTGAGTTGTACCTTCTGTGATTAGCCTCCAGTTAGAGATTATCTATATTGTGTTAGTTATTGTTCATGACCTAGAACAGCGTTATACCGCCGACACTGCGGCGTAGCCTGGGCGCTGTTACGTACTCGTTCCCTCACGGTGGGTGCGGGTCGTGACACGTTTTTAGTGGTGGCCCATGCAGGTCGAGTTAGTGTAGTGGTATTCGAACTAGAGTATCACTACAGCCTGCAGTAGGATTAGGATTATTTTGAGGTACTCAATCACATTAGAAAAAACTCTTAACTGGATTCCTGCTATCTAAATTCCTGTTGAAGATTGCTTCCTTGAATAACTGTCCTCCCTTGAATTATCATTTCTATCTCAGTATTGATTCCTTGTTTGATCTGTCTTCAGGATGGTTATGGAGACATGATCTCATCGTCTCGATCAGGAAGACACCACTGAGGGGTCTACCACTCCTCGTCCTGATCAACAGGGCCCCGAGACTGCAGCTCCTGTTATGCCAGCTCAGGCTGGGATATCTGCAGCTTGTGGGAGTGCACCTCTTTCTACTCCGAGACTTTTCCCAGCCATCTCGAAGGTTCTTCAGCAGCAGTCGCCATCAGGATCAGAGGACGTAGCACGGTTGTTCTCCTTCTTCCAGCAGATAGTGGAAACTCAGCGGCAACAGTTGTTCAAGAGGGGACGGGACGCTCACGGTACCAGCAGCAGCGGAGGCCACGCCAAGAGGCCTCATATACAGATTAAGCAGACGCAGATACCAGTGGGAGTTTAGCAGGTGCAGCATCAGTATCGGGGTCAGGACCCGAAGGCGATCAGTTGTTCCTACTATAAGAAGCCGGGACACATCTGGGGGCAGTACAGAAAGAGGTTGAAGGTTTGCTATTTCTGTGGGTCAGGTGCCCACCAGAAGATAGATTGTCCCATTGTACCTCCTTTTGAGGGAGCTAGGCCACCTGTAGCTCAGCACCAGAGGGGTGGAGCAGCAGACCACCAGCTGAGGCAGTGTTCCCAGAACATAGGCAGAGTAATTCAGGGAGCAGCACCAGAAGGAGGAGCCAAGGCTCCGGTAGATCAGCAGCAGGTTACCAGTTGCCCTTTCTGTAGGAACCCAGGGCATGATTGGAGTAAATGCCAAATGAGGTTAGGCAAGTGCCTACTTTGCGGAGCATCATATCACCAGTTAAGAGAGTGTCCCAAGTTTCCTAGACGGACAGTTCAGGGAGCAGGAGCTAGGGCTCCGGTAGGCCAGCAGAAGGGATTATCCTTACCGACTCAGCAGCAGAGGTACATGCAGCATCAGCAGCAGGCCAGGGAAGGCCAGCAGGGGTGATCTTTCGCCAGGACAGTCGAGGATGCTCAGGCTATTGGAGATCTAGTTGCAGGTTTCGTTCTTTTGATTCCATTTCCGCAATTGCCTCTTATAGCTGTCTTGAATTTCGATTCCCTCCGTTCCTTGTTGGTTGATCAATTCTGTCATGTTGTTCATGTGTTATGTTTGATTTTCTTCTGAGATGAATCATATGAGCTAGGTCACCTCAGTTATGGGATCTAGAATCTTTGGTAGTCGTGTTAGCTGGCATAGTGAGAACATATAGTCAAATTTAGGACGTATTTCTCGGGTATGGAAATTTAAGGTTTTTGCTGCCAAACATGCGGCAATGCAAAAATTTTAAATACCATAATTCTAGAGGTATGTGCCTTAGTCGAGGACTCTGTGATTATCGTAGCCTTGCTCACTTGCACGACGAAGATTCTAAGTATTATAAATTTGGACAGACGCATATGATTATCTGACGGTATGTTTGAGACTTTGATTGTGGGGTGTTTGACCTAGAAGGACTACTACCATTTTAATTTCGAGGACAAAATTTTTCTAAGGTGGATAGACTTGTAACATCCAGTTTCTAAAATGAGGGTAATTTTGAAATTTTGTGTTTTAATTTATTTAATTATGATATTTAATTAATAATATAATTTTTAGTAATTTTTAATCATTTTAAAACTATTTAAATATTATGACTTGTGATTTTGATGTACAGCTAGTGAAACCGTATAGACTGTCTGCCCTAGAGCCTAGCCATGTGATTAGGGTATTTCATTTATCATTTTTAGCTTGAGGGTATTTTGGTCATTTTGAATTATTTGAATTTAATATATATTTTATTGGAATTTAATATGATTAATGGGATGGTGTGTTTTAATCATTAATTAATCAATTGCCTTATGTTGTGTTTAGCCCTAACCTAGATTGACCTAACCTAGATTAGTCATACCTAGACTTAGCTAGCCATGGTTAGTGATGGTTAGTATTGATTAGTTTTGATTTAGTTATGTTAGTTAAAGTTAACTAGGTTGCATTTAAGTCATGTGTGAAACCTAGGTTATAGGCCCTTGATTTGACTATGAGGAATGATAGCCCTAGATCAAATTCCATAAACCCTAACCCTAATATCCTATGGCTGGTCACTTAGGGCATGTCCCTATAAAATCCCTCTCAACCACTTGCCTCTTTTTGTTCATCTCTTCATTTTGCAAGAACAAGGTTAGCCTCCATTGAAACTTCTTTCTATTTTATTCAATATTAATCCTTTTTCATCCAAAATTCTTCCATGGTGATCTAATTTGGGTTTCTCTACTGTTTATTGAGGCCAACTACAGTTTGGAGACAATTTGGGGCTTGGGGATAGCTAGGAGAAACCTCATTTTGAAGCTTTTCTTTGAGAAGGAACACATATAGGTAAATCCCTATTCCCTCCACCAAATTTTGATTTTTTTGCATGGATAGGAAGCCCTAGGTGTCCTCTCTCTGTAGGAATAGGTTTTGCTAGGTTTCGTGTCCTTTACGTGTCCGTATCAGACACGTGTCAATGTATATGTGTATGTGTTTGTTAAAATGCCACAATGGATGTTTTTGTGTTATTTTCGAAATCTTTTTGATTGGGATTATTGGTTTTGATGTGTCTTCTGATTTCCCTAAACCTAAACCATGTTTCTGTGTCGTATCGTGTCATACGAAGGCGTGGACATAGCCCTGCACGCGGGCTAGAGTATCCCCTGCAGCCCGATACTGATATCTCGATGCACAGGACACCAGGATATGTGAAATTTTATGGAGTCGTTAGGGCAACGACTGATACTATGCTCCCAAAATTTGGGAGCATATGGTTCACCACGCAAGGAGAAATCCCGCGTGCACGGACCACGTACTGTGTGGGTTCAGTCGTTTTTGTGCGACTGATACGTGTGTCGTGTCACTGACACACGTATCGTGGACTCGTATCAGGGTGTCAGGACCCTAGACCTAGACACACTCGACACTGGGACACAATCTTACGGTTTGTGTCATGTCGTGTCACGTGCACGAGGCCAGTGAACACGTGCACGACACTATTTCACTGTGTTCAATTTCTATTATTTTTCCAGTGTTTAATTCTTAGTTTAAATGGTTTAATTATGATTTAATTATCATTTTAGATCTTAGACATGTTTGCTAATCTCTGATAGTTGATTATTACTTATTAGAATGGGTTGTTTGCCATGGAATGGGATTTGAACTTAAAGTTTCATGCATCGACTGATACCACTTGTCATTTCAGATTTTCTAAACTGAATTTCCTATTTTAATCTATTTAGACTAATGTGTTCAGTATCACAAATGATCCTACAAGTTATTTAATTCATGACTAGTTCAATGTTTTATTTAGATTAGGCTTTTTGATATGGAAATGGAATATTGACTTTGAGTTGGTTTCTAATGTATTGACTGATACATGCTCCCTGTTTTCCTAGTTTTTGAAATTGATTTCTATTTGAGACTGAATTTCAATGTTTTAATTACCATATTGATTCATGTATACATGTAATAGATTACTGACACGATTGATCATAATTTGTATTGAGCCTTGGGATTTTATTGAACTATTTTTTCTTCCTGTTTTTCCAGAGAACCTACACCATGTCACACACACTGAAACAAAAAAACTGAGATTGGCTTTCAAACAAAAAACTGAAGTTTGTTTGCCATTTCATCATCTATACATGTACAATTTCATCATTGTAATATGGTATACTGATTGGTGGTTTTTTTGATTTCGAATTTGGTTTTGGGAATTGGACGAGGGTTGGACTGATATTTCTGTTTTGATTCACTGGTTTGAACTCAAAATTAATTCCTGATATTGTACTGTTCCCTGAAAATCTGAACATCCTTACCCTCCCATCATACTCATACACACTTGTAGAAACTGAGATTCCTTTCACTGAAGCCTGGGTTTCAAACACGCATGGCACTGATTTATGTTCACTCAATCACTGAGTTCCTATGTGAAATCTGAAACCTGGGTTTTGTAGCTGAGAATAACACAAACCTGAGAATAACTGAGAACTGATTTCTTTTCTTAATTGAACTGTTCTTTCTTTTTAAACTGATTTCGAATGAATCAAATTAAGGCTGATAGCCATTGTAGTGCCCCGAAATTTGTGATACGTATTTTATACGTGTTCGTATTTCTGACCCGTATTTCTCTTTTCCTTGATTAGTTAGTTGTGGTTTATTTTCATATTTAGTATTGTGGTTTAATTGTCATTTATCGTTCATGGATTAATTCTGGTTAGTGGAGCTTGGTTTTATTTGGATAGGAGGAGGATTGGGTTGGCTTGGTTTGGGTTGGCTTGGTTCGGTTTGGGATTGCTCTTGGTTCATCATGAACCAAGGGGTGAACCCCCTACCTACCACCACCACTCATATTTATTACCTATTCTTTTTCTCTCTCTTCATTAATCTTTTTTTTCCTTCTCCATTAAACCCACCACCAACCTAGAACACCCCTTAGGCAAGTGCATCTTGCTTCATGGAGGAACCCGAATTTTATTATTCCATTCTCTTCTTTGCAACATTTTAACTTACTTTAGTACTTGACATTTTCTCTTTTCATGGCTAGATTCTTGTAGATCTAAGTTTAAATTATTTTTGAAAATCTTGGGTTTTGATCTACTAAACCTTGTTATTTTCGAGTTTTGATGGTTCCATGTTGTTGAGAATTTTATTCTACCCAATTTTGACATTTGAAAAGTTGGATTTGGACTTGTTTTGACCAAGTTATGGACTTTTAAAGTCTTGGGTTCAACCATGGAGTTCTTGCTGATTTGGAGAAGACAGTGAGCAGTGTGCGTGAGCTTTCTAGCTTGTGCCACTGAGCTACGTGCGCTCTTTAGCGCAGCGCAGTCTACCTCATACGCTGCCTTTTGGAAGCGTATGTCTTGCATACGCTGCCTTGACAAGGAGTCGTATGGATCTCATACGCTGCCTTGACAAGGAGTCGTATGGATCTCATACGCTGCCTTGATGAGGAGTCGTATGGACCTCATACCATGACCTGAGCGTAGCATGACCTGAGCGTAGCATGGCCTGAGCGTAGCATGACCTGAGCGTTGCATGACCTGAGCGTAGCATGACCTGAGCGTAGCATGACCTTAGCGTAGCATGACCTGAGCGTAGCATGGCCTGAGCGTAGCATGACCTGAGCGTAGCATGGCCTGAGCGTAGCCTGACCTGAGCGTAGCCTGACCTGAGCGTAGCATGACCTGAGCGTAGCATGACCTGAGCGTAGCCTGACCTGAGCGTAGCCTGACCTGAGCGTAGCATGACTTGAGCGTAGCCTGACTTGAGCGCAGCCTGATGTTTAGGCGCAACTGGACCTGACCCTACTTATCCTAGATTTTCTATAGTCCTGTATATTGATATTTTATTAGATATTTAATGTCCATTTTATATCCTTACTCCTTTTTGTCATGAACTTGATAATCCCGAATTTATTTATTATGTTTGGAATGATAATTGAATAATGCTTGATAGTGGCCCGCCGTGGTGCACTCCTGACTTGATAACTTGACCTACTACACATGACATGACAGTGACCCGTGGTGGTGCACTCTTGACAAGTACCCTGATAATGCATGATAGTGGCCCGTCGTGGCGCACTCTTGACAAATTAATTCATTGGCTTGGACACCGTGGTTGTTTGCATGGATGGTGCTTGTATAAACGACGAGTTCGGTTGTGTCTTGCATCATGTCTAGGGCATGATCCCCGAGTACCACGGTCAGGGATTCATACTGAATCTGGCTAGGTTAATGACTAGATTGATCAAATAGTTCATGGAGAATTTTCCAGTTACCTGTTGCCCCTTTGGTCCCGGCCTTAAATATATATACATGGGATTTGTTGCTATCCGTCGAGATGAGCGCACTTCCAGCCCGCCGTCGAGTGTGGTACCTTAGGACACATGTATCTTACTACAGTGTGTCTGCTATATCCAGCTATCTTTTCCTTTTCTTGCTGGGATCATTCAGGTAGTAACAAACAGGTAACCGGACTTGGAATTCTTATTGCATTTGCTAGTAACTAGGCCTGTGATAACCCTAGTTAGTTTAAGTATCAAGTCGTACTTATTGCTTGGTCGTGATTGTTGGATGGGGTTCAATCTGTCTAGTCTTGTCTTGATCCTGTACAAGATTGTTACATATCTCGATTCCTTATATTTACCTTGCCGATAAATGGTGGGAGAAGCCAAGTTTCGTTCAGACGAAGGATTACAACCCCGGTCCTTGTTTGGTTTACGGGTTGTAACCTGGTTATCTGAGTAGTCCCATGGTTATCTCATCGTATATCATCCTGTCATGCTTTTCCATATGTTCTGTCTTTTATTGATTCTGTACAAGATTGTCTTTTATATTCACCTGTCATGCTTTTTTTTTAACTTACTGTCTCTTATTATGTAATTATGTTCTTGTGCTAATTGCTGGTTTTAGTTCCTAAGTGAAGCCTCCTTTATGGCACTTGCTCTTTCTGGGGTCTGACCCAGCTGGTTTTGTATGGCCAGATACCGGAGCAGCAGTAAGGGATCTACCTGCTTTTCAGCCAGATGGTGACCACTAGAGGGAATCCTGGCAACGAGTGGGTTTCTTTTGTCCTCCCACTGTAATTGTACATTATTCTTTTGAGGCATTTAGCCGCCGAGCAAGTGTTAGCTCGTGTATATTTACTTACTGTCTGCCTATGGGCTGTAACATGATTGGCAACTCGAGGTTGATCATGTATGACTTAACTCTTGCTAGTCCTTACATTTTGTACGACTAGCTTCATGATCATCTGGATATGTAATGTTTGGGACGCCTTACAATTGTATATTTGGTGATCTGATATCTTGTAACTATTACTAGTTGGTTGAGATTGAGACAATAGGCTATTTTATGACCTTAAGAGACTGATGGCTTGTAGATAAACCCTCACATATCTAGACAGCCGTGACCGTATAGCGGTGTGGATTCTATTCTGTTATACGTAGCTGGCTATGTCTGCCCCTGCTCTCCAGTATTCTGGTTCTGGGGCGTGACATGGTTTAAGTGGTGGCCCATGCAGGTCTTGCCAATCAAGAAATGAGAGGGTTTACCGGATATATGTCTCAATCTGTACTCGCCTTTGATCTCCACTCGTATCTTCTTATCTCCTTGGATCCCTGACTTGATAACATGCTTGCATCATTGTTCTATCCTGGTCCTTCCTTAATATTCTCGATGTCATTGCTTCAGTGGCATCATTCCTGTTGATCAGCCAGAAGGAGTTCGGCCGGCAGACCAGCAACAGCAAGAAGATCAAGATCAGTCCTCAGCAGCCGTCTCCCGAGCCATGCCTTCTGGAGAACCAGAGCCCCAGTCCAGCCAGTTCAGCCAGCAGGGTCAGAGGATGGGGTCTTGATAGGGCTCATCCGTGAGTTGCTTGCATCTCAAGATCGTCAAGGTGATGCCTTGCAGCAAGCAGTACAAGAAGCTATGAGCGGAAGTGGTTCTCGAGGGAATAGTGCGGTCAACAATTTCAAGCGCATGAACCCTCCCTTCTTCGACGGCAGCGAGTATGCTATTGCTGCAGATGCCTGGCTACAGGACATTGAAGTTATCTTGGAAGCAGCTAGGACCCCTGAAGCAGAGAAGGTGGCTGTGGTGCGCCTGCAGTTACTAGATCTAGCCCGCAGCTGGTGGGCTATGCAAGCAGCGAGTTTGGGTACGCCTGTCATGTGGGCGGTATTCAGTGATATGTTTCAGACCAAGTACTTCGACGCAGTGGCTAGATATGACCTGCAAACCAGGTTTAGTAATCTCAGGCAGATGAACAGGACGGTCGACGGATATGCGGCCGAGTTTTCAAGGTTGAGTCGGTTTGCTTCCACCTTGGTGGCAACCGAGCTAGACAGAGCACAGCAATTTCAGCAGGGGCTCCACTTGGAGATCATATTGGCAGTAGAGCAGTTCGAGCACAGAACTTTTGATGCCGTCTTGCGAGCAGCAAGAAGGCATGAGTACACTTCCCTAAGGATAGCGGACTAGGCCGGAGGTCGGAAGCGGTCTCACGACCAGATGAACCAATCCTCAGCACCGGTCCCAGCAGCTAGGGCCCTGACCATTGGAGCTACGAGGACCGATTCGGTTACCTCCTTACAGCATTCTGCCCCGACCTATCCCCAGCAGCAGAAGCAGAAGCGGCCTTTCGCAACCGGTTGTTCTCATTGCGGAAAGCCCGGGCATGTTGTTACTGAGTGCCGCAGAGCACAGGGATTGTGCTTGGTTTGTGGTTTGTCGGACCACATGATAGGATCTTGTCCATTCAGAAACAGATCATCGTCGACAGTAACTAGTCCCTCGATTATGGGACCAGCACCAGAACCAGCTCCAGTTCACCAACCACAGCAGCTTCCGTTCCCGGCTCCATTGCCGTCTCAGGCCCAGGCCTTCCAGCAACAGAGGCCTTAGCAGTTCGCCCTAGCCCAGGCCCAGATCCAGAATCGGTAGAGAGGTATCTGTGTCCTATTGTCTTACTTTCCGTCGTTGTTATACGGGACACATGTCATGTTTCATGTATCCTAATTACGACGGTATATCTCGGGCCCGAGCCATGTCCTAGATCATTCAAAAATGGTTATTGGTAACAACCTTTTCGTATGGGAAAAGGCCCGTGTCCATGCTTGACCAAGGAGAGAGACCTCAAACGCAAGGCTATCAGTTTAGTTCGTGTTGCTTGAGTTCATCGCTCCTTGGAGGAGTCAAACGTGGGAGTGTGAGGATGATACCCGATCACGTTATCCCAATCGGTTTGGCTCGTGAGGTGTAATATCTTCCTTATGCCTTGCACTTCGATTCCTTGCTTGCATGTATGATTGTATGATTGATTGGTAGCGTAGATTGCTTTCGATAGTATAGCTGTCCCGACATCTCTAGCCTCTTGATTAAATTCCGAGGACGAAATTCTTTTAAGGTGGGTAGGATATAGTGCCCCGAAATTTGTGATACATATTTTATACGTGTTCGTATTTCTGACCCATATTTCTCTTTTCCTTGATTAGTTAGTTGTGGTTTATTTTCATATTTAGTATTGTGGTTTAATTGTCATTTATCGTTCATGGATTAATTCTGATTAGTGGAGCTTGGTTTTATTTGGATAGGAGGAGGATTGGGTTGGCTTGGTTCGGTTTGGGATTGCTCTTGGTTCATCATGAACCAAGGGGTGAACCCCCTACCTACCACTACCACTCATATTTATTACCTATTCTTCTTCTCTCTCTTCATTAATCTTTTTTTTCCTTCTCCATTAAACCCACCACCAACCTAGAACACCCCTTAGGCAAGTGCATCTTACTTCATGGAGGAACCCAAATTTTATTGTTCCATTCTCTTCTTTGCAACATTTTAACTTACTTTAGTACTTGACATTTTCTCTTTTCATGGCTAGATTCTTGTAGATCTAAGTTTAAATTATTTTCAAAAATCTTGGGTTTTGATCTACTAAACCTTGTTATTTTCGAGTTTTGATGGTTCCATGTTGTTGAGAATTTTATTCTACCCAATTTTGACCTTTGAAAAGTTGGATTTGGACTTGTTTTGACCAAGTTATGGACTTTTGAAGCCTTGGGTTCAACCATGGAGTTCTTGCTGATTTGGAGAAGACAGTGAGCAGTATGTACGAGCTTTCTAGCTTGCGCCACTGAGCTACGCGCGCTCTTTAGCGCAGCACAGTCTGCCTCATACGCTGCCTTTTGGAAGCGTATGTCTTGCATACGCTGCCTTGACAAGGAGTCGTATAGATCTCATACGCTACCTTGACAAGGAGTCGTATGGATCTCATACGCTGCCTTGATGAGGAGTCGTATGGACCTCATAGCATGACCTGAGCGTAGCATGACCTGAGCGTAGCATGACCTGAGCGTAGCATGGCCTGAGCGTAGCATGATCTGAGCGTAGCATGGCCTGAGCGTAGCATGACCTGAACGTAGCATGACCTGAGCGTAGCATGACCTGAGCGTAGCATGACCTAAGCGTAGCATGACCTGAGCGTAGCATGACCTGAACGTAGCATGGCCTGAGCGTTGCATGACCTGAGCGTAGCATGGCCTGAGCGTAGCCTGACCTGAGCGTAGCCTGACCTGAGCGTAGCCTGACCTGAGCGTAGCCTGACTTGAGCGTAGCCTGACTTGAGCGCAGCCTGATGTTTAGGCGCAACTGGACCTGACCCTACTTACCCTGGATCTTCTATAGCCCTGTATATTGATATTTTATTAGATATTTAATGTCCATTTTATATCCTTACTCCTTTTTGTCATGAACTTGATAATCCCGAATTTATTTATTATGTTTGGAATGATAATTGAATAATGCTTGATAGTGGCCCGTCGTGGTGCACTCCTGACTTGATAACTTGACCTGCTACAGATGACATGATAGTGACCCGTGGTGGTGCACTCTTGACAAGTACCCTGATAATGCATGATAGTGGCCCGTCGTGGCGCACTCTTGACAAATTAATTCATTGGCTTGGACACCGTGGTTGTTTGCATGGATGGTGCTTGTATAAACTACGAGTCCGGTTGTGTCTTGCATCATGTCTATGGCATGATCCCGGAGTACCACGGTAAGGGATTCATACTGAATCTGGCTAGGTTAATGACTAGATTGATCAAATAGTTCATGAAGAATTTCCCAGTTACCTGTTGCCCCTTTGGTCCCGGCCTTATATATATATAAATGGGATTTGTTGCTATCCGTCGAGATGAGCGCACTTCCAGCCCGCCGTCGAGTGTGGTACCTTAGGACACATGTATCTTACTACAGTGTGTCTGCTATATCCAGCTATCTTTTCCTTTTCTTGCTGGGATCATTCAGGTAGTAACAAACAGGTAACCGGACTTGGAATTCTCATTACATTTGCTAGTAACTAGGCCTGTGATAACCCTAGTTAGTTAAAGTATCAAGCCGTACTTATTGCTTGGCCGTGATTGTTGGATGGGGTTCAATCTGTCTAGTCTTGTCTTGATCCTGTACAAGATTGTTACATATCTCGATTCCTTATATTTACCTTGCCGATAAATGGTGGGAGAAGCCAAGTTTCATTCAGACGAAGGGTTACAACCCCGGTCCTTGTTTGGTTTACGGGTTGTAACCTGGTTATCTGAATAGTCCCATAGTTATCTCATCGTATATCATCCTGTCATGCTTTTCCATATGTTCTGTCTTTTATTGATTCTGTACAAGATTGTCTTTTATATTCACCTGTCATGCTTTTTCTTAACTTACTGTCTCTTATTTTGTAATTATATTCTTGTGCTAATTGCTGGTTTTAGTTCCTAAGTGAAGCCTCCTTTGTGGCACTTGCTCTTTCTGGGATCTGACCCAGCTGGTTTTGTATGGCCAGATACCGGAGCAGCAGCAAGGGATCTACCTGCTTTCCAGCAAGATGGTGACCACTAGAGGGAATCCTGGCAACGAGTGGGTTTCTTTTGTCCTCCCACTGTAATTGTACATTATTCTTTTGAGGCGTTTAGCCGCCGAGCAAGTGTTAGCTCGTGTATATTTACTTACTGTCTGCCTACGGGCTGTAACATGATTGGCAACTCGAGGTTGATCATGTATGACTTAACTCTTGCTAGTCCTTACATTTTGTACGACTAGCTTCATGATCATCTGGATATGTAATGTTTGGGACGCCTTACAATTGTATATTTGGTGATCTGATATCTTGTAACTATTACTAGTTGGTTGAGATTGAGACAATAGGCTATTTTATGACCTTAAGAGACTGATGGCTTGTAGATAAACCCTCACATATCTAGATAGCCGTGACCGTATAGCGGTGTGGATTCCATTCCGTTATACGTTGCTGGCTATGTCTGCCCCCGCTCTCCAGTATTCTGGTTCTGGGGCGTGACAGCCATGTTGTTTCATTGTTGAATTGAATGTTAAATCGATTCTTTTTTTTTCTTTGAACTGTTTCATATGGACTGTCATTTGGCTTATTAAGGAACTGTCAATAGTTCTTATTAAATCTGAGAATAGATTTCCTTCCCTAGAACTGAAGTTGAATATTACTCATATTCATAGATTGATTCAATGTTGGTGTTACTGTCACTGTTTTCCAGGACATACACTCACTGTACACACACAGGTTTTACACTATCACTATACTGATTTTTCCATGCCACTGTTTCCAGATTTCTATACACTTTTTTTCCTATTCCCAGTCCACCCCACTGATTCCAGGATGTCACACCCACCCTATTGTTCATGTACACACACAGGATTAACTTCAGAGTACACACACAAAACACTAACTGCCTATTCACTTGTTCACACACTAACACTCACACCACTCACCCTATATACATGATCCTCTAATCCCAAATGCATGTTGTACACACAATACACACACATGGATGAGTCCCTGTCACATGTATCCTGTCATGACACTCACTATGCACTGTTTTCCCCTAAGTGTCTAAACCCCTCTTTATTTATAACTTATAACTGACCACACATTGTTTTGATCACACACACACTATATAAATGTACACATAACCTTGACACATTGCCCTATATGTGTGTTCTTCCCTTCTAAACCTATCTATATATATAAACATGCATGTATTGTATAGAGTATTGTAGTATCTATATATATATATGTAATATATATATGTCACGACCCGATCCCAAATAATTGGGTCGAACCGGATCATGTCCAGCCTGCACCGTTGTTGAAACGGCGGCAGTAAGCTGTATCCACTATTGCAGGTAATCACAACAACATCTAAATATTTGTCACAACTCAATATTCGGGAATTTAAAACTTTATTCAATATTTGAAAAGTACAACCGGAATAGAAAGACTGAAATAAAATGCTGAATTCAAATTATCAAAATTCTAAAACAACCAATCTGGAAACAGAAAATCTAGCTAAGCGTTCGGCTCATCGGCCTCAGGTCCTGCGTCCTCCAAAGGGGACTCTGGCAACACCACAGGGTACAGAACCGGGTCATAATAACTGTTGAATAACAGCTCAACATCCTCAAAATCTCCTAAAAATGTTATCTCCAGTCAGGAGGGAGCAAAGTACAATTCATGATAATCTAACAATTGAAATAATAATAGAATCATGCACTTTAAAACAATTTGAAAATAAACAGTTCTCCAGCAGTTAAAATATTGTGATGTGAATAGGCAATGAATATGACAGGCTTGGGTTGTACAGTGAATGATATGGCTTATCCCCGTGTGTATGAGGGGTAAGCTAATACAGTTCTAAATTATTACTTTGGATGTGGTCATACTCATTACACTACTCTCCCAGTACCCAACAGTCAATCAGTCAGTGCTCTCAGAGAGAGTTCCGTGTTGCATCGTGGTTTAAACTTGCAATAAAACGATTATTAAATAATTGTAAACTAACACAAAATGTACTTGCCTTTGTTTACGACTGGAAACGGTGTTGGTTCCGAAAAGATGCTAGGTTCGTCTCCGAGACCCTACAGTTGGAGAACTTGACTTAGAACCATTGTGAAACCAAGCTAGGTGTGCTAGTTGCAATCTCTAGTAGCAGGTCCTAGTCAGATTTTAAGTTTGTATATTAAATCTACTGCCAACGGTTTACGACGCGTGCTACGTTGGTTCTCATTTGGTTGGATAGCCAGTTTCTGGTTTTTCTTGGAAAAATCGTTGTTACCGGTTAATTCGCAAAACTTTGTATTTTTAATGTTATACATATAAAACTACATTTTCTTTCAATGAGAAAACGTGGGTTTTGTTAATTATAAATATTTTATTCAAGTTATTTTAACGTGAGAAATCCTTATTAATTTATACAAAATATTTATCAGTCATTTTGTTACGAAGCGCCTAATAATATAAATGATAAAACCATCCAGAAAATTAAAGCAAAAACAACCCAGAAAATAAATGAAAAACCTAGACTACGCAATACAGGGGCACAGCTGACAGAATAGGAATATGGGCTTATGCCCTTACAAACTTTACATAAATTAAAATAAGAGAAAATTATTTAGCTCTGACTAATATCCTGTATTTTAAATATCGAAAACGAAATTAAAAATAAAATAAATAAAATCCTATGAGTCTCAGACTTGGTCCAATCGTCACTATTAGCTAATGCCTCAACGTCCGGGTAAAATCGGTTTCGTTTGCATTTCGCTAGGGCCCATTGACCAATACGGTCGTCGCCCAAAATCCAAAATAATATTCTTTTCCGAAAAACCATTTTAAAATTATATAATTAAATTTTATAGAAAAATTCGGCAGCACTTCCTCTATTTTCGGTCAACCCAAAAACTGGGAAGTGTGCCATAATCACCATTTATAAATCCCAACCATAATTTACATAATAATATCCCAATCCCAGTCCACAGAACCTTCCGAAAACCGATTTGAAATTCATTTATAAAACTTTATAAAAATTTGGGCAATTTCCTCTATTTTCGGGACAACCCAAAACTGGAAAAATGCACCATAACGCCCATAATAAAAGTCCCAAACCAGGGAACACCCAGAAATAACTTCCAAACCATTTTACACCAAAATTAAATTCACAGAATAATTTCCGAAGCTTAATCGAAAAACTGAAATATAGTTTCGGGAATTCCCGAAATGAATTCGGAAACCACAGCGCCCAAAATCCAGAAAACATATTTCAGAAAAGTCCGAAATAAACATAAAACATCACAGAAACATCTCCGGAAAACCCGAAGTCACTACGTCGCTCTAAAACCGAATTCCCGGGAGGGAATCGGGGACCAATCTCATCATTGACTACCGAAAATGGGACGGGACAAAGGAGTTATACCTTGGGTTGCTCGGCTAGAGCTCTCAGATGCAAATTAAAGAAATAATAGAAATCCGAGCAGCAACGTAAACCCGGGACAGCGTCCGAAATTGGAAATTAGCTTCTGACCGGGAACGGGAAGCCACGGGAAGGTGCAGCACTTCCAAGAGAAGTAACCGAGAGATATGCAGCGCTGGAACAGAGCAGGGTCTCCGCTGCGGGTGGAACGGGGAGGCGCGCAGGCGTTGCGACCTGGGTGGTCAGGCCGAGGGGTGGCACCGGACAGGGAGGTCGGGCGCGGGAAGGTGCGCCGGGGGAATCGGGCCGACGTCGGACGAGAGGGGGCGCCGGAGCTAGGTCGGCGAAGGGGAGATCGCCGGTGGGGTTGCCTAGGGCAGGGCCGGCCAAGGGGGTCGTCGGGCTCGACGCCGGAGGGAGCCGCGGGTGTGGGTCGGCGAAGGGCGCTGGAGTCGGCCAGTGGGGTGGGGGCTCTGGTGTCGGCGTCGGGGCTCGGGCCGAGATGGTGCTCGGTGGAGAGGGAGTGAGAGGGTTTGGTGAGGAATTGGAAAAGTGAGAGAGAGGGGAAAGTTATGGCTGATGGTGGTGGGGGTTGTGCTTAAGTATGGGAGAGTGGAGTGTGTTGGTGATATTTGAATGGAAGAGGAAAAGGAAGTGTGGGGGTGAGCTGGGTGAGAACGTGGAGAGGAGGGAGTTAAGGAGGAAAAATAGGATCAGTGGCCTGGTCGTGGGGACCATGCCCCCCAACGAATTTTTTTTTATAATAATAATAAATTATCAGGATTTTAAAAGATAAAAAGGGGTTGGTTTGGAAAGGAATTAGGTTTCGGAAAAAATGGTCCAGGCTCGGGTCAGGTCAGCAACCAAAAACCAATTATTATTTTGAAAATAATTTCGAACTCATTATATAATAACAATAATAGCAATAATATTATATTTTAATAATAATAAAATTATAAATCCTAAAACTGGGTTTCACAATCTTCCCTCCTTAGAAAATTTTGTCCTTGAAATTTAAAGAGTAGGGTAGGAATTATCTCAGGTCAAGTTGGTACGAGTACTGCACCCGTAACTCAGGTCCAACAATAAGAATTTCCAAGACAGTCGTGGATGAGACGGTTTAGGGACAAGTTACATTTATGATATCATTCGTGCAGAAAAATACAAAAGCGAACCAAAGTACACGAGGTTGATCAGACCATCATGCACCGGTCCTGATTAGACAATATATTAGTAGGTGCACCCAATAAAATACTGTCATGATCAAGCTTGATAAAGAAATAGCTTGCAAAACTAGGCTAACTTAGCAGCATCAGTCAAGTTTAGAACGAAAAGATAAGAAATAGGAGTTATGTGATGGCTCAAATTTTCTGATCTTCTTCTCACCTCTGACTACGCTTGCTACTGGTTTCTCTGGCACTGAAAGGTTGAGTCCAATCTTCAGCTCTGAATTATCCAAAATGTGACTTAGATTCGAAATGTAGCATCTGAGCTGTAATACGTAGAAGACGTTGTGTACACTCTTAAGATTAGCTGGTAGAGCTAACCGGTACGCTACTTTTCCAACTCGTCTTAAAACTTTAAATGGCCTGATGTACCTGGCCTCAATTTTTCAGCTCCGTCAAAACTGATCGTTCCTCTGGTAGGAGAAAACTTCACAGAAATGCTATCTCCTTCTTCAAACCCCACTGGTCAACGGCTACTATCAACCCAATGCTTCTGTTTGTCTTGGGTAATCCTGAGCTTACATTCACCTTCTCTACTGCGTCAGTCACCATCTCTGGACCCAGCAGTACTATTTCTCCTACGTCGTCCCATGCAAGTGGTGTACGGCAACAACGTCCATAGAGAGCTTCAAATGGGGTCATACCAATGCTGGCTTGGTAGCTGTTGTTGTAAGAGAAATCTACCAAGTGCAAATAATCTTCCCAAGACCCTCCAAACTCCAAGACGCAAAATCTCGGCATGTCTTCAGGCGTCTGGATTGTCCTCTCTGATTGTCCATCTGTCTGGAAGTGATAGTCAGTACTGAACTTCAATTGTGTCCCCAGGCTGTCATGTAAACTTTTCCAAGAGTGAGAGGTAAAAGGAGTGTCTCGGTCAGATACAATGCTTACCAGTACTCCATGAATCCGGTAGATATGTCGCATGTATAGTGCCACCAAATTCTCGGTAGATAAACCAACTTTGAAGGGGATAAAGTGAGCTGACTTGGTCAGTCGGTCCACTATAACCCAAATGGCGTCCTTTCCTCCTTAGGAACGAGGCAGTCCTGACACGAAGTCCATTGTGATGTGCTCCCAGTTCCACTCTGGAATGTCCAGTGGCTGTAGAAGTCCTGCGGGTCTCTGTCTGCTAGCCTTCACTTATTGACAAATTAAACATCTAGCAACATACCAGGCCATATCTTTCTTCATTCCAAACCACCAAACAATGGTACGTATATCCCGATACATCTTGTTAGCTCCAGGATGTATGGAATATTGCGACTGGTGTGCTTCCTTCATCAGCTCGTTCCTTAGTTCGCCAGATGCTACGCAGAGCCTCATACCATTCTTCAGTGCTCCATCGCTGGCGATTGAGAAATCCTCAAGTGTTCCTGCCAACACTTGATCTCTAAGTTTGCAAAGTGTCTCGTCTTGAAACTGTGTCTCCTTGATTTTGTCCATCAGACTCGAGCTCACTTGCAACTTCATCAACAATGAATTAGCATCCAGCTCCTTCCTTCCAGGCAGTATAATCTCCAGTCCAAGCTTCTCGATGTCCTCTAGCAGGTGCCGCTCCTTGGTCAAAAAATATCGCCATAGGGTATCGACTAAGTGCATCTGCGACCACATTAGTCTTACCCAGGTGGTACTATAGATCGATGTCAAAATCCTTCATCAGCTCCAGCCATCTTCTTTGCCTCATGTTCAGCTCCTTCTAAGTAAAAACATACTTCAGACTTTTGTGGTATGTATATATTTCCACTCTCTCTTCATATAGATAATGCTTCCATAGCTTCAAAGCAAAGATGACTGCCGCAAGATCCAGATCATGTGTAGGATAGTTCTTCTCATGAGTCCGTAATTGCCTAGATGCATAAGCAATCACTTTTCCATGTTGTTGAAGAACGCAACCCAGTCCTTTACCTGAGGCATCACTGTAGATTGAGAAACCACCAGTTCCTGCGGGTAGCGTAAGGATTGGTGCAGTGGTAAGTCTCTTCTTCAGCTCCTCAAATGATGCCTGGCAATCTTTCGTCCAGATGAACTCTTCATTCTTCCGAGTGAGCTTCGTCATCGGCTCAGCAATTCTGGCAAAATCCTTTACGAACTTCCGGTAGTAGCCAGCCAAGCCTAAGAAACTCCTGATTTCAGCAACTGAGCTTGGGGTAGACCACTTCTCAAAAGCGACTATCTTCTTCGGATCCACCGAAATTCCTTCTCCTGTGACAACATGGCCAAGAAAATTCACCTTGTCTAGAAAGAATTCACATTTAGAAAGCTTACCATACAGCTTCTCCTTCCTTAAAGTTTCAAGAACTTTTCTGAGGTGCTCTTCGTGCTCCTCTTCCGTCTTTGAATAGATCAGAATATCATCGATGAAGACAACGACAATTTGATCTAGGTATTTATGGAAAACCTTGTTCATAAGGTTCATGAACACCGCAGGAGCATTCGTCAGTCCAAACGGCATGACTAAGAATTCAAACTGTCCATACTTGGTGTTGAATGCCGTCTTGGGAATATCTTCCTTCCTGACCCTGATCTGATGGTAGCCAGATCTAAGATCAATCTTCGAAAACACCTTGGCTCCGCTCAATTGATCAAATAGGTCATCGATTCGGGACAGAGGGTACTTGTTCTTGATGGTGATATTATTCAGCGCCCGGTAGTCGATGCACATCCGTACTGTTCCGTCCTTCTTGGGCACGAACAAGACAGGTGCTCCCCAGGGTGAAGCTCCGTCTCGAATGAATCCCAGAGCCTTCAGTTCATTGATCTTGTCCTTCATCTCCTTGGCCTCCTTCAGGTTGACTCTGTAGCATCCCTTAGAAATAGGGAAAGAGCCGGGGACTAGGTCAATGGTGAACTCTATGTCTCGATCTGGGGGTAATCCGGGAAGACTATCAGGGAAGACATCTACCATAAAGGTGTAACTAAGAATTTTATTCATGTAAAGAATTACAGCAAAAACTCTCATGATTGATCTAAGGACATCCTGTTACAACTTCTTGTAACAATAGATAATGCTATTCAGCAGTCCTAGGTACTATTCTTCATGGTTCTGGCTCTTGCATGAGCTGTCTCCAACTGCTTCATCTTCTATGAACCTCGAGTCTGCATCATGCCTTATTGTAGGAGGCAAGGTCTGCTGGATAGGAAGAGAGTCCTTAGGTTGTGGTCTAACAGGTGTTGCTGGGATATGTTCTCTGGTTTGATGGAAAGATAAGGGGCAGTCCTTTACCCGATGTTTAGCAGATCCGCATGCCAAACATTTCCCCAATCTCTTACGACAAATATTGGCTTGGTGACCAAGCCTTTTACAGTAGTCACAAACCAATAGCTTCTTACGATATGACTGCCGGATAGGGCTCAAATATCTTCTAGATTCAGGGGTATCCCTCCTAGGACGAGGTTCCGCTCCAACTTGGTTTAAGATAGCTAAGGCTACATCATTGACGTTCTTCATGACTTCTCTCGTGATATTTATCTGTTCCTGCTGGGCTTCAGCTTGAGCCTTCTGGAACTCCAGGATTTCTTGAAATAGGGCAACCATTTGGAAGGTGTTTGCTGGTACTGGTGGAGCAACAGGAATGGGTACTTCACCAAGGAAATGCAACTCAGTTTGAGAAGAGGTAGGAATCGCCAGTGTAGTAAAAACTTCACTGGATGCATTATAGGGACGGTCAATCAGCTGCGAGGGAATAAACCTTGGACTTGGTTGAGGAGATGGGGTATGATCCGGAGATGACACCTCATCGCCAGCAGGATTGGTCTTGTCAATGGCCATTCTCTGGAAGGTTTAGGATGCAAACATAAGCAAGGTATCCTACCAGTCTATAATCAAACAAAAATATTTATGTATATAATTCGGACCTATGTTGTGACAAATCAATGTTCTAGTGTTCTAATTGTTTCTAGGTATGTTTTCCTAAGTTGTTGAAACTTGCATGGGCCACAACTAAAAATATGTCACGACCCGATCCCAAATAATTGGGTCGAACCGGATCATGCCCAGCCTGCACCGTTGTTGAGACGGCGGCAGTAAGCTGTATCCACTATTGCAGGTAATCACAACAACATCTAAATATTTGTCATAACTCAATATTCGGGAATTTAAAACTTTATTCAACATTTGAAAAGTACAACCGGAATAGAAAGACTGAAATAAAATGCTGAATTCAAATTATCAAAATTCTAAAACAACCAATCTGGAAACAGAAAATCTAGCTAAGCATTCAGCTCATCGGCCTCAGGTCCTGCGTCCTCCAAAGGGGACTCTGGCAACACCACAGGGTACAGAACCGGGTCATAATAACTGTTGTATAACAGCTCAGCATCCTCAAAATCCCCTAAAAATGTTATCTCCAGTCAGGAGGGAGCAAAGTACAATTTATGATAATCTAACAATTGAAATAATAATAGAATCATGCACTTTTAAACAATTTGAAAATAAACAGTTCTCCAGCAGTTAAAATATTGTGATGTGAATAGGCAATGAATATGACCGGCTTGGATTATACAGTGAATGATATGGCTTATCCCCGTATGTATGAGGGGTAAGCTAATACAGTTCTAAATTATTACTTTGGATGTGGTCATACTCATTACACTACTCCCCCAGTACCCAACAGTCAATCAGTCAGTGCTCTTAGAGAGAGTTCCGTGTTGCATCGTGGTTTAAACTTGCAATAAAACGATTATTAAATAATTATAAACTAACACAAAATGTACTTGCCTTTGTTTACGACTGGAAACAGTGTTGGTTCCGGGAAGATGATAGGTTCGTCTCCGAGACCCTACAGTTGGAGAACTTGACTTAGAACCATTGTAAAACCAAGCTACGTGTGCTAGTTACAATCTCTAGTAGCAGGTCCTAGTCAGATTTTAAGTTTGTATATTAAATCTACTGCTAACGGTTTACGATGCGTGCTACGTTGGTTCTCATTTGGTTGGATAGCCAGTTTCTGGTTTTTCTTGGAAAAATCGTTGTTACCGGTTAATTCGCAAAACTTTGTATTTTTAATGTTATACATATAAAACTACATTTTCTTTCAATGATAAAACGTGGGTTTTGTTAATTATAACTATTTTATTCAAGTTATTTTATCGTGATAAATCCTTATTAATTTATACAAAATATTTATCAGTCATTTTGTTATGAAGCGCCTAATAATATAAATGATAAAACCATCCAGAAAATTAAAGCAAAAACAACCCAGAAAATAAATGAAAAATCTAGACTACGCAATACATGGGCACAGCTGACAGAATAGGAATCTGGGCTTATGTCCTTACAAACTTTACATAAATTAAAATAAGAGAAAATTAGTTAGCTCTGACTAATATCCTGTATTTTAAATATCAAAAACGAAATTAAAAATAAAATAAATAAAATCCTATGAGTCTAAGACTTGGTCCAATCGTCACTATTAGCTAATGCCTCAACGTCCGAGTAAAATCGGTTTCGTTTGCATTTCGCTAGGGCCCATTGACCAATACGGTCGTCGCCCAAAATCCAAAAAATATTCTTTTCCGAAAATCTATTTTAAAATTATATAATTAAATTTTATAGAAAAATCCGACAGCACTTCCTCTATTTTCGGTCAACCCAAAAACTGGGAAGTGTGCCATAATCACCATTTATAAATCCTAACCATAATTTACATATCCCAGTCCACAGAACCTTCCGAAAATCGATTTGAAATTCATTTATAAAACTTTATAAAAATTTGGGCAGCATTTCCTCTATTTTCGGGACAACCCAAAACTGGAAAAATGCACCATAACGCCCATAATAAAAGTCCCAAACCAGGGAACACCCAGAAATAACTTCCAAACCATTTTACACCAAAATTAAATTCACAGAATAATTTTCGAAGCTTAATCGGAAACCCGAAATATAGTTTCGGGAATTCCCGAAATGAATTCGGAAACCACAGCGCCCAAAATCCAGAAAACATATTTCGGAAAAGTCCGAAATAAACACAAAACATCACAAAAACATCTCCGAAAAACTCGAAGTCACTACGTCGCTCTAAAACCGAATTCCCGGGAGGGAATCGGGGACCAATCTCATCATTGACTACCAAAAATGGGACGGGACAAAGGAGTTATACCTTGGGTTACTCGTCTAGAGCTCTCAGATGCAAATTAAAGAAATAATACAAATCCGAGCAGCAACGTAAACCCGGGACAGCGTCCGAAATTGGAAATTAGCTTCTGACCGGGAACGGAAAGCCACGGAAAGGTGCAACACTTCCAAGAGAAGTAACCGAGAGATACGGAGCGATGGAACAGAGCGAGGTCGCTGCTGCGGGTGGAACGGGGAGGCGCACAGGCGCTGCGGCCTGGGTGGTCAGGCCGAGGGGTGGCGCCGGACAGGGAGGTCGGGCGCGGGAAGGTGCGCCGGGGGAATCGGGCCGACGCCGGACGAGAGGGGGCGCCGGAGCTAGGTCGGCGGAGAGAAGATCGCCGGTGGGGTTGCCTAGGGCACGGCCGGCCAAGAGGGTCGCCGGGCTCGGCGCCGGAGGGAGCCGCCGGTACGGGTCGGCGAAGGGCGCTGGAGTCGGCCGGTGGGGTGGGGGCTCGGGTGTCGGCATCGGGGCTCGGGTGTCGGCATCGGGGCTCGGGCCGAGAGGGTGCACGGTGGAGAGGGAGTGAGAGGGTTTGATGAGAAAGGAGAAAAGTGAGAGAGAGATGGGAAAGTTATGGCTGATGGTGGTGGGGGTTGTGCTTAAGTATGGGAGAGTGGAGTGTGTTGGTGATATTTGAATGGAAGAGGAAAAGGAAGTGTGGGGGTGAGCTGGGGGAGAACGTGGAGAGAAGGGAGTTAAGGAGGAAAAATAGGATCAGTGGCCTGGTCGTGGGGACCAGGCCCCCCAACGAATTTTTTTATAATAATAATAAATTATCAGGATTTTAAAAGATAAAAAGGGGTTGGTTTGGAAAGGAATTGGGTTTCGAAAAAAATGGTCCAGGCTCGGGTCAGGTTAGCAACCAAAAACCAATTATTATTTTGAAAATGATTTCGAACTCATTATATAATAACAATAATAGCAATAATATTATATTTTAATAATAATAAAATTACAAATCCTAAAACTGGGTTTCACAATATAGGTGGCATATTATATATAGGCCTAGTATTATATGCTAATATATGCATGTATGTTCACACCAGCTCATTGATATGTGCCTATGAATCCCTAATGTATATATAGTTGATTGCCTAAATGTATATCTAATGTATGCAATATATGAGTTATATATATAATATAAATTATGTGATTGATGGCTTGTATAGCCTTGTGATTGGTGTATGATTGCTAGACTAGGCTTGGTTAGGCCTAGTGAGACTTATCAGACTTGTTTGGGTTAAGTTTGACTTAGTTGACCTAGCCTTGACTAGTATAGTTGACTGGAGTTGACCAAGGGTTGACTTTAGTCTAGTTTGACCTAGACAGCATGCAGATGCATTGTAGATTTCAATTACCATCCCCTGTATACATCTTGACTTGTGTTGCTCTAACTAGGAATCAGGTACCTCATCTTGGACAGTACATTTACTTCAGACATTCAGATACCAGGCGAGTATATTATCTGATCATTTCATAACTTGCTTAGAATTATATTCCTGCTCTAATTTACCTAATTTGATGCTGTCACGATATTATCACGGATTGGTACTATATGGATCCCTACATTGAGATGTTATCCCCCTCGGGAGCATCGGATACATCATGTCATGTGTTTCATGTACATCATGTATTCCTCGCTCTCATGTTATTCATGTTTCTCATGTGCTTCATGCTCGTTCATGCATGCTCGTGTACTCTCATGTGCTCTCATGTTCGGTCATATTTCCCATGTATCTCATGCATAACCTATACTTCATGTGCACTCATTTATGAGCCTTCATGTGAATTTTATGTGCACCCATTTATGGGCCCCCATGTGAACTTCATGTGCACTCATTTATGAGCTCTCATGTATACTTCATGTGTACCCATTTATGGGCTTCATGTGAAAACCATGTACGTAACATAACTTGTCTGGATCCTTGTGTATTGATTGGGGTATGTGGGAGTATAAATAGTCATGTGAACAATTCCAGAGTAGTATAGCCATGTGCGCCTCTTTAGTATAGTCATGTGCAAATCAAGCCGTTTACATGCCAACTTTGTACTCTAAATCACTATTCACTGGTAGCTCTCTACTTATAGTAGATATTTCTATTACAGTTCTCTCTCTGTTTACATTATATACTTTCTTTCAGTTTCATATATCATACTCTGTTGCATGTTTATATTCTCTAACCTGTTATGATCTGCGTGAGATGTATTGTGCTCGCTCCCGTCCTGACTGGATCTATTGAAAATTTTACAGAGGATGATGAGGAACCCTGCACCCCTTACTTTTGAGCTTGCCTAGATGACACTCGCAACTTGGACCCCTGGGGAGGTTCAGGCAGCTGCTGAGGATGATACCCATTGCATAGTTTAGATAGTCTAGATTGTTTCCTTTTTCATGTTTAGTTGTTGTCCTTGTTTTCAGAGTTGTATATTCTAGAGATGTTGAGACTGGTAGTTATTAACTTATGTTATTTCATTTCTGGTGTACCTCAGTTGAGGATTTTCTTATCTATTTTATCGTGCTATATTCTATCTCTAGTTGTGATTGAGTTGTACCTTCTGTGATTAGCCTCCAGTTGGAGATTATCTATATTGTGTTAGTTATAGTTCATGACATAAAACAACATTCTACCGCCGATACTGCGGCGTAGGCTGGGTGCTGTTACGTACTCGTACCCTCACGGTGGGTGCAGGTCATGACATCTTCGGCTCCTCAAAAATATGCTCCTTTTGCGACAAACCGGGCCTCATTTTGACCTCACAGTCAAAAGTTATGGCCCTTCAAAGTTTTAACTGGCCATAAAATGTGTCACGAACTGCACCCTCTTTTCGGACTCGAATTCGTGAGCAAGCCAGCTACGCATCAAGCAGACACCAGCCAAACTCGAATATGTAAACGCTGTCACGGCTAGGGTAAGCTGCCAATTTATGGCAAACAAATCTATATCTCAATCCACAATAAGAATAATAAACATGAATGAACACTATGGGTCGTGGCCTGCAGCCCACTAGCATAAATGTCCGATAAGACTCCAAGGAACATAACAAGAGTCCATAAAGCTGAATTAAGAAACAGGATATCTCATGATAAGGTATGAAAGCACGAGCGGATAATAAATGTAATACGATACCTGAATCTCACAAGCGTATCATCCCATCCACCATCCAGAACTACTAGCTAACTCCATGCAATCACTAAACCTGAAGAGATCATCAGGTCCTCAGGGGACATAGCAAGATACATAAAAACATGCCTATCTAGCAGTTTATCATGCAATAAAGAAAATACAGTAAAAAAATAGAAAAAGACCAATCAACACGAAATACGACTATACACGACTGGAAGAACCACTACTCATAAACGAACTGCTGGAGGAGAATAAGAGAACACGATGATACGATGTCAACAGATAATCAATCGAATACTCAAACCCTCGCCTTAGTGTGGGCTCGCAGGTTTGATCAACTACTAACCCTCGCCCCTAGTGTGGACTCGTAGGCTAGATCAAGGATCACCCTCGCCCCTAGTGTGGACTCGCAGGTGCGAAACAGATAACTACTTACCCTTGTCCCTAATGTGGACTCGCAGGTTAGCTTCAAATAACTACTAACCCTCGCCCCTAGTGTGGACTCGCATGTTAGCTTCAAATAACTACTAACCCTCGTCCCTAGTGTGGACTCGCAGGTTAGCTTCACGAATTCAAGGTACAACAGTTCCGTTATGACTTAATCATCCTATGACATGATACAACTCAGTCCAAGTACAGGTGATGACACGACATGACCCAATCAAGATACACGAGAGAACCAATCCAAAATGAACTACAAAATTAACTATGAACAAGAACTATATATATACATATACTAGCATGCACGATGTACAAATCACATGTCAATGATCAACTAGTAAAACTATATAACAATATAAATATGCATGTAAATAAAATGTAGAGAGAGGTAATGTGAAACCCGTACTTTTAATTTGTATGTTAAATTAAATTTTTTTTTATGTTATCATTTTTCTTACATTTTATTTTTAAGCCCAAAATTTCTCTTTACCACTTATATTTCTTAAAGCCTTAAGCCCATTGGACAAATTTTATTGTCACTTATTAATTCCTTAAGCCAATAAGTATTTTGGACTATAACCATATTGTTGCTGTTGGACTTTTTAAAACCCTTTAAGCAATTGGCTTATAACCCATCATCTTAGCCCAGTAGCTAGTAGCCCACATTCATAAGTTACTTTTTTGAGACCTTAGAGAAGAGCTTTCACTCTTCTGTTGATTGTTGGATCTCAACGTGTGTAACCGAAGAGCTTCGGTTTCCTTTTGGGTCGACTGTTCGTTCCCGAACCCGAGCCAACCGTCGTCGCCACCCCTTCGGGTTCCCGAACGACCGACGCTCCACCTCCCCTCTCCGGTAACTGACATAGATCTCATCTACATAAACCCTTCTTCATCATCCCCACCTCCATCACCATTATTTTCCTTAAATTTTCCAACTTTTCGGCGAGTTTCCCGGCCCGATCCGTCCACAGGACGCCCTCTCGAGGCCGACGCAGCCGCTACCCGGCCAGATCCGGCGAACCCCGCGACCGTCCGACGCGGGTGCCACCCCTCCGGCGTACCCGTGGCCGCCCGACGCCCCGATCCCGCCGGCGCCGACCCTTTCGCGTCCGCTGCCACTCCCCGGCGCTGACCCGCGTGGCCCCTGTGCGTTCTGTCGGTGTTCCCCGTCCCCGTGCCCGAGCCACTTCCGTTTCTGAGTTCCGAAGCTAATCTTCGGTTCCTGTCGTCGGTTAGGTAACCTCTAATCCCGTCAATTTACTTAGTCTGTGATGAATTCTGGTCCAAACCGAATTCTTCGGAAATTTGGGTTTTCGATAACGTAGCAATTACGTTACCGTTTCGGCTTTTCCGAAGTTCTTCGAAAAAAGTTGCTGTTGGTTTATTTTCTGTGATTAAATTGGATTATATCGGACAGAACTAGTTCTGTAGCAATTTTCGGGTTTCCCGAGAATTTTCGGGAAATTGGTTCTGTAATCATCTTCGGAATATTTCGGAAATGTTGTTGTATATTCCGTTCTGTGGTTTTGTTAACAGTTCTTTTTTTTTGAAAAAAATTGGGTTCTGTGAAGTTTTTGAGATTATTTCGGGTTTCTGGTGTGTTCTTGGATTTTCCGATATTTTCGGGAATTCCGTTTTCATTTTCGGATTTCCGAAATTGTTACGGAAAATTATTCTGTGGATGTTTTATATATATTGGGGTATCCCTGGTTTGGGAATTCTTTTGCAGGAAAATCGAAAACGTTTCCCAGTTTTTGGGTTGACCGAAAACAGAGGAAATGCTGCCGGAATTTTTACAAAATTATAAAAATAATTTTTAAATGATTTTTTTTGGATAAATATTATTTTTTGAATAAATTATCTGGGCGACGACCTTGTCGGTCAATGGGCCCCAGTGAAATGCAAACGCACCGGTCTGTCCGGGCGTTGAGGCAATTAGCCTATATATGACGATTGGACCAAATTCTGAGACTCATAATAAATTATATTATTTATTAAATTTATTAAATTTATTTATTTAAATTCTAGGCAGTTTACAGGACTAACCAATTTCTTTCTTATTTTAATTCATGGGTTGTAAGGGCATAAGCCCGGTTCGTATTTAACTATCTGTGGGTTGTAATAACGTAGTATAGAATTTTACTTTTATTTGTGGTTGGCTAATTTGCGTAGCATAAATTAATATTTATTATTATTATTATTTTATAGGAATTCATGTTATTTCTCATTTAAAGAAAAATGTATTTTTATACATAATAATAAAAATACCAAGTTTTCCGAATAACTTAATAAATACAATTTTCCTGGAATTGAATATAAAATTGATTTTCCTTAATTACGACGCGCTAGTAAACGTGTTTTGATGTGTTAGTAATTAAAAGACTAAAATGGACTAGGAGACAATTTAGATATTGCAACTAGCTTAGTTAGCCATTGGCGACATGGTTTCTGAGACAGATTTCCGAATGTAGGATTTCGAGGAAGATCCTGACTTTCCATTCCGAAGTATCGACCCTTCCAGTCTGAACAAATTGAGGCAAGTACATTTATGTGGATTTACGATTATTAGCAATCATTTCATTGCAATTTTAAACCACTGTTCTAACACGGACTCTTTCGGGAGTATTGACTGTACTGTTAGGGACTGGGGGAGTAGAGTAGTGGATATGACCAAATCCAAAATTAGGATAACTGACTGTATTAGCTTTCCCCTCTTCATACGGGGACAAGCCATACCGTATCGCTAGGATACTACTGTAACCCAATCCGGTCATATTCATTACCTATTCACGTCACTGTACTGTATTTCAAAACTGTTTCATTTTTAAACTGTTTAAAAGTGCATGATATTAATTGTTATGTTAATTGTTAAATTTTGCATAAATTTGTACTTTGCTCCCTCCTGACTGGAGACAACATTTTAGGTATTTCTGATGACCTAGAGATGCTGATCAATAGCTACTATGATCCCGATTTGTACCCGGCGGTACTTCTAGCTGATGAGGATGTTGTGGCGTCTCCATAGATGCTACTTTTGTTGAGAGTTTATTAGTTTTTTGTTATTTCAAATTATGAATCCTTGTATCAAAAACAAGTTTTAAATTATCGTTTAAATAAATGTTGTGGAAAATTTAGTTTCAAATGTTGTTGATCACTTGTATATGGAATACAGCTTACTGCCGCCGTCTCATCAACGGTGCAGGCTGGGCATGATCCGATTCGACCCAAATATTTGGGGACTGGGTCGTGACATGTTTTTAGTGGTGGCCCATGCAGGTCTAATCAACAACTTAGGAGAACCAACTTAGAAGCAATTAGAACACTAGAACATCAAATTGCCACAACATAGGACCGATATATATATATATGATAAATATTTTTGATTGATTATAGACTAGTAGGCTACCTTGTTTATGTTTGCATCTTAAACCTTCCAGAGAATGACCACTGACAAAACCAACCATGCTGGCGATGTGGTGTCATCTCCGGATCGAACCCCGCCTCTTCAACCAAGTCCGAGCTTTACACCCCACCAGTTGATTGATCGTCCCCATAATTCATCCAGTGAAGTTTTCACTACACTGGCAAATCCTACCTCTTCTCAAACTGAATTGTCTTTCCTTGGGAAAGTACCTACTCTGGTTGCCCCACCAGTACCAGCGATGGTTGCCCTATTTCAAGAAATCCTGGAGTCCCAGAAAGCTCAAGTTGAAGCCAGCAGGAACAGATGGATATTACGAGAGAAGTCATGAAGTATGTCAATGATGTAGTCCTAGCTATCCTAAATCGAGTTGGAGCGGAACCTCGTCCTAGGAGGGATATCCTTGAATATAGAAGATATTTGGGCCCTATCAAGTACTCTACTACCCGGTAGTCATGTCGTAAGAAGTTATTGGCTTGGGCCTACTGCAAAAGGTCTGGACACCAAGCCAATATTTGTTGCAAAAGATTGGGGCAATGTTTGGTGTATAGATCTGCTGAATATTGAGTAAAGGGTTGCCCCTTACCTTTCCATCACACTAAGAGCATCTATCCCAGCAACACCTGTTAAGCCGCAACCTAGGGACCCTCTTCCTATCCAGCAGACCTTGCCTCCTACAGTAAGGCATGAAGCAGACTCAATGATCATAGAAGATGAAGTAGTGCAAGAGCCAAAGCCATGAAGATAATATTTAGGACTGCTGAGTAGCTTTATCTATTAAGAAATTATAACAGAATGTCCTTAGAACAATCATGAGAATCTTGCTGTAATTCTCCTATATGAATAAATTCTTAGTTACACCTTCATGGTAGATATTTTCTGATAGTCTTCCTAGGTTACCCTAGATAAAGACATAGAATTTACCATTGACCTAGTTCTCGGCTCTTTCTCTATCTCTAAGGGATGCTATAGAGTCAACCTGAAGGAAGCCAAGAAGATGAAGGATCGGATTAATGAAGGCTCTAGGATTTATCCAAGATAGAACTTCATCCTAGGAAGCATCTGTCTTGTTTATACCCTAGAGGGACGGAATAGTATGGGTGTGCATCGACTACCGGGCATTAAAGAACAAGTACTTTTTCCCCGAATTGATGATTTGCTTGAGTGGAGTTAAGGTGATTTCCAAGATCGACCTCAGGTCTGGCTATCATCAGATCAAGGTCAGGAAGGAAGACGGCGTTCAAACACCAAGTATGGGCAGTTTGAACTACTGGTCATGTCGTTTGGACTGACAAAAGCTCCTGCTGTGTTCATAAATCCCATGAACAGAGTCTTTCATGAGTATTTGAATCAGTTTGTTGTCTCCTTCATAGATGACATTCTGATGTACTCAAAGACTGAAGAAGAGCATGAGGAGCACCTCAGGAAAGTTCTGGAAACTTTGAGGAAGAAGAAGTTTTATGCTAAAGCTATCTAAATATGGATTTTCTTAGACAAGGTAGATTTTTGACCATGTTGTCCCAAGAGAAGGAGTTTCGGAAGATCATAAGAAGATTGAGAAGTGGACTACCTCGAGTTCAGTTGCTGAAGTTACGTTGGATTGGCTGGCTACTACCAGAAGTTGTGAAGGATTTCGCCAAGATTGCTGAACCGATGACGAAGCTCACTCGGAAGAATGAAGAGTTCATCTGGACGGAAGATTGTTAGGCGGTATTTAAGGAGCTGTAGAAGAGGCTTACCAATTCTTGCACTACCCGCAGAAATCGATGGTTTCCCAATCTACAGTGATGCCTCTGGAAAAGGACTGGGTTGCGTTCTTCAACAAAATGGGGAAAATAATTGCTTATATATCTAGGCAATTACGGACTCATGAGAAGAACTATCCTACACATAATTTGGAACTGGTTGTAATTATCTTTGCTTTGAAGCTATAGAAGCATTATCTTTATGGAATGGGAGTGACAATATAAGGACTACAAAAAGTCTAAAATATGTCTTCACTCAGAAAGAGTTGAACGTTAGACAAAGAAGATGGTTGAAGCTGATGAAGGATTTCAACATCGACCTGCAATACCATTCAGGTAAGACAAATGTGGTCGCTGATGCATTCAGTCGATATCCTATGGTGATGTTTTGACCAAGGAGCAGTACCTGCTAGAAGACGTCGAGAAGCTTGGACTGGAGATTATACTACCTGGAGATAGAAGGACAGAGCTGGATGTTGATTCAGTATTGATGAAGTTCGAGGCTGATGGACAAAATCAAGGAGACTCAGTTTCAAGACGAGACACTTTGCAAACTTAGAGATCAAGTGTTGGCGAGAACACTTGAGGGTTTCTCAATAGCCAGTGGTGGAGCTCTGAAGAATGGTACGAGGCTTGTGTACCATCTGGCAAACTAAGAAATGAACTGATGGAAGAAGTGCACCAGTCGCAGTATTCCACACATTCTAAAACAAAATGTATCGGGATATGCGTACCATTAATTGGTGTTATGGAATGAAGAAAGATAAATTCCAAGTATGAGGTTAGATATTGGTCAACATAAGGAATTTAGCAAAGATCAACAAGATTTCTACAGTCGCTGGACATTTCGGAGTAGAAGTAGGAGCCCATAAACAATGAACTTTGTATCAGGTTTACCCTGTTCCCAAGGAGGGAAGAACACCAATTGGATTGTTGTGGACTGACTGACTAAGTCAGTTCACTTTATTCCCTACAAGTTGGTTTATCCACTAAAAAGTTGACAGTATTGTACGAGAGGCACACCACCGTATTCATGAAGTTCTGACTGGCGGACAATCAGAAAGGTAAATTCAGACGCTTAAAAATATGTTAAATTTAGGAAGACCATTTACCTTTGATAGAGTTTTTCTTATAACTACTATCAAGTTAGTATCGGTATGATGTCGTTGCCATACACACCTGAATGGGACAACGTAGGAGAAAGAGTACTGCTGGGTCCAGAGATGGTGACTGATACAGCAGAGAAAATGAAGGTAATTAGAGACAAGCTCAGGATTGTCAAGACAGATAGAAGCACTAGAATTGAGAGTAGTAGTTGATCAGTGGAGTTTGAAGAAGGAGTTAGCGTCTTTGTGAAGATTTCTACTACCAAAGGAATGCGTTGGAGAAGTAGCATACCGGTTAGCTCTACCAGCTAATCATTGAGAGTATGCACAACGTCATTTCATAGTTCAGAAATTGCATCTTGAATCCGGGTAATGTTTTGGATCATTCATAGCTAGAGAGTAGATTAAGCCTTACAGTGTCAGAGAACCAGTAGCAAGCGTGGTCAGAGGTGAGAAGAAGATCAGAAATCTGAGTCATCACATAATTCCTCTTTCCATCAATCATTATCTTTCATTTTAAACTTGGCATATGCTGCTAGTTAGCCTAGTTTTGCAAGATATTCCTTTCTCGAGCTTGATCATGACAGTATCTTATTGGAGGCCTCCATTAATATATTGTCTAATCAGAACCGGTGCATGATGGTCTGATCAACCTCATACACTTTGGTTCGCTTTTATATTTTATGTGGTTTGTGACATAATTAAAGTTGTCCATAAACCATCTCATCCACGACTATTTTGAAAATTCTTATTGTTTGAACCCGAGTTACGGGCGCATTGTCTGTACCTGCTTGACCTGAGGATTTCTAAACCCAACTCTTTAAATTTCGAGGACGAAATTTTCTAAGGAGGGAAGGTTGTGAAACCCGTACTTTTAATTTGCATGTTAAATTAAATTTTTTTTTATGTTATCATTTTTCTTACATTTTATTTTTAAGCCCAAAATTTCTCTTTACCACTTATATTTCTTAAAGCCTTCAGCCCATTGGACAAATTTTATTGTCACTTATTAATTCCTTAAGCCAATAAGTATTTTGGACTATAACTATATTGTTGCTGTTGGACTTTTTAAAACCCATTAAGCAATTGGCTTATAACCCATCATCTTAGCCCAGTAGCTAGTAGCCCACATTCATAAGTTACTTTTTTGAGACCTTAGAGAAGAGCTTTCACTCTTCTGTTGATTGTTGGATCTCAACATGTGTAACCGAAGAGCTTCGGTTTCCTTTTGGGTCGACTGTTCGTTCCCGAACCCGAGCCAACCGTCGCCGCCACCCCTTCGGGTTCCCGAACGACCGACGCTCCACCTTCCCTCTCTGGTAACCGACCTAGATCTCTGTAACACCCAGTTTTCTGAAATTAGGATATTTTTGAAAAATTATTATTTTTATTATTTATTAATGGTATTTTAGTCATGGTATGATTTTCTGGTGATTTTAGTTAAGTTAAACCATTTCCAAAGTCATGACTTATGACTTTGTGACTTGCTAGCAAAACCTTAGTGTAAACCCTAGTTTTTCATAACTTAGAGACTAACCATGATCATGTGAGCCTAGCCATAGGTTTAGAACTTCAAATTAGGGCTTTTTAGCCTAAAGGGTATTTTGGTAATTTTCTAGGATTTATTTGGAATTATTTGGATTTATGTGTTTTTATTATTACTTAATTATTGATTAGTGTCATGTTAGCTCCTAACCTAGTTTAGCACTAATCTAGAGATTAGCCACTAACCTAGGAGACTAAGGTTAGATGTTAGCTTATGTTAGAAATATCTAGGTTTCATAAATATCTAGATATCTTACTTTTTTTAGATATTTAGAACCTAAATATCTAACCCCTTAGTCAAAGACTTAGGGGCTAAGTTTGCAAGTGGTAGGACACCCTCCCCTACCTCCATGGCAGCCAAGGGTACCCCCCCCTACACTACCCCCCTTCCTATATAATCCCATTAATTTTATTTATGATAAATTTACATGAATTTTATACCTAGAAAATCCATTTCCTACACAAGACCACAACTTGATCAATTTTGATCCAAATCACCTCTAGTTTCTTGCATTGGATTCCCCTACACTAGAGGGTACTAGTTAGGGCCTCCTATTGAGGATTTCGAGGCTTTTGGCATCACAAAGTTGAAGGATACACACCCCCTCTCCTTTGATTTTCATTGGATTGCACCAATAGGTAAATACTCTCAAACTTAGTTAAAATCCTGTTTTTTTCTTCATAATTGCATTCATATAGGACTACCTGAACTGTGTGTCAAGTTTGGTAGGATTTTGAGTTGGTTTGGTGTCCGTATCGGACACGTATCTAGGGTTTTATGCAAGTGTTTGATGTATTGCCTCTGTGAATTAAATGTTATTATTTTCGAAAACTTTTTGAACAAGTTTTTAGCCCTATAGGTGTAGATCATAGAACCATAACTCTGAGCACACTTCGAGTTGTGTCCGTGTCCAAAACAGGACACGAACACACTGTTAAACCACACTGTGACACTGAAAAACCCCACTGTTAGACACTTACTGTCGTGTCCACACGTGTCGTGGACACGATACAGGAACTTGGACACATGCCCTGACACCCCACCTATCCTAGGACACGACCACGACACCATAGGTTGCACACACGTGGCCCTAGACTGGTCGACACGCATGCACGATGCAGTACGACAGTGCGCGCGGCTCCCCTGCTGCTGCACATCTCGTGCTCGCTGCACGTGACACGTAGACACGTGCCACTTGAAACAGAGGTGGGGGCACCCTCTGACAAGCCCCCCCTCGAGTCTCACAACTTCTCGTGTCGTATCGGACACGAAATCGCCTCTGCACTGGTCACTCACTGACAGCACACACGTAGAAATTGGGCTCTGATACGGGCTTCCCATTTGGACACGGCGACATGTGGACACCGTACAGACACACTGACACCTAGCCTGACCCTAGGCGAACCTAGGGACACGACCACGAGACACGAGGTCGTGTGTGTCGTGTCCTAGAGCTAGTTGCACTTGTGCACGATACTGTATTTTGTGTGTGTGCACTGTCTTACCCGATTGGGTTTTTAAGTATTTTGACACGCCGTGTCGTGTCGTGGTGGACTCCCATCGACACACACGACACGTATGTTTGTGAATTTAGGTTTACCAACCCTTAGTCTTGGGTATTAGCTAGGGTTGGGTCGTGAATTTGGGTTTACCTATTTTCTCTGTACACAGTGTTGTATTTCCAGAGTTTGGATAAATTCCCAGCTTTTAGAAATGAGTTTTGATTTGATTTTTATTATGATTTATACATGTATATGTATATTTCAGTATTGTATACATATGTATATATGTGTGTGAGTGTGTGGGTGAGTTTTTGGGTAGTATACATGTATATACATGTGTATATACATGTATGTATTTCTGTAGGGTGTGTGTGTGTATTTTGTTATGTGTTGGGGGCTGTGATTCCTGTTCTCAGGAATCTGAGAACAGCCCCCCCCCCCATCTGTGTTCTGTTCTTCTCTCTCATTCTGTCTCTCTCTCACTGTCCTTCTCTCACTCTCTCATTCTCTCTCTATCTAATTCTCTCTCTCACTCTATGTCCCTCTCTCACTTTCTCTCTATATATATGTGTATATATATAAGTTGATATATATATATATAGATATATATATGTATATATATAAAT
Source organism: Iris pallida (assembly GCA_029216955.1). Classification (NCBI taxonomy): domain Eukaryota; kingdom Viridiplantae; phylum Streptophyta; class Magnoliopsida; order Asparagales; family Iridaceae; genus Iris; species Iris pallida. The sequence continues at coordinate 2,610,603 of JANAVB010033818.1, forward strand.
GATATATATATATACATTGTATTAGATCCCATTATATATATATATATATATATATATATATATATATATATATATATATATATATATATATATATTTTTATATATATATATATATATATATATATATATATATATATATATATATCTAATACAATGTATATATATATATATACATTGTATTAGATCCCATTATATATATATATATATATATATATATATATATATATATATATATATATATATATATATATATATATATATATATATATATATATATATATGTGAATGTGGGTTTTGTATATATAGAGTATTTACATATTGGTATTTGGGTAGTAGATAGATAGTGTATATCTATATATATAGATATATGTATATATAGATAACTTGCTAAGGAATAGGTTTATATAGAACCCTATATTAGCCTATGGCCAAGATCATTAGCCTATGGCTTGGGGCTAACCCTAATGGCCCAAAACCCAACTTGTTGACCCTTGTTGACTAAGGGTTGACCAAAGTCAACCTTAGGTCAAATTTGACCTAGTTAACCTAGAATTGACTAGAGTTAACCTAAAAATGACTAGTTTAACTAGTCTGACCATGTTTGACCCAATTACCTTATTGACTGGTCTTTGTTTGACCTAATTACCTTACTGACTGGTCTTTGTTTGACCAATACCTTAGTTGGTCTAAGTTTGACCTAGACTTGACCCAGATTGATCATGTTGACTAGTATTTGACTTGTTTGACCTTGTTTGACTCTATTTGACTTAGTTTGATTCCCTGTGATCTAGTATGACTTCCTGTGACCTAGTTTGACTATTAGAGTTGACCCAGAGTTGACTTTTGACCAGATTGATCTAGAATCATGTAGTATGCATTGTATACTTTATTTTTACCATTATGGATACATTGTGACTTGTATTGCTCTGATTAGGAGACAGACACCTCTCCTCAGACAGTATATCCTCTTCAGACATTCAGTTATCAGGCGAGTACATTCTCTGACCGTTTCAAACTTGTTCAGGCTTTACTTCTCGCTCTAGATTACTTTACTTGATGCTGTCACGTTGGTAACACGGATTGGTACTATATGGATCTTTACATGAGATGTTATCCCCCTCGGGAGCATCGGGTACTTCATGTTATGTGTGTTCCACTATCATCATGTACTCCTATGCTTCCATTATTCATGTGCACTCATGTGATCATGTACTCTCATGTTTACTGAGCCCTCATGTATACTATCATGTGCACCCTTTCATGGGTCCCATGTGATATCATGTACAATAACGTAACTTGTATAGATCCTTGTGTATTGATTGGGGTAACGGGAGAGTAGAAGTGGACATGTGAATAATTCCAAAGTAGTGTAATCATGTGCAAACTCAGTAGTGTAATTATGTACAAATTCTAGCCATTCATATGCCTATCTTGTGCTCTACATCACTAGTCACTTACAGTTCTCTATATACAGTAGATATTTCATTAGAGCTATCTTTTTTTACAGCGTATATTTCCTTTCAGCAGTTCATGTATCTTACTCTATTGCATGTATCGTATTTCCTAACCTGATATGAACTGTGTGAGATGTATTGTGCTCGTTCCTGTCCTGATTGGACCTGTTGAAAATATTACAGAGGATGAGGACGAGGCATGGGTGACTACTTATTATGGAGCAGGACTAGATGACACTTGTATTGAGGACCCTCAGCAGGATCCACCTGCAACTGAGGATATTGTTCCAGTAGTCTAGACCAGTTTAGTCTAGGCAGTCTTTTCTATATTTACTTTTGTCTCACATTCTGAGTTGTATTTTGAGATGTGGAGATGTATAGACTCTTAGACTTATTGTATTATGAGTTGACATTCTGGATGTTATGTATCTTAGACACTTAGACTTATTTCATCTATGCTATGGTTCTCTTTGAGTTACTATCTATCTTCTGTCTTTCATTTTTCTACCTTAGATGTGATTGAGACTATATGTTGTGATGTTACCTCCACTCGGAGAGTATAAACTGTACAGGTACCTTTATATATTGTTAGATGATTGACCTAGGACAGCGTTCTACCGCCGACACTGCGGCGTAGGCTGGACGTACCCACTTCTCGTGCCCTTACTCTAGGGTACGGGTCGTGAAACATTTTTAGTGGTGGCCCATGCAGGTCGAGTTTATGTAGTGGTATTCGAACTAGAGTATCACTACAGCCTGCGATAGGATTTGAGGAATAGGCTTAGAGAGAGTGGATACTCAATCACTGCTAGGATACTTTGAGAGATTCCTGGGATGACCCTTGAGAATCTCATTTGAAATTATGATTTAAACTCCTTTTCCCTTGATTGAATTTGATTTTTGGAGGATTCACTGTAGAACTTTGAATCCTGGAGTTAGTTGATGAATTTGAAATTTTTGTAGTTGTTGATTTTAATTTCTTGTGTTAGATTAATATCCTTATTTTAGGGTACTCAATCGCATTAGGAAAACTCTTGACTGGATTCCTGCCATCTAAATTCCTGTTGAAGGGTTGCTTCCTTGAATAACTGTCCTCCCTTGAATTATCATTTTATATCTCAGTATTGATTCCTTGTTTGTCAGGATGGGTATGGAGACACGGTCTCATCGTCTCGATCAGGAAGATACCACTGAGGGGTCTACCACTCCTCGTCCTGATCAGCAGGGCCCTGAGACTACAGTTCCTGTTGTGCCAGCTCAGGTTAGGATATCTGCAGCCTATGGGAGTGCACCTCTCCCTACTTCGAGACCTTCTTCTGTCGTCCCGAACGTTCTTTAGCAGCAGTCGTCATCAGGATCAGAGGACGTGGCACGATTGTTCTCCTTCTTCCAGCAGATAGTGGAAACTCTGCGGCAACAGTTGTTCAAGAGGGGACGGGACGCTCGTGGTACCAGCAGCAGTAGAGGCCAGGCCAAGAGGCCCCATGTGCAGTTTCAGCAGACGCAGACCCCAGTGGGAGTTCAGCAAGTGCAGCATCAGTATCGGGGTCAGGACCCGAAGACAATCAGTTGTCCCTATTGCAAGAAGTCGGGACATGGATGGGGTGAGTGCAGGAAGAGGTTGGGCCGGTACCTAATATGTGTGGCAGCGGACCACCAGCTGAGGGAGTGGCGATGTGCTTGCAGGTTTTGTTCTTCTAAATTCCATTTCCACCTTGCTTCATTATATCTATCTTAAATCCAATTCCATCTGCTCCTACCTATTCTTTATTAGTGATCAGTTTTGACCTGGTAGTTCATTTGGTTTTGTCGATTGTTTGTTGTTTCTTTATCTCTTACTTAGGAATAGGAGTAGGAGTAGGAGTAGCTTTAGCTATTAATATAATTCTTGACTAACTCTTTTGTCAAGAATTTTCCTCTTAAATAAATTAATTTATGTGTTATGCCTTTGACTTAGAGTTGATAGAGTAGCTCTGACCATAGAATGGTGACCCTTTTTGCCCTGTGATTTATTGTTTCCTTATCTTCCTAGTCTATGCCCATGACCAGGACTATGTATCTTCTTTCATCATTTCCACCCTTACTTATATCTTATGCTATAAATTTATCCTTAAGTTTTACAAGCTTATCCTTTTCGAGCTTGATCATGATATATTTTATTGGGTGTACACCCACTAATATATTATCTAATCAGAACCGGCGCATGATGGTCTGATCAACCTATTGCATTTTGGTTCGCTTTTTCATATATTAATCTACGTGGATGGAGACAGTTAAACTTGCCCTAGAATCTTTTCTGCAACAGCCTTGACAATTCTTCTTGGAATTATTTCATCACCTATGAACCTCGTATTCATATCCAGTTGGATTAAATTTAATCATGACCTGGATCTTCATCATTGGATGCTCGTGCTCATACTTAATTTCATTGATTTCCCATCTTGCCCAAATCTCGATTTATCCTGAAATTGATCAACTTAGATCGTGTCAAGACTAAAATCTATTTGTGATTGTTTGTACCTAAATTTTCAATTTTCTTTTTATGGAATGGTAACTTTAATGATTTCTCACTTGTTAATGACCAATTTTCATATAGGATGGTAGACGGCCCTACAGCCTTGATGATTGTTGTTTCCCTTACCTTCCCAATTACCTTAGATTGCTTGTACGTTTTGATACCATAGGACAGTATTGATCTAGAATGACTAGTGCACCTAGATAAGACCGCAGACTGTTCCATTTAACCTGTTCCCCTGGTACCACTATCTCATCACAATTTTTGGTTCAATTTAGGCCATAGACCTTTCCCACTCTAAATTATGATCATCGTAGGCACATTACCATGACTTTTAAATTAGAAGCACAAGACTAGTTGTTTTCTCAAAACTGATTTCACGTACATGACCTAGACATGACACTCTACACCTATGACCTTAGTATCCCACTCAGGCATACCATCGTGTGCTTCATTTGCTTAGTACGATCTTCTTGACCCGAGGCTCCATCCTGATTTACCCTATGGAGTTACTTGATTTCGATTTGAATTGAGGACACCTTATGACCTAAAACTGCCAGCCAATTTTTGGACATGACCCAGTATAGGTCTACTACCCATATTTTGCTTGTTGACCTTGTATGTTGCTAGGTAGTGGCTTCGTCCCTGATTGTTGGAGGTTTGACCTAGGAAGAGTACGACCATCTAAATTTCGAGGACGAAATTATTTTAAGGTGGGTAGACTTGTAACACCCAGTTTTCTGAAATTAGGGTATTTTTGAAAAATTATTATTTTTATTATTTATTAATGGTATTTTAGTCATGGTATGATTTTCTGGTGATTTTAGTTAAGTTAAACCATTTCCAAAGTCATGACTTATGACTTTGTGACTTGCTAGCAAAACCTTAGTGTAAACCCTAGTTTTTCATAACTTAGAGACTAACCATGATCATGTGAGCCTAGCCATAGGTTTAGAACTTCAAATTAGGGCTTTTTAGCCTAAAGGGTATTTTGGTAATTTTCTAGGATTTATTTGGAATTATTTGGATTTATGTGTTTTTATTATTACTTAATTATTGATTAGTGTCATGTTAGCTCCTAACCTAGTTTAGCACTAATATAGAGATTAGCCACTAACCTAGGAGACTAATGTTAGATGTTAGCTTATGTTAGAAATATCTAGGTTTCATAAATATCTAGATATCTTACTTTTTTTAGATATTTAGAACCTAAATATCTAACCCCTTAGTCAAAGTCTTAGGGGCTAAGTTTGCAAGTGGTAGGACACCCTCCCCTACCTCCATGGCAGCCAAGGGTACCCCCCCTACACTACCCCCCTTCCTATATAATCCCATTAATTTCATTCATGATAAATTTACATGAATTTTACACCTAGAAAATCCATTTCCTACACAAGACCACAACTTGATCAATTTTGATCCAAATCACCTCTAGTTTCTTGCATTGGATTCTCCTACACTAGAGGGTACTAGTTAGGGCCTGCTATTGAGGATTTGGAGGTTTTTGGCATCACAAAGTTGAAGGATACACACCCCCCCTCTCCTTTGGTTTTCATTGGATTGCACCAACAGGTAAATACTCTCAAACTTAGTTAAAATCCTGTTTTTTTCTTCATAATTGCATTCATATAGGACTACCTGAACTGTGTGTCAAGTTTGGTAGGATTTTGAGTTGGTTTGGTGTCCGTATCGGACACGTATCTAGGGTTTTATGCAAGTGTTTGATGTATTGCCTCTGTGAATTAAATGTTATTATTTTCAAAAACTTTTTGAACAAGTTTTTAGCCCTATAGGTGTAGATCATAGAACCATAACTCTGAGCACACTTCGAGTTGTGTCCGTGTCCAAAATAGGACACGAACACACTGTTAAACCACACTGTGACACTGAAAAACCCCACTGTTAGATACTTACTGTCGTGTCCACACGTGTCGTGGACACGATACAGGAACTTGGACACATGCCCTGACACCCCACCTATCCTAGGACACGACCACGACACCATAGGTTGCACACACGTGGCCCTAGACTGGTCGACACGCGTGCACGATGTAGCACGATAATGCGCGCGGCTCCCCTGCTGCTGCACATCTCGTGCTCGCTGCACGTGACACGTGGACACGTGCCACTTGGCACAGAGGTGGGGGCACCCTCTGACAAGCCCCCCTCGAGTCTCACAACTTCTCGTGTCGTATCGGACACGAAATCGCCTCTGCACTGGTCACTCACTGACAGCACACACGTGGAAATTGGGCTCTGATACGGGCTTCCCATTTGGACACGGCGACACGTGGACACCGTACAGACACACTGACACCTAGCCTGACCCTAGGCGAACCTAGGGACACGACCACGAGACACGAGGTCGTGTGTGTCGTGTCCTAGAGCTAGTTGTACTTGTGCACGACACTGTATTTTGTGTGTGTGCACTGTCTTACCCGATTAGGTTTTTAAGTATTTTGACACGCCGTGTCGTATCGTGGTGGACTCTCATCGACACACACGACACGTATGTATGTGAATTTAGGTTTACCAACCCTTAGTCTTGGGTATTAGCTAGGGTTGGGTCGTAAATTTGGGTTTACCTATTTTCTCTGTACACAGTGTCATATTTCCAGAGTTTGGATAAATTCCCAGTTTTTAGAAATGAGTTTTGATTTGATTTTTATTATGATTTATACATGTATATGTATATTTCAGTATTGTATACATATGTATATATGTATGTGAGTGTGTGGGTGAGTTTTTGGGTAGTATACATGTATATACATGTGTATATATATGTATGTATTTGTGTAGGGTGTGTGTGTGTATTTTGTTATGTGTTGGGGGCTGTGATTCCTGTTCTCAGGAATCTGAGAACAGCCCCCCCCCCCCATTTGTGTTCTGTTCTTCTCTCTCATTCTGTCTCTCTCTCACTGTCCTTCTCTCACTCTCTCATTCTCTCTCTATCTAATTCTCTCTCTCACTCTATGTCCCTCTCTCACTTTCTCTCTATATATATGTGTATATATATAAGTTGATATATATATATAGATATATATATATATGTATATATATAAATAATATATATATACATTGTATTAGATCCCATTATATATATATATATATATATATATATATATATATATGTGAATGTGGGTTTTGTATATATAGAGTATTTACATATTGGTATTTGGGTAGTAGATAGATAGTGTATATCTATATATATAGATATATGTATATATAGATAACTTGCTAAGGAATAGGTTTATATAGAACCCTATATTAGCCTATGGCCAAGATCATTAGCCTATGGCTTGGGGCTAACCCTAATGGCCCAAAACCCAACTTGTTGACCCTTGTTGACTAAGGGTTGACCAAAGTCAACCTTAGGTCAAATTTGACCTAGTTAACCTAGAATTGACTAGGGTTAACCTAAAAATGACTAGTTTAACTAGTCTGACCATGTTTGACCCAATTACCTTATTGACTGGTCTTTGTTTGACCTAATTATCTTACTGACTGGTCTTTGTTTGACCAATACCTTAGTTGGTCTAAGTTTGACCTAGACTTGACCCAGATTGATCATGTTGACTAGTATTTGAATTGTTTGACCTTGTTTGACTCTATTTGACTTAGTTTGATTCCCTGTGATCTAGTATGACTTCCTGTGACCTAGTTTGACTATTAGAGTTGACCCAGAGTTGACTTTTGACCAGATTGACCTAGAATCATGTAGTATGCATTGTATACTTTATTTTTACCATTGTGGATACATTGTGACTTGTATTGCTCTGATTAGGAGCCAGACACCTCTCCTCAGACAGTATATCCTCTTCAGACATTCAGTTATCAGGCGAGTACATTCTCTGACCGTTTCATACTTGTTCAGGCTTTACTTCTCGCTCTAGATTACTTTACTTGATGCTGTCACGTTGGTAACACGGATCGGTACTATATGGATCTTTACATGAGATGTTATCCCCCTCGGGAGCATCGGGTACTTCATGTTATGTGTGTTTCACTATCATCATGTACTCCTATGCTTCCATTATTCATGTGCACTCATGTGATCATGTACTCTCATGTTTACTGAGCCCTCATGTATACTATCATGTGTACCATTTCATGGGCCCCATGTGATATCATGTACAATAACGTAACTTGTATAGATCCTTGTGTATTGATTGGGGTAACGGGGGAGTAGAAGTGGACATGTGAATAATTCCAAAGTAGTATAATCATGTGCAAACTCAGTAGTGTAATCATGTACAAATTCTAGCCATTCATATGCCTATCTTGTGCTCTACATCACTAGTCACTTACAGTTCTCTATATACAGTAGATATTTCATTACAGCTATCTTTTTTTACAGCGTATATTTCCTTTCAGCAGTTTATGTATTTTACTCTATTGCCTGTATCGTATTTCCTAACCTGATATGAACTGCGTGAGATGTATTGTGCTCGTTCCTGTCCTGATTGGACCTGTTGAAAATATTACAGAGGATGAGGACGAGGCATGGGTGACTACTTATTATGGAGCAGGACTAGATGACACTTGTATTGAGGACCCTCAGCAGGATCCACCTGCAGCTGAGGATGTTATTCCAGTAGTCTAGACCAGTTTAGTCTAGGCAGTCTTTTCTATATTTACTTTTGTCTCACATTCTGAGTTGTATTTTGAGATGTGGAGATGTATAGACTCTTAGACTTATTGTATTATGAGTTGACATTCTGGATGTTATGTATCTTAGACACTTAGACTTATTTCATCTATGCTATGGTTCTCTTTGAGTTACTATCTATCTTCTGTCTTTCATTTTTCTACCTTAGATGTGATTGAGACTATATGTTGTGATGTTACCTCCACTCGGAGAGTATAAACTGTACAGGTACCTTTATATATTGTTAGATGATTGACCTAGGACAGCGTTCTAACCGCCAACACTGCGGCGTAGGCTGGACGTACCCACTTCTCGTGCCCTTACTCTAGGGTGCGGGTCGTGACAATCTCATCTATATAAACCCTTCTTCATCATCCCCACCCCATCACCATCATTTTCCTCAAATTTTCCAACTTTCCGGCGAGTTTCCCGGCCCGATCCGTCCACAGGACGCCCTCTCGAGGCCGACGCAGCCACTACCCGGCCAGATCCGACGAACCCCGCGACCGTCCGACGCGGGCGCCACCCCTCCGGCGTACCCGTCGCCGCCCGACGCCCCGATCCCGCCGGCGCCGACCCTTTCGCGTCCGCTGCCACTCCCCGGCGCTGACCCGCGTGGCCCCTGTGCGTTCTGTCGGTGTTCCCCGTCCCCGTGCCCGAGCCACTTCCGTTTCTGAGTTCCGAAGCTAATCTTCGGTTCCTGTCGTCGGTTAGGTAACCTCTAATCCCGTCAATTTACTTAGTCTGTGATGAATTCTGGTCCAAACTGAATTCTTCGAAAATTTGGGTTTTCGATAACGTAGCAATTACGTTACCGTTTCGGCTTTTCCGAAGTTCTTCGAAAAAAGTTGCTGTTGGTTTATTTTCTGTGATTAAATTGGATTATATCGGACAGAACTAGTTTTGTAGCAATTTTTGGGTTTCCCGAGAATTTCTGGGAAATTGGTTCTGTAATCATCTTCGGAATATTTCGGAAATGTTGTTGTATATTCCGTTCTGTGGTTTTGTTAACAGTTCTTTTTTTTTTGAAAAAAATTGGGTTCTGTGAAGTTTCTGAGATTATTTCGGGTTTCTGGTGTGTTTTTTGGATTTTTTGATATTTTCGGGAATTCCGTTTTCATTTTCGGATTTCCGAAATTGTTACGGGAAATTATTCTGTGGATGTTTTATATATATTGGGGTATCCTTGGTTTGGGAATTCTTTTGCAGGAAAATCGGAAACGTTTCCCAGTTTTTGGGTTGACCGAAAACAGAGGAAATGCTGCCGGAATTTTTACAAAATTATAAAAATAATTTTTAAATGATTTTTTTTGGATAAATATTATTTTTGAATAAATTATCTGGGCGACGACCTTGTCGGTCAATGGGCCCCAGTGAAATGCAAACGCACCGGTCTGTCCGGGCGTTGAGGCAATTAGCCTATATATGACGATTGGACCAAATTTTGAGACTCATAATAAATTATATTATTTATTTAATTTATTAAATTTATTTATTTAAATTCTAGGCAGTTTACAGGACTAACCAATTTCTTTCTTATTTTAATTCATGGGTTGTAAGGGCATAAGCCCGGTTCGTATTTAACTATCTGTGGGTTGTAATAACGTAGTATAGAATTTTACTTTTATTTGTGGTTGGCTAATTTGCGTAGCATAAATTAATATTTATTATTATTATTATTTTATAGGAATTCATGTTATTTCTCATTTAAAGAAAAATGTATTTTTATACATAATAATAAAAATACCAAGTTTTCCGAATAACTTAATAAATACAATTTTCCTGGAATTGAATATAAAATTGATTTTCCTTAATTACGATGCGCTAGTAAACGTGTTTGATGTGTTAGTAATTAAAAGACTAAAATGGACTAGGAGACAATTTAGATATTGCAACTAGCTTAGTTAGCCATTGGCGACATGGTTTCTGAGACAGATTTCCGAATGTAGGATTTCGAGGAAGATCCTGACTTTCCATTCCGAAGTATCGACCCTTCCAGTCTGAACAAATTGAGGCAAGTACATTTATGTGGATTTACGATTATTTTAGCAATCATTTCATTGCAATTTTAAACCACTGTTCTAACACAGACTCTTTCGGGAGTATTGACTGTACTGTTGGGGACTGGGGGAGTAGAGTAGTGGATATGACCAAATCCAAAATTAGGATAACTGACTGTATTAGCTTTCCCCTCTTCACACGGGGACAAGCCATACCGTATCGCTAGGATACTACTGTAACCCAATCCGGTCATATTCATTACCTATTTACGTCACTGTACTGTATTTTAAAACTGTTTCATTTTTAAACTGTTTAAAAGTGCATGATATTAATTGTTATTTTAATTATTAAAATTTGCATAAATTTGTACTTTGCTCCCTCCTGACTGGAGACAACATTTTAGGTATTTCTGATGACCTGGAGATGCTGATCAATAGCTACTATGATCCCGATTTGTACCCGGCGGTACTTTCAGCTGATGAGGATGTTGTGGCGTCTCCATAGATGCTACATTTGTTGAGAGTTTATTAGTTTTTTGTTATTTCAAATTATGAATCCTTGTATCAAAAACAAGTTTTAAATTATCGTTTAAATAAATGTTGTGGAAAATTTAGTTTCAAATGTTGTTGATCACCTGCATATGGATTACAGCTTACTGCCGCCGTCTCATCAACGGTGCAGGCTGGGCATGATCTGATTCGACCGAAGTATTTGGGGACCGGGTCGTAACAGGTAAGGTATACTTGCCTGGAGGTTGCACGACGAACTGACAATATACTGTCAACTGGCAAGCCAATGAGTCCAAATCTCACAACTGTCTCCGAAAGCTGAAACAGACAATGCCAACATTCTCAGAATAGTCAAATTAGATAAGATTGCTTGTCCCTAAGTCCAATCCTGGACACAGGGGCAAAACGGTAATTTCGAGCCAAAACGGTGTCCACCGTTGGACCCGCTTTGCACTTAAAAGCATGCCAGAGTCAATGGTCTATAAAGTTGTCAAACTACATGTCTACGGATTTGTTTCGATGATACGAACCCAACGGTATGTCCAGTTTTTGATTCCGGTGGGCCGTGCACAAATCGCCCGTTGAATCGGGTCGTAGGGCCCGCAAAATGGTGATCCGATCAACTGTCTCAGAATTGGACCAAACTTGGCATACAGGACCGGAAAAATGATACGGTCCTGTTGGTGCAAGTTTCGTCTCGATCTGATGAACGTGCACAAAATAATTGGAAAATTTGTACGGAGGTCGATACGGTGAATTTTGACGGATACGCATCAAATTCGTCGCGCACACG